>BLSH010186467.1:105490-127416 GCA_018402905.1 Glandirana rugosa
AATCATAAGTAGTAAAAACAATTCTACTAACATATGACTATATAGACATCCGGTATATACCTTTTATTATACGTGTAGGGAACTAATTTTCAAAATAACAACAAACACAGGAGTGACCCATCTCAAACAGGACGACTGATGACAGTAACTCTGTCTTTCACTTCTCTTTACCGTTCCCCTTTCCTTTAGAGGGGTTACCCCTGTGTCTTTCGTTATTCTGACATTCTAATGGGGGAGATAGGAGTGGACCTCAAATTGAAATTTTTCTTTCAAAGGAATTGGGGATCCGTAACTGACATACTTTTATACGCCAGAGTACCACTGATTGCAAGAAGCCAGTTGCATGCTCTTGGCACAGCTGTGTTGGCTAATTGGTATGCAGATATGCAGCCTCTCTGCATCAAGGCCTTACCACCATGAGACCGCATATTTTCATACAGTCAATGCCTAGGGGTTAAGGAAACTTTCTTTTTAAAGTTAAACTCCAGGTGAGGATAGAGGGGGTAATCTTACAGTCTTATTGCTTTCTGTGTCCCCATTGGGGAGATTTCCTTTCCCCTTGCCATTTCTCTTCACTTTCTGTCTCAATGACAGTAGTCAGCAGGACAAACTCTACCCAGTGAGGACACAAACAACAATAAAACTTTTAATCAAGGGATGTGCATATTATTTTCCATATATGGCCTACAGATATATCAGTATACAATCATCTTAACAAAAATGATGAATACTAATACTTTTGTAAATACTGTTTGCAGGGAATGATTAAAAAAGGTTTTCATAGTCATCTACCTAAAGTTATTAAAATGTTATACAGCATCATCTGTCACTGATATAAAATAAGCATGATCCGAGAGAAAAATTTAGGACAAAACAACAGTTTCTACACCAAATTTACACAGTTCCTAGAAAATATATTGATATATAAAAAAATAGTATGTAAGTATAAATCAATCAACTGTCAACAGGAAGTCATGAACCATTCATGTTCAAATTTCAACAATATATCCAAGGAACCTTGATATAAAAATATTCTTTATTATGTGCAAATCTTGTCTGTCTACAGAGGTAATATTATTTACCTAAAGATGCCTTTTATCTCCACATAATCCAATGACAGCATTTGTAATTGATTATTGTACAGCATTTATACCGTGCCAACAGTTTGTGCAGCACTTCACATAATAAAGGAAGATGGGATAGTTACAACAGATGAGAGATTGAGTAATAGCATGCAATGTCAAACTGCAGCTACCAAAGCGGGCAGAATATTAGCATGCATAAAAAGGGATATACTCCAGGGATAAAACTATAATTTTGCCACTTTATAAAACCCTGGTTAGGCCACATATGGAGTATTCTGTCCAGTTCTGGTTACCAGTCCTCAGAAGGGATGTGCTGGAGCTGGAGATAGTCCAAAGAAGGGCAACAAAACTAATAAGAGGACCGGAGGACCTCAGTTATGAGGAACAGTTGCAAACATTAAATTTGTTCTCGCTAGAGAACATGAGCGTCGTTTGAGGGGGACATGATAGAGATCTACAAATACTTCAATGGGAATCCAAGCATAGGAGAAAATCTATTCAGTCCCAATGATTATATGAGGATACGGGGCCACACAATGAGTCTGGAGGAGAAGCGGTTTAACCTTAAACTGCCCAGAGGATTCTTCACTGTCAGGGCAGTAAGGATGTGGAACTCTCTCCCATAATTGGTGGTGGCCACAAGGAGTATGGCTATTTTTAAAAGACTCTTGGATGTATATCTTAAAAAAACACAACACACAGGGTTATGGGAAAGTATCATAGACACTGACACATGTACACCTACACAGGTTGAACTGGATGGACTATTGTCTTTTTTTACCTACTATGTAACTATGTATCAACACAATTCAATACAAGAGGGTTATTTTAGTCTCATAGCTTGTAAAGTCAGTCATATAGCACTGGTAAAGCACTGATCCAGATCTTTTGAAATGTATTCATAAGGGGTGATTACTTCCTGTGATTTAATATAATTGATTGTTATATATTTATATATACATACATACTGTACATTATTTTTTTTTTGGGGGGGGGGTTCTTTTACATGAGTGACATAGTTTAAAGTCAGTAGGATGTGTCCCTTGTGCTGATGCTCTTCTAGTAGCTGAAATTCTCCTCTGTCCACGCCCCCTTTCTGATCAAAAGTGCCCGACTATGCCCGCCTTTTCTGCCCAGCTCTGCCATTCATAGAAGCCATAGTACAGCTTCTATGAATGGAAATTAAACTATCGGACAGGTTTAGTGGCCATGTTCCTTGGAATATGCAGTCATTGACTAAGTGATTCGTACTAGATATTATCCATGGGAGAAAGGCAAATATATATGGATATATATCATTTAATTGATTGGTGTTATATTTGATTCAGAAGTTACCATAATCATCCTCCTGAGGAAGCAGCGTTAATCCGAGAAAAACATAGAGGAACAAAGATTCCCAGCCCACCGCATCAGCAGCTAACATATATTGTATATTCCTCAAGAGTTAAAAGAGAGCTGTACTAAAATTGCTGATGGGTGTTGGATGGGGATCTCTATATAATGGAGGTGTTACAATGACTGTATGTGATAGTACATTGTTTTAAATATATATTTTTTAATGTTATTAACAACATGTATATTTTACACAAATATAAATTGTAGGCTCAGGGTATCCTTAAAGTCCATTTATTTATTCTCTAATTTTGTATATATCTTTATTAATTA
The DNA here is from genome assembly GCA_018402905.1 of Glandirana rugosa. Taxonomy (NCBI): domain Eukaryota; kingdom Metazoa; phylum Chordata; class Amphibia; order Anura; family Ranidae; genus Glandirana; species Glandirana rugosa. Next base: position 108,241 of record BLSH010186467.1, read on the forward strand.
AGAAGTACATGACAAATACAATTATTGACATTTAATCTCATTCATTTAGTTTAAACATAGATTAGGAAATGAAAGATAATGATGAAGTTTTCATTTTCATTTAGAAGGACTTTTACAGGTCTTTTTTATGTTTCAGCTGCTCTATGCTGCCCAAGATATCATTAACATTATGATGTCCTTATCATGAACAAAATTGTTCAACATCATGATGTTTTTCACCTTCATGGCATATTGTTTTAGTTTTAATTTTAACTTCATTTCTGTGTAATTTGCCCTTGCCTTTCTTGTACAAGCCCTTGATAAAGTCATATCTAATGAGGTGACTCAGATTCTGCAGTGAGAATGCATGGTACTTTGTTTAATTATCTGCTTTCTATGTGTGTTTACTATGCATATTCAGTTTCATTGGCACTGCAGTATATGGAAAATGAATTTACTTCACTTACTAAATGGCAGCCATTTAGTGAACACTTAAAATGCTTTAAAACTGTTAACTAATAAGGGCTTCCCTTTAAAGGGAATCTGCCAGATTAGAAATGTAGGACCTACTATGGTCTTTAACCACTTCAATACAGGGCATGTATACCCCCTTCCTTCCCAGACCAATTTTCAGCTTTCAGTGCTCTCACACTTTGAATGCCAATTACTCAGTAATGCAATACTGTACCTAAACAAGATTTGTATCATTTTTTTTTACATTTCTGCACAAATAGAGCTTTCTTTTGGCGGCATTTAATCACCACTGGGTTTTTTATTTTTTGCGACATAAGTGAAAAAAGTACGAAAATTTTGAATTAAAAACATTTTTTTAGTTTCTATGATAAAAGTTTGCAAAAAAAGTCATTTTTGTTCTTAAATTTGGGCCAAAACCTATACTGCTACATATCTTTGGTAAAAATAACCCACATAAGTGTATATTATTTGGTCTGTGTGAAAGTTATAGAGTCTACAAGCTATGGTGCCAATCTTCGAAAATTGATCACACCTGATGCGCTGAAGGCCTATCTAATTTCTTGAGGCCCTGAAATGTCAGGAAAGTACAAATACCCCCAAAATAACCCCTTTTTCAAAAGTAGACATTCCAAGGTATTTAGTAAAAGGCATGGCAAGTTTTTTGAAGTTGTATTTTTTCCCACGATTCTTGGGAAAATTAAGAAATTGTTATTATTTTTTTTTACACAAAATCGTCATAACAACAAGTTATTTCTCCCACACAGCATATGCATGCTTCCAATTACACCCCAAAATACATTCTTCTACTCCTCCCGAGTATAGCGATACCACATGTGTGTGACTTTTTCACAGCCTGTCCACATAGAGGTCCAACATGCAGGGAGACGTTCTAGGAGCATAAATTAGACATCTATTTTCCTAACGACCTATTACACTTTTGAAGACCCTGGAGCACCAGGACAATGGAATTACCCACAAAATGACCCCATTTTGGAAAGCAAACACCCCAATGTATATTCTATGAGGCATTATGAATCTTTTGAATGGTTCATTTTTTTCCCCAAGTCTACGAAAAAACGTGGAAAGAAAATGAAAACTCTTTTATTTTTACACAAAGTGGTCAATTTATAAGATATTTCTAACACATAGCATGTACATAGCAAAAATGACACCACAAAATACATTCTGCTATTTGTCCCGAGTATGGCGATTCCACATGTGTGAGACTTTTACGTAGCTTGGCCACATACAGAGGTCCAACATGCAGGGAGCACCATCAGGCGTTCTAGGAGCATAAATTACACATAAAATATCCTAACGACCTATTACACTTTTGAAGGCCGTGGAGCACCAGGACAGTGGAATGACCCCATTTTGGAAAGCAAACACCCCAACATATATTCTATGAGGCATTATGAGTTTTTGAAATACGCAGAAAAAAAATGAAAACTTATTTTTTTTTACACAAAGTTGTCAATTTATATATTTCTAACACATAGCATGTACATAGCAAAAATTACCTCCAAAATATATTCTGCTATTTGTTCCGAGTATGGCAATACCACATGTGTGAGACTTTTTCACAGCCTGGCCACATGGAGAGGTCCAACACTGAAGTAGTACCTTCAGGCATTCTAGGAGCATAAATTACACATATAATTTCATTCCTACCTATCGCACTTTTGAAGGTCCTGGAGCACCAGGACAGTGGAATTACCCACAAAATGACCCCATTTTGAAAAGCAAACACCCCAATGTATATTTTGTGAGGCATGGGCTGGAGATAGGTACTTGTGTACTCTTGTGGGCTGCAGATAGGTACTTGGGTACTATGATGTACTGGTAAAAGGTACTTGGGTACTCTGATGCGCTGCAGATAGGTACTCGGGTACACTGATGGACTGGTAAAAAGTTATCGGATACTCTGATGGGCTGGTGACAGGTTCTTGGTTACTCAGCTGGGGTGGTGACAGGTACTCGGGTACTCTGATGGGCTGGTGACAGCTACTCGGGTACTCTGATGGGTTGGTGGCAGGTACTCAGGTAATTGATGGGTTGGTGACAGGTACTTGGGTACTCTGATGGTCTAGTGACAGGTGTTTGGGTACTAAGATGGACTGGTGACAGGTACTAGGGTACTCAGATGGGCTGGTGACAGGTTCTCGAGTACTCAGATGGGCTGGTGACAGGTACTCAGGTGCTCAGATGGGCTAGTGACAGGTACTTAGCTACTCAGATGGGCTAGTGACAGGTACTAGGGTACTCAGATGGGCTAGTGACAGGTACTCAGATGGACTGGTGACAGGTACTCGGGTACTCTGATGGACTGGTGACAGGTACTCGGTTACTCTGATGTGCTGGTGACAGGTACTCCGGTTCTCTGATGGGGTGGTGACAGGTACTCGGGTGCCCTGATTGGTTGGTGACAGGTATTCGGGTACTCTGAGATCGTGACAGGTACTCAGGTACTCAGATGGGCTAGTGACAGGTGCTTGGGTACTCGGATGGGCTAGTGACAGGTACTAGGGTACTCAGATGGGCTAGTGACAGGTTCTCAGATGGACTGGTGACAGGTACTCTGATGGACTGGTGACAGGTACTCGGTTACTCTGATGGGCTGGTGACAGGTACTCAGGTTCTCTGATGGGCTGGTGACAGGTACTCGGGTACACTGAGATCGTGACAGGTACTCGGATACTCTGATGGGTTGGTGACAGGTGCTCGGGTACTCTGATGGGTTGGTGACAGGTGCTCTGGTACTCTGATGGGTTGGTGACAGGTCCTCGGGTACTCAGATGGGCTGGTGACAGGTACTCAGGTACTCTGATGGGTTGATGACAGGACATGAAGTGAATAAAATCTCCTTTACAGGACAGTAAAAAATAAATTCAAAAGAGTTTTAACCCTTCCCTACTCTATACCAAACTAAAAATGACATTTTTGACTTTACCACCACTTTAAGATTGGTCAGTAAATTTCTGTTAAAAATGCAGATTATCTGCAAAGGAGAATATTTTGAATATTTCTCTCAAAAATCCCCAATTTTTGGAACGAAATTATATATTAATGTGTTAGTGTGCTATATTATATAGCTCTATAATGGTCATTATCCCTTTATTCAAAAGATATGTATGTTGGTTCCCAACTGGGGCCACTCATATCTGTTAGCATGGCCCTTGACCATGGATTGACAATTTCATTGTAAATTGCCCCCCCTGTCAAGAACCATGAGTCAGACCAAGACAGAAGTGCAGTAAAATCACACTTTTTAATAAAAAGGTAAAATGATATAAACAGAGTAAACATGGTCAAAACATAGCCAGGGTTCGGTAACCAGAGCAGATAGTCAAAGCAAGCCAGCAAAACAGGAGCCCAGAGATCAGTGAAGTCAAACAAACAGCATGCATGGTCAAGAGCCAGGAGGGGAGTCAGCTAAGCAGGGTCTTGAATCCAGGAACCAGAAGGGAACATCAAACAGGCAAAGTCTTTCACAGAAAGACACAGCAGAGATTTCTCCATAGATGTTGACCAAGGCGAAGGCATCTGCAATCTGATCCAGGCAGTTTATACAGCAGCAAAGCTGGCTTAACGAGGCAGGATATGGTCATCAGGAGAGACAGAGTAGAAGCTGAGACTAGTAATTAGCCCTCAGCTGAGCCCCTTGCTCTGAGAAGGGAGAGCTGAGCCCAGCCCTTCCTCAATGACCCCCTCCCAGGGGGGCCACCAGATTTGAGGGGAAAATGTCTATGGAAAGCACGGAGGAGAACAGGAGCATGTACGTCCAAGGATGAGACCCAAGAACACTCCTCCGGACCGTACCCTTTCCAATGAACCAGGTACTGTATGCGCCCACGGAACCTACGGGAGTCTATGATAGATTGTATTTCATACTCCTCTTGGTTTTCAACTTGAACAGGATGAGGATGTGGTACCAATGTGGTGAACTGGTTGCATACCAAAGCTTTTAACAAGGAGACATGGAATAGATTATAAATTTGCATACTAGAAGGCAGGTCTTAAGCGTAAGCCCTGGGTTGATCTTGCGGAGAATAGAGAAAGGCCCAATAAACCATGGTGCCAGCTTCAGTGAGGGAACACGGAGTCAGAGGTTGCGAGAAGACAGCCAGACCCTCTCCCCAACTTGGTAAGAAGGCGCAGGTAGGCGTCTGTGGTCAACATGGCATCTATACCTATCATTGGCATGTCGCAAAGACTCCCGGACCTGTACCCAAGTGGAATGAAGACCACAGGAATTCTCTGAGGAACAAATGAGTCAGGCAACATGGCTGGTTGGAAACCATAATTCGCCATAAATGGAGACAATCGAGAAGTGGTATTGACGGCACTATTGTGAGCAAACTCCACCCAAGGTAACAGATCAGACCTGTTGTTATGGTGGTCAGAAATATAGCAATGTAAAAACTGTTCCAAGGACTGGTTGGCTCGTTCTGCGGCCCCATTGGACTGCGGGTGATACACAGAAGAGAAGGATAGCTGAATTCCCAACTGTGCAGAAAAGGCTTACCAAAACATGGACACAAACTGGCTACCCCTGTCCGAGACGATCACCTTGGAAAGCCCATGTAAGCGAAAGATCTCCCGAGCAAAAATGGATGCCAGCTCCTTGGATTTGGGCAACTTCTTAAGTGGAATACAATGTGACATCTTTGAGAATTGGTCAACCACCATAAGGATAACTGTGTTACCCTGAGAGTTAGGCAACGCCACAATAAAATCCATAGACAGGTGAGTCCAAGGCCACTCTCCATTGGGTATGGGTTGTAGAAGACCCACAAGCAGATGTTGCCGTGTTTTGTTCTGAGCACACGGGGAACAGGCTGGTAAAAAGGTGGCTACATCAGTGGGGAGACTGGCCACCAGAACTGTTGGGAAATAGACCAAATGAGTTGATTCTTCCCTGGGTGACTAGCAGCGTTGGGAAAATGGTAAGTCTGAAGCACAGCAGTACAGGGACTCTCCGTGACAAAGCAGAGGTCACAAGGTTTCTCAGGAGGAATGTGGATCTGAGCAGAAAGGATCCATAGTCAGAATATGATCAGGAGGTATCATAGGAACAGGAACCGTCTCCATTTTGGAAGCGGAGGAAAACTGTTGCGACTATGCCTGGGCCCTTACAGTCTTAGCACCGTGTAAGAATGAGACTATGTAATTGAAGCTTGACAAGAACAGAGCCCATTGCGCCCTCTTGGGGGAGAGGCATTTAGCCTCAGACAAGAGAGACAGGGGCTAAAATGATTGCTAACAACTCTCTGTCCCCAAACTCATAATTGCATTCCGCAGGAGACAACTTCTTGGAAAAGTAGCCACAAGAATGCATAGCGCTCTTGGAGGTGGGACGTTGGGACAGAAGGACACCAACTCCAATTTCAGATGCATCAAGCTCAAGGATGAAGGGTAACGTAGGATCTGGATGTACACAGGAGCAGAAACAGAGGCAGCCTTAAGACTTTCAAAGGCCTTAATGGACTTCGGAGACCAATTCTGTGGGTTATTGTTCTTTCTGGTCATATCAGTCTGGGGTTTAACCAGAAATGAGAAGTTACGAATAAGCTTCAGATAATAATTGGCAAAACCAAGAAAATGTTGTGGTGGACGTAAGCCCATGGGTCGGGGCCACTGTAGAACTGCCGATAACTTCTCTGGGTTCATAAAAAACCAGCAGTGGAAATTACATAACCCAGGAATTTAACCTGTTCAGGATGGAACTCGCACTTATCCAATTTACAATACAGGTTATTATCTCTCAGCCTCTGAAGCACACACCAGACATCTGTGTGGTGGCTCTCTAGGGACTTGGAATATATAAGAATATTGTCGAGATAAACCACCACACATTGCTGCAACATATCTCGAAGAACATCGTTGATGAATTCCTGAAAAACTGCTGTTTCAAAGACCAAACAGCATTACGAGGTATTCATAAAGGCCTGTCCTGGTCAACAGAGCAGTCTCATGAGTCACCTAAGCAGGCTGCAGTGGGATCGAGTGCTTAGACATAAAGGCACTATCTATGAATAGGTCTACAGCCCCAGAGCCTATCAGAGCCTGTATCTCGATGGACGACTCAGGTCAAGAAAGGGTAACCGGAACCAGGGGCTTATCCTTCTGGATAACTGGGGATGTTGTGCCGGAACGGCCACCATAGAAGGAACCAGGTGAGCAGTGCAATTCAGGAGCATCTGTAATGCTATGGCAAACTGATCCATACGATGATGCTGCTCATCCAATCTGTAAAAAATATTATCTACATCTTCTGAATTTATGGCCTTCACCTACTGTGAGGAACCATGATTCAGACCAAGACAGAAGTGCAGTAAAATCACACTTTTTAATAAAAAGGTAAAATGATATAAAGAGAGTAAACATGGTCAAAACATGGTTTGGTAACCAGCGCAGATAGTCAGAGCAAGCCAGTGAAACAGGAGTCCAGAGATCAGCAAGGTCAAGCAAACAGCATGCAGGGTCAGGAGCCAGGAGGGGAGTCAGCCGAGCAGGGTCTTGAATCCAGGAACCAGAAGGGAACATTAAGCAGGCTTTCACAGAAAAACACAGCAGAGATTTCTCCAGAGATGTTGACCAAGGTGAAGGCATCTGCAATCTGATCCAGGCAGTTTATATAGCAGCAGAGCTGGCTTAACGAGGCAGGATATGGTCATCAGGTGAGACAGAGTAGAAGCTGAGACTGGGAATTAACCCTCAGCTGAGCCCCGCCCTGACACCCCCTGCTCCAGACATTTTCATTTAGGCCTCATGCACATACATACATACAATTCAGGAGTATTTTCCCACCTGAGAGTCACAGTTGCTGCATACTGCCACTTTTAGAAATCAATATCTGTATGAGGTGGTACTTGAGCAAGCCTGGACATGCATATAGATGTATGTCCCTGGATGCAGACAGTCTGTTGCACATACATAAGAGCTGTTTTCTCTGGCATTTCAATGTGTAAAGTGGTCCACTGTGTGAACATTTACAGCAGTGCCCCTTTGCTTCCCTTCTCAAGATCCACTGACAATGAGCACTTTTCTCTCTACCAGGAATATTTACATGAGTTATTATTACATTAATTATCTCATCAGTGAGCTGAAGAAAAGAACTGAAAAGCATTCACTGATAGAGGGCCTGGAGGATCAGAGGTGAACGTTAGTGGTTTTGTAAAACTCCACAAAAAGACCAGAACTTTACATAGGCTTATTTAAACCTTAAAATTATTTCTTATTATGTTGTCACTTTACTTAATATAACTTGTATTGGAAAGGTTTTGTGACCATGTTACATTGGTGTACCCCTAAATTATAACCATGCCACTTATACTGACAATCCTGCTTGTTTTAGAACATGTAAATTATAGATTTTACTAAATCTATTTTAACAATTCATATCTGGTTAATTTTATAAAATGAAAATAACTAAAATAGACTGTTCAACTGTCAACATTTCCTGTTCAACTGTCAACATTTCCTGTTCACACAATGCTAGATATTATATGCTTTATTCATTTTTCAAAAAAAGTTTAACTAAATAGGAAATTGTTCTTAGCCAAATTGTTATAGTATATTTTACATTATACTGTATGCCATACCTTTTTTTCTGGAAAATTGTCATATAGTGAGGAACATTTTAATAGCATTAATTAACTCTTTTGTGTCATTTTGCTTGTCCACTGTTTTGCCATCACTACATATTACTCTGTGGCCTGTATGCAGCTTGACATACAGCTAAGCCCTCCTACCCGCCAATAAACCAGACTTTAAACAAATATTGAGACTTTATCAAAAGGAGTATGGTGGGTGAAACTGGTGGGTAAAGCAAAGAGAAATACAGTAATAACACAAATAAAACAAAAAGCCATGTCAATGAGCAACTGAAATTTGTGGTAGATGCTGGGAAAATGAGAGTCCCATGTTTGCACCAGGTATTTTCTCCACACTTAGCATGTGCCAAATATGGTGACTGGTTTCTTCCAAGTGCAGCTTCTAACTCGGAGTAAAGAATCATTGGAATTACAGAGGCACAACAAGGTCAAAACGCTGCTTAACTGGTCCAGTGAAGGTAGGAGCAGATACAAAGAGTTTATTTAACATCAGCAAACATTATGAAGTCCTATGCTAGAGGCATAACATTCAATGCTACAACAACAATGCTAGAGCAATCTTTAAGTTGAACTCCAGGCAGTTAAAAATACACTAATTAATGTGGCTCTGTATTCATTAATACATCATTAAACATATTATTTTTTTTAATACAGGCAGTGTAAGTACCTGACTTTAACTTGCTATCAACTTTTTGCATCCCCAGTACAGTTGAACTCAGACAGAGAGATGGAAAAGCAAAATAGGGAGCTAGACATGTGCACAACAGAAAAATGTATTTCATTTAATTTCATATAGCTTTGCTATGTTACTAATTTTTTGTTGATTTGTTTTGGAATTCATTAAGTTTAGTTTAGTTTAGTTTTGTTTATTAAAGTGGAACTTTACCCATAAAAACTTGATAAAAGATAATGTTCTTTAGCAATGAACATACTTTCCACATTAATAATTATGGTACCAAAATTAGTGTTTGCTGTAAATTGCCTCCACCACTGTTCCTGTTCCTTCTTGCTGGAGGCTGCCATTTTGCTGAAGCCCAAAGCCCCAGCAAAAAATCATAAAGCAGAACTAAACCCATCAATTTACCGGTTTAAAAAACCGTTACATTCCTGTTCATGTTTGAGATGAGATCATCTCATTGATTTTATGTCAAGTGGTGATTGTTCACTAATTTGACATGCCACTTTTAGAGCTTATATATAGAGAGTTGAGATTACTTGCAATTGGTGGGTGATATAAGGGAGCAGCTTTAACCTAGTGGTTATTTGTTTTCTGTATATACTGTTTTTTTTTTTATTTATGCATGGCTTTAGTGTGTTCCATAAACATTCAGTAAAGGTGTTTAGGGCAGAGAATACTGTGTTAAAATTAGCTTCCTTGACTGTAAAGGATAGAAGGGTTTAATTCCACTTTAAGGCTATTAGCAGAGCAGCCTCTACAAACTCATCAGTGCCTAAAAATGGAGAGCAACTGAGCATGTGCAGAGCATGATAGGGCAGCATATTACTGGATTTTAAACAGTATAGGCACTTATTTTTAATGTTTTACATAGCTATAATTGCAAAAGGAGCCAGCCTAAAGTGATCTAGCAGGAGTTACTTTTCTGCCTAAAGTTCCCTTCAGGTCTGGTATGGATTTTAAGGGGAACCCACATGAATTTTTTTAAAAAAACAGCGCTCCTAAAATCCATACCAGACCCTTATTCGGGCATGCAACCCAGCAGACCAGGAGGGTGGGGGGCTAAACCATACCAGGCCACATGCCCTCAACATGGGGGGTGCTTTGGGGCAGAGGGGACTCTGCCTCAAAAGCACCTTGTCCCCTTTGATGGGGACAAGGGCCTCTTCCCCACAACCGTGGTCCATGATTTTGGAGGTGCAGAGAGTGACTTATCGGAATCTGGAAGCCACATTTAACTGCTTCCCACCTTGCCAATGTAAATAAAGAGCCAGATGGGAAGCTTACCCATTTTGAGTGGGCATACCCGTATGTCACTCAGAATGGGTGGACATGCGGCCGTGCAGCAGCATGATCCTATGATGACTGTGAGCCTCGGACACAGCACATCACAGATTGGGACATGGGCACTATGATTGGCCCTCCCGATAGCTTTATGGCTGTATCCAATCACAGTCTTCACACAGTGCAAACAGAGACATGTGTCTTTATTGGCTCTCCCCACTGATCTCAGTGAGAGCTCACTGTGGGGGGTAGTGGGGGATGCTGAAGCCTCCGTGACAGCTCTGTGTAACTGATGATTTTAGTGTTCAGTTACACAGAGATCACACATCCCAACACAGTACACCAAGCACTATCTGCCCTGTCCAAGCGTCCGATAAACATCTGTAATAGTGTCCCATGAACATTTACTTCAGTGTACGAGTGCAAAAAACATCTGCCACAGTGTACCAGTGTCCCATCAACATCTGTACCAGTGTACCAGTGCAAAAAAAAATCTGTACTAGTGCAAAAAAAATCTGCAATAGTGTTTCATTGCAACATCAACTTCTGTCAATGTCCACTGTGGATGATCAACATCTGTCAAAGTGTACAAGTGCACAAAAACATCTGTCTGTGTACAAGCGCACAAAAACATCTGTCAGTGTCCCACCAATAAATAAATAAAACATTTAGACTACCCACATCCTGTGGGGTGTGAGAATTATATTGTCTTTGTGTGCATTGAAATTCATTAAAGTGTATTTATGCATTAGTGTGTAAAAACGTGATTGAAAAACTGTTGCGCAAATACCGTGTGACATAAAAAAATTCAAAACCTACCATTTTATTCTCCAGAGCCTCTGCTACAAAAATATAATGTTTGGGGGTTCTAAGTAATTTTCTAGCAAAAATACTGATTTTTACTTGTAAGCAAAAAGTGTCAGAAAGGCCTGGTTTTAAAGTGGATAATGCCCGAATGTATTCCTTGGATGTTGGGTCTCTCTGTGTGGCTGAGAAAAATTCTCACACATGTGGTATCACCATACTCAAGATGAGTAGCAGAATGTGTTTTTGGAGTGTAGTTGTAAGTATGACTAAGCTGTGCATGAGAAACAACTTAAATATAATTTATGTTAAAAAAAACATGTTATTTAATTTCTTACATTTTCAAAGAATTGTGGGGAAAAAATTACAACTTCAAAAAACTTGCCATGTCTTTTTCTAAGTACCTTGGACAGGCTACTTTCCAAAATGGGGTAATTTGGGGGATATTTGTACTGCCTTGGCATGTTAGGGCCTTAAGAAATGAGATAGGCCATCAGTACATTAGGTGTGATCAATTTGCAATGATTGGCACCATAACTTGTATAGTCTATAACTTTCATACAGACCAAATAATATACACTGATTTGGGTTTTTTTTACCAAGGAAATATAGCGGTATAAATTTTGGTCAGAATTTGAAGAAAAATTACTTATTTGCAAAATCTTATAACAGAAACTAAGAAAAACGCTTTTTTTTCAACATTTTCAGTCTATAAAAAATCACCCAGCGGTGATTAAATACCACCAAAAGAAAGCTCTATGTGTGTGAAAAAAAATGATTAAACTTTCATATGGGTACAGTGTTGCATGACTGAGTAATTATCGTTCAAAGTGCAACAGGACTGAAAGCTGAAAATTGGCCTGGGCAGGAAGGGGGTTAAAGTGCCCAGTATTGAGGTGGTTAACAAGGGGGCACCCAGATCCCGCCCTTCTCTTACTCATTCACTAAAAAGTGTAAGAAGTAAATAAAAATATAACAACAGTTTTTGACAAGTCCTTTATTAAAAAATAAACAAATACATTTCCCCCAAAGTAAATCCAATGTCAATCACGATGCCAGCCACTACTTCCGCCCCCTTTCCCCAAAGCACCCCCATGTTGAGGGCACATGGCCTGGTATGATTCAATAGGGAAGAGGCACTCACTCATCCCCCCCTTTCCTGGCCTTCCAGGCTGCATGCTCGTATAAGGGCTTGGTATGGATTTTGGGGGGGCCCCACACCATTAAAAAAAAATTGGCAAGGGGTTCCCCTTGGGGGGCACCCCACACAGTTTTTTTCTGCATTTTTTTATTGCCCACATTCTTTTTTTTACATTTCAGCTGTCAGTGGGGAAGCCTGCTAATAGCAGATGAGTCATTGGTTGTTCAGGATTCGGCAGCTGGCATCCCAGCGCGCTCCAGCTATTCTGAACACAGAATTCAAATTGATCAATCATTTATCGACTGATCTGAATTCAAATCGTTCCAAAATTTCAGAATTCCTTAGAATACAAATATACAAAACTAAATTAAACTAAATTAATTTCAATTAAATGTTGTTACTATTTCATTTGGAGATTCAGATGCATCAAAATCTCAAATAACCAAAAATTTGTCTGAATTTACATTCCAACCTAAACCAATTACACGTGTCTATAGGGAGCCAATCTGCACTGCAGTGCTCATGTGCTAACAAGAAGCACAATCGTAGGAGGAGAAAGCAGAGTGATGAGCTCATTAGTCTTACGCCTCTCCTTTTACTGTCCAAACAAAGACTGAGGGAAGGACAAGAAACTATAGTTGTTACTTATCAAAATATATAGTGCAGCGCTATAGTGAACAATGTCCAAATGTCCATATAAGATTAATACAGAATAAATATAAAATCAATGCAGGTCTTGCATACAAAGATAGGTCCCACCAGCCATGATAGAAAGATGGAAAGCAATCACCACTGTGTACACACCGCTCTTACCATCAACCATACGACCCTCTGTGTAAGAGCGGTCAGATGCACTTTGTTTACACAAGCAGCATAAGAAATACTCCCCTCTCGTTGTCAGCTCCACACTCCAAGTGTCAGGTGGAGCTGACAATGAGAGGGGAGTGTTTCTTATGCTGTGTGTGTAAACAAAGTGCATCTGACCGCTCTTACACAGGGGGTTGTATGATTGATGGTAAGAGCGGTGTGTACACAGTGGTGATTGCTTTCCATCTTTCTATCACGGCTCGTGGGACTTATCTTCTTAGGCAAGACCTGCATTCATTTTATATTTACTCTATATTCATTATATATGGACATTTGGACATTGTCTGTTCACTATAGCGCTGTACTATATATTTTGATAACTAACAACTATAGTTTCTTGTCCTTCCCTCAGTCTTTGTTTGGACAGTAAAAGGAGAGGTGTAAGACTAATGAGCTCATCACTATATATTTTAATTGCTTTCTAATTTTTTGTGTTGAACATTGTGCTTAGCTGCTATTCTGATCTCCGTTTTCTATATCATTTCCCATTGCACAGATTTCTCTAGTTTTTTTATAGTTGTTACTTAACTGCAGTAGAGAAAAAGCAGGTCTTTGGCCCTGCCACACAGTTCTATTTTGTGTGGCAGAGCTATGTAAGTCTCCTAATTAGATGGATAAAAATACAAATAATGTGGCAGGTAAAATAACAACTTTATATGTATTTAAAGCAGAGCTCCAGGCTCCTTCAAATAAAAAATAAAAGTCAGTAGATACAAATACTGTAGCTGCTGACTTTTAATATTAGGACACTTACCTGTCCATGAATACAGCAGTGTCTTCACCCGAGCTGATTTTTCAACCTATGAGCATGTTATTTGTGTGTGATCATGGGGGACAGGCTAATTATTTTTTATTATTTTATTTAAAGTTTTTTTATTTACCTTTATTGCTATCATAAGTGGTGAACAAGCCCTTTGTGATACCTTTGGGCAGTGACAGATACTCTTTTTGATGCACTAGGGGTCTGTTAGACCCCTGATGTCCCCCCTGCCATCCAAGGCAGCTGATCAATCACAGATTGTTGAATTTAATTGCCTCCAATTTCAGAGCTGTCATTCCCTGGACGTTACAGCCAGTGAATGACAGCTCTGAAACTGAAAGCAATACATCCTTGTCACTCCCAGCTTCATTTATCATAAAGGAGACGAGGGAACAGATTTTCCCCCATCTCCTCTTTAGGCAGCTGTGTCGACATCCTTCCATGGTCCTGGGGTCCCTAGGGAAAGCCTGGGGATGGCGGTGAGCAGTGGCAGGAGGATGGGTTGGCTTCCATGCATTGTAAAAGTGATGAGGCGGCTGTAAAACCAATTGCTGGCTTAAAAAAATGGAGCTGAAGCCATGATCTTGGTATAATTACTTGCTGCCCAGGACATTTATATATGTATACTGGACAGCAAACCTGTGTTTCATGGAGTTCAGATATACTTTATATACAATATGTGTGCACATATATATATATATATATATATTTCCTTCATTTTTTGAAATGTACTCCTTTATAGAAACAACAACACCATTGAAAGTAATTTATGTGCAAAACACTAGAAAAGAGGCGCCTCTAAGTGCAGACTTAAAGCAATTTATTAAAAGCAACAGATTGTCAACTCACATTGAGACAGTTAAAAACAGGCACAGTCATGGGAAGAGCTTAACAAAAGAGGGCAACTGCCTCACCACCAGCGTGCAGGCTCAGGAAACGCGTCACATGCTGATGACATCATCTTCCCACGACTGTGGTGATTGCTGACCAAGCCTCGCTCTGAGTTTCCCCTGCTTTCAGCCAGAATTTCCACCTGACAAGGGATGTTGCTCAGCCTCTTCACCCGCTGCTATGGATCTCCTATGATGATGACTCATCAATGGTTCTCTAGTGGGACTCCACACACCCCATTACCTTGATGTGCCTGTTTTTAACTATTTCAATGTGAGTTGCCAATCTGTTGCTTTTAATAAATTGTTTTAAGTCTGCACTTAGAGGCGCCTCTCTCCTTGTGTTTTGCAGTTTTATTGAGACCTGGCTTCTGGTCCATTCTGAGGCAGACCTTTGTGCATGGACTCTTACTCTACACATGCATATGTGTAAAAGCATATGGACTCTATCGACTTATATCATATACTTATAGTGTATATGGAATACAGTTACAGGCTTTGGTGTTGCGCCTTGTATGAAAGTAATTTATGTTACTGGTATTCTGCAAAGTCGGGGCTACATTTTGTCTATATTGCTATGTGGTGTGTGGTAGGACTACCAGCACTGGTTACTTAGCAGCCAAACACAAACAGCTAATACCCAACAGAAGCTGTGTTATCTTCTTGATATACAGGCATGTGCATGCACCATGTGAACATAGGAAAGTGCATCATAAAAGGCCTGTCTGCAGATCTTTGTCTGTATACAGATCATTGCTAGTAGGGAGGGAGAAGCTCAATATATATATTTTCCAGTGAATATAAAAGATACCACAGTCACAACTTGCTAAAGAAGACTGGCAGAGCAGCCACAGGTGTGTATTCATACACATTCATTTTTTATTGTTCTATTGAGAAGCCAAGTTAAATATAGAGAAGAGATAGTGAAAATGAAGCTTGCTGTTATATTGCGAAAAAAGAGACTGCCTTCAATGCTAGGTGTTAGACATGGCAAACAAATTGAAGCTGTTACACAATAAAAAAAAATAAGGCCATACTGATTGGGATTGTATTGCTCTTTATAAGCTATTTAAACAATCAGCTGGTTACAATAATTTTTGCAGGTCAAGAAAAAAAAAATGTCACCTAAATAGTTGCCAAATTTGACACATCTGTAAAGAGTTTGAAATTCTCTACTCTGGGTTTAAAAACTCATATTGTATCATGAAATGGTCCCCCACCTACTCCAGCTCACATATTAACATCATGAGATTCAATTTTTTGTGTTCATTTATTTAGGGATCTCAGGTTATTGAGTAATTTTCTATGAAACCAGGTAATCTCCTTTAATTTATATTTAGGTATTATGCACCAAATAAATGAAGGCTTCTTTATGAATTAAAAAAAAACCAGGACCAGATGGATTCACCACACGTTTTTATAAAATATTGGGAGAAAATCTAGGACCCATGTTATGTAAGACTTTTAATGCAGTCTCCACTTCTTGCCCCTTTACGCCACAGGGTATGGAAGCCCATATCTCTTTGATACCTAAAACAGAAAAGGATCATACTATCTCTGGGAATTTTAGACCTATTTCTCTTATGAATATCGATCTACGGATCTTTTCTAAAATTATAGCGGAAAAACTTACTCCAATTCTACCTGCATATGTTCACTTGGATCAAGTGGGATTTGTAGGGGGTAGGGAGGCTAGGGATAACACCTTGAAGACAATTACATTGACTGAGTATGTCCGGTAGAACTCCATCCCATCCTGCCTTTTATCTATAGACACTAAAAAGGCGTTTTTGACAGGGTGGGATGGTGCTTCCTGGAAGAAACACTGAAAAAATGGCGCATTGGTCCCCAATTATTCCAAGAGATAGTGGCATTGTATAATAAACCCCAAGCAAAGGTCCGGATAGACGGGGCCCTATCAGACCCAATTTTAATAACAAATGGAACCCGACAGGGTTGTCCCTAGTCTCCGTTACTCCGTTCCATTATTGGTAGTGGAACACCTTACCAAAGCTATACGAAATAACCCGGATATACAAGGGATTAAAATAAAAGGTAAGGAATATAAAATGTCAGTATATGCAGATGATCTTTTGCTGCATATTACTAACCCAATAATAACTATTCCAAATCGTATTCAGGAGTTTGGAGCGATAAGTAACTTTAAAGTGAATTATGTCAAATCTGAAGCATTGAATATATCATTATTGAATAAAACCCAAACTCACCTTGAAAAAGATTTTTCTTTTAAATGGCAACAAACAGCCCTCAAGTATCTGGGGATACATATACCCCGAAATCTGGATAAACTGATGGAGCTTAATCATGCCCTCCTGGTCGATAAGATGGTAAAATTACTTCAAAAATATGATAGAAAAACCTTTTCATGGATGGGAAGGATAAACATAGTAAAAATAGACATACTTCAAAAATTATTATATGTGTTTCAGGCAGTCCCAGTGTCTCCGCCCACGGCCATAATCTGCAAATTGCGGTTGGCGGTGGGGGGATTCATCTGGGAACACAAACCTTCCCGAATTAAACAGGATATACTTGTTAGATCTAAATCAAAAGGAGGTTTGGCTCTTCCGGATATTATGAAGTACATGCAAGCTGTACATTTAACCAGGGTGGCAGACTGGTTCCATAGCAATAAATGTAAGCAGTGGGTTGGATTAGAAGAAGATATTCTAGGCATGAAATTGAAGTCTATACCTTGGATTACACCAACAAACCGCCCGAAAACAACAAATATACCAATACTGGTTCTTTTTACCCTGAGGGTATGGGATTAATTTGTATAAAAAGGATAGGGCCCATGACACCACTATTCTCTAACCCTGATTTTCAACCAGCAATAGAAGCCACAAATTTTCTGGATTGGTGGAGGCGAGATGATGTGAGACTGGCTCAGATCCTGGTGAATGGTGAGATTCCCCCAATGGGCACACTAGGTAAAGAGACTGTGAATAATTGGATACAATACCAGCAATTGGTGACATATATTCACTCTATAGAACAATGCTCTGAATTAGAAAGATCACCTACAGAATTTTGAAAAACTTCTGTTACAAACATATAAGCCAACTCATGTATTGTCAAAGATATATAAAGAACTACTTCCCGGAGACCTAGATAGAGATGTAATATACCTGGGTAAATGGGAAGAAGAAATCGGGAAGACAATAATTATACCACAGTGGGAAAAGATGTTGACCTTGACACATAAGCTATCTCCTTCAGTTAAATATCAGGAAAGAAATTATAAAATTATATCTAGATGGTACCGGTGTCCAGTTGATCTTCACAAAATAAAGGAAACTATATCAGAAATGTGTTGGAGATGTAAAAGGGCTGAAGGGACTATGTCACATGTCTGGTATTACTGCCCAGAGGTCTGCCAACTCTGGACAGATATATTTGAGATATTTCTAATTCCACTTTAAAACCAGATATACTCATAGCTATACTGTCAATAATTCCTGGTTTATTAAAAGTTATTAAGAGAGACATCTTGTAACATATGTTAATAGCAACAAGAACAATTATTGCTCGCTCTTGGAAAAAGGAGACGGCTCCTCCAAGATCACTATTGAAATATTTATAATCATCTTAAGAACTTGGGGGCCCATTCTTCTAGCTTTTTCTAAGGGAAGAAAGGGAAATACCCCCCCCTTTTTTTTCTCCCCTTCTGTCTCTTTCTCTCTTTCTTCTTTACTTTTTGCTTTGTTGTCTGGTTGTCTGACCCTATCTGTGAGATTGAATGGTGAAAGGAGGGGAGAATTATGGTTCTAGACCTGGGCGGGCCTATACACATAGGGAAATGCACAGGGAGGGGACTATAAATAAGAAATCATATTGCAAGTAGTGATGGGAAAAATATAGAAGATAAAGACACGGCCAGTAAACTTCCCAAATTTAGTTGAGTTTAAGATTAGACTAAGAGAACTGATAAGTAGACTGTGAATGGAATATTGAGGCTTAGTTTGATAATAATAACTTATTATAAATACTGTGAAAGCTGTATTTAAGAGGTAGATTGGATTTCCCATCTATGTTAATCTATAACTGACCCCCCTGAATGTATGCTGTAAAATATGAAAATTTAATAAACAAAGATTATACAAAAAAAAACCTATCTGCATATCTTTTCAACGTGTAATGATTATAAGGATATGTGATAACTAGAGTTGAGCGAACCTCTGGAAGTTCGGGTTCTGCTGGTCCGTCCGAACTTCGGGACAAAGTCCGGGTCCGGACGGAACCCGAACGATCGCACGGACAACGAACCCCATTGGAATCAATGGGGACCCGAACTTTTAGGCACAAAAATGGCTGTAACAAAGTCCTGGAAAGCCCTAGAGGGCTGCAAAAGGAAGTAAAATGGGGGTAAGGGTAGGGCAAGTGCCCTACAAAAAAAATGGGGACAGGGAAATAACTTTAAATATTTTTTAAAAAATAAAAACATGAAAAAAGCAAAAATGGAGGTGAATGTGGATCATCTTCAAACTGTGTCTGAAAAGTATTAATTAACGGTAGAAGCCATATAACTGTTCTAAAATCATCTTCAAACTAGGGCAAGTGCCCTACAAATAAATGGGGATAGGGAAAATAAATTAAAATCAAGTAAAAAAACGGGAAGGGGGGTGGATGTGGAGTAGGAGCCTAGAGGTTGACTAGGCCAT
>BLSH010186467.1:131874-148677 GCA_018402905.1 Glandirana rugosa
CGGTCCTCTCGTCGGCTAGCCGAGAGGTGAGGAGTCCAGACGTCTGGACTCATGACCTTTCGGCTATTTGCCGAAAGGACACAATGTGACACTGGTCGGTACTAACCAGTTCGACTAGTGTACCATTTCACGAAGCCTACCTTCGTGAAATGGCTCTAGCCATAACGCCCCCCAGTCTGACTGGAGGGTGTGGTGGCTAGCGGCGTTACGCCGAACAATAGGACTCCTGCAGTATACTGCAGGTCAGTCATATTGATTTGGTGAAAGGCCGGCAGTAAGACGTATGCCGCCAGCCCTTCACTAATTTCTCTCGAGTAGTGAATATGTTTCGTACTACACAATAGTGATCACAACTCGCTTGGGCCTGACCCCGGACCGAACCCGAACAATTTTTGAAATGTCCGGGTCCGTGCCACGGACACCCGAAAGTTCGGTACGGACCCGAACGTTACAGTCCGGGTTCGCTCAACACTAGTGATAACACATCATGCTTTGTATAAGTGATGAGCTCTCTTTAATCACTTCCCGACCGCCGTATGCAGAATGACGGCCGGAAAGTGGTTTAGTTATACTGACTGGACGTCATATGACGTCCTCAGGATAACAAGCCGCATTGCGGCGATCGGTGGTGTGGGAGGTCAGTCTGACCCCCCGCAATACCGATCTCGGTAAAGTGCTTCCATCCGAAGCACTTTACCATGTGATCAGCTTGACCAATCATGGCTGGTCACAGTGTAACACAGGAAAGCCGTTTATCGGCTTTCCAGTACTCAGGTCTGCAGACCTGAGGAGTGGAGAGCCGATCGGCTGCTCTCCTGGCAGGAAGGGTTTGTGCTGATGATTTATCAGCACAGCCCCCCCTTGGATCGCCACACTAAACCACCGGGAGCCTGCCCAAGGACCACCAACAATGTCCCCACCCAGGACCACCGGGGAGCCGACCAGGGACCACCAGGGAGCCGATCTGGACCACCAGGGAGACCACCCTAGACCACCAGGTAAGGGGCATAGTGCCCAATATGAAGAGCACTTAGTGCCACCTTCAGATGCCACCCTAGACCACCAGGGAATGGGCCCCTTTCTGTACATATGCCCACCAGTGCCCCTATCAGTGTGTACCAGTGCCCCTATCAGTGCATACCAGTGCCACATATCAGTGCCCACCAGTGCCACCTACTAGTGCCCACCTATCAGTGCCCATCAGTGCCACCTATCAGTGCCCAGTGCAGCCTATGAGTGACAATCAGTGCCACCTATGAGTGCCCATCAGTGCCGCTTATCAGTGTCCGTCAGTGCCGCTTATCAGTGTCTGTCAGTGCTGCATATCAGTGCCCATCAGTGTTTCATATCAGTCCCCGTCCGTGCTGCTTATCAGTGCCCCCTAACAGTGCTCATCATTGCTGCATATAAGCGCCTCATCATCAGTGCCACCTCATCAGTGCCAATCAGTACTGCCAGATCAGTGCCCGTCAGTGTAGCCTCATCAGTGCCCATCAGTGATGGAGAAAATTTACTTATTTACAAAGAGAGAATAGAGAATTTTTTTTTTTTCAAAATTTTCGGTCTTTTTTTTTGTTTATAGCGCAAAAAATAAAAACCGCAGAGGTGATCAAATACCACCAAAAGAAAGCTCTATTTGTGAGAACAAAATGATAAAAACTTTGGGTACAGCGTCGCACAATTCTCATTCAAAACGCAACAGCACTGAAAGCTGAAAATTGGTCTGGTAGGAAAGTGTTCTAAGTGCATAGTATTGAAGTGGTTAAGAAATTACCCCTTAAACTTTATAATATCTTTCAAAAGCTTGTTATGAACAGATGTATTGACTAAGTGTTAACCAGCATATTAAAACAGAAAAAAGGCATGTGGGTTTTGCTACTGCATAGTGAAACCCACTAAATTAAATAGGTGCAAACAGTAGGGAAAATACCTTGTGCCAAGATGATGCCAATTGCAAGATTGTTTTTTTTTTGTTTTTTTTTAATGTGTTTGTGCTCTGAAAGCAGATATGTTGAGAATCATTATCATAACCTATAATTTAAAGAGAAAGGAAGAGGCGCAATGCCCTAATCATTGTAGTAACATTTTTCTCTGGTTATGTCACCAATAGGCTTTGAAGCTTCTTGGTGCTTGACCTGACCTTGAGTGTGTCACATAGTATGTTTTCTGCATTCTCTGCATAATTTATTTTCTACACATGAATTCCAGCATTCGGAGGCAATAAGGGCAGCACCATTATGGCTCTGTACTTCTTCTTAGATATCATGTTTCAAAACTGTACTGTACACTAGCAACTCTCTGGTTGTCTAATTAAGACAGTCAGTGAATGGATCTGTATGTATGTACTGAGGAAATTGACAAATGCCAATTCAAGAGGGATATACAAATGGAAGTATTGCATACATTATTTATCTTCAAAAGTCAATGCAGAACATGTTTTTTTTCCTCTATTCCAAGGCCACTGCAGACCTGTAAAATAACATTTGTATAATCCGGCTCTCATTTCGCATTTAATGTATGCAATTGTTTCTCTTCCAGGATATACAGCTTGTGCATACATGGATTTATCTATGTCATGATAAACTGATGGTCTCCACAATGCTGTCACCAACAATTCATTGATGCCGCAAAGTATTTTTAGTAAGTTTTGTGGGAATTAGGGATTTGTGCTTTTTTTTCGTTGTCAATTGTTGAGTTATTATGTGTGAGTGGTGTTTTTTTCTGTGATTTACAGTAGCCTTTTCTTCCTAACTGTTTTACAGGGATTCTCCATTGTTTCAGGGAAAAAAAACACTCTAAATAGTTCTGTGCAGCAATACAGAATTGGGTTTCCCTCACCTCCTTCCTATCCATTCGGCACTGGCATTTTTCATTTTTAGAATCAATAGAAAATAAGTCCATATAGAAGCATTGCTTGATTGAGTTACTGTGAATAACTGTCTGTTTACCATATGTCTAATTTCAATATGTTTTTATTGAATTTTTGACATAAAAAAACAGAGGGATAACAAGGTACAATCCAGTAGTCACATTGGCATATAGTACAATTGTCGTAGATATAGCCGAGTAGGTTCTATATAACATATATTGCCGAGTAGAAACCATGTTGCACCGTTTAGATGAGAGTGAGGTATTTATTGTGGTCTATGGTTGGTGCTCACCACCCCAGACACCCCAATAGCATCAAACTGTGTCTGATGGGGTGGGAGCACCACATTGTGCTTTATTTGACAATATGGATCATGTAATTAGTGCAACATTTATCAAACATAGACAATGCTGTCTACTGGTGTCCCTTATTTAATTCAGTAGCTAACTACATACCTTGTGGGGGGGGGGGGGATTGTTGAGAGATACATATAAACCTACATACATACAGTACATAATTAGGATCAGAGCACCTCTTTTTTAAAAGTATGCACAGCAAAACATTTTTTCTTTGGGCAGAGAAAGGAAATGTGTTTCCATTTATATGTCATTTTATTTCTTGCTTTTTGTGTTCCAGTCACTTTCTGCCCTGGGAAGCCAAAACGAAAGGAGAGGAAATTTCTATAAAGTGAGGGGAAATTCCTCTCTTAGACATTTGTCTCTAAAACATATGTTCAATTGGAAGAGTTTCCCTCATCTTTTGTTCTGGCGACAATTTTTGGATTTCCTACTACTTTCTTTCTCAATGATGGTGGTCACAAGGACGAGTGAGAGTAGAGAGTGTGAATCTACCTAGCAGGGGCAGACAGCAATAAAAATGTTAAAACTTCTCTATTCTGTCTACACAAAAATTGCCTTTACATATACTTTAATGCCTAACCTATACTGTCTTTGTAAAAGGAACATAAAAAAAGTCTAAGCAATAATGGCATACGCCAGGGTATTTGGCCTGTGTAAAATGAATTTTATCAGCCTAGTTGTGTGTTGTCCTGTCAGTAGAATCAAATATTACTTAGGAAGTCATTTTTTACCACTGAAATAACTAAAACAACCTGCAAAAAGAAATTATAGTTACTTAGAATTTTTAGAGTATTTTCAAGATTATGATTTACCATCTTTTTTTAATCTAAATAGTACATTTGCAAATATTAGTTGTTGATATAGCCATTTGATGTTGGTGACATCCCAGTTAAGGGTTTATTTTTGAGGATTGTTACACTGAGAACTAAACCCCATTAGTTGTATCTCTGGTCTTCAGCTTAACTGTCTCTCATTTGTTCACATAAAAAATACATAATAACCTTAGGGAATATCTAACAGTATCTGCTTAGATATGCAAAAATAAAAATATGCACAATGGAATATATTGTATTTGTGTATTATGAATATATTTATATATTTAAATTATGCATTTTTTTCACATTTCTGAAACTGATTCATGACTGGTGGTTGTTGACGTTATAGAAACATGAAGCAGCATAGGAAAATGATAAATTAGATTTATAATATTTAAAATCAGACTGAATCTGACTGCACGTGTTCTATACAATCCGTTCAGTTTACCAAAATGATATAATAGGAAGATCTACTTAGAGTAGTCATTCAATTTGTATCCAATCAGGTAGCCCTCATACTACATAGTTGTTAGTACATATACTGTAAAGGTCACAATTTTACACACAATGCAATTTTTATGATGCCCAATAATGTATCCCCTTCATTTAATATAACTTGACTCCTTGATGTAGAATAAGGTCTGATCGGGGGTGGGGTGAACCGATAATTCACAATGCATTTTGTGGGTCTCTAACTTCCTCAGGTTCTGCAAAACTACAAATGACAGTCAATATACATTCAACAAATGTCAAAAACTGTTATTTGTAGGTTTGCAGAACCTGAGGAAGTGGAGTTGGAGATCTATAAAATGCAACATGAATCGTGGGTTCACTCCCCCCAATCAGACCCTATTCTACATTGAGGAGTCAAGTTATATTAAATGGAGGGGAATGATTAAGGATATGCTGTAAAGCAAATTTGAAGGACTTCCATGTACTGTTTTCTTGTATTGTATGTTATTGGGCATAACATGTCATATGTTTTAATTGTTTTATAATAAATGCAATATTTTTAACAATATAGTACACATATTGCATTATTGGGCACCATAAAAATCCCATTGCATGGAAAATTGTCTTTGGTATTAGTAATTTAAAGGATGTTGGTGCCTACCAAAGCAACCCAGACAATATTTATATGTAATACCGTAAAGGAGGTTGTACAGTTAGATGGTAACGTGTGTTAAGATACATGTCAAGGTCCTGAGCATAGCTTTGGCCTAGGAAAGAAAGGGCTTCACAGGGACACAACAATTTACTGAAAGTATAAAGCAGTTTACACACATTACAGCCAATGTATTTTAGACCACTAACCACTAATATTTATGTAGTGTTTCAGCCAACCTGACTGGATATAAATGAAATAGATTGTTTTGTTAGGTCCTCAATCTACAAAGTTGTTGGTAAGTTTAACCACTTTAATACCGTGCACTTTCCCCCCTTCCCGGCCAGACCAATTTTCAGCTTTTAGTGCTGTTGCATTTTGATTGAGAATTGCACGGTCATGCGACGTTGTACCAAAATTTTATAATTTTTTCCCACAAATAGAGCTTTCTTTTGGTGGTATTTTATCACCTCTGCCGTTTTTATTTTTTGCGCTACAAATAAAAAAAGACCAAAAACTTTGAAAGAAAAAAGTTTTTCTTTGTTTCTGTCACAAAACATTGTAAATAGGTATGTTTTCTCCTTCACTGATGGGCACTGATAAGGCTGCACTGACGGGCACTGATGAGGCAGTACTGATTGGCACTGATGAGGCGCCACTGATGAGGTGGCACTGAAAGGCACTGATGAAGAAGCACTTTTATGCAGCACTGATGGGCACTGATAGGCGGCACTGATAAGCAGCACTGACGGGCACTGATAGGTGGCACTGATATGCAGCCCTGATGGGCACTGATAGGCGGCACTGATATGCACTCATAGGCAACACTGATGGGCACTGATAGGTGGCACTGGACACTGATAGGTGGCAATGATGGGCACTAGTAGGCACTGATAGGCAGCACTGATAGATTGCACTGACAGGCAGCACTGATAGATTGCACTGGCAGGCAGCACTGATAATGAGGCACTGGCAAGCATCAGAGATGGCACTGAGTGCCATCCCTATAGTACAGAGTATGCCATACCTGGTGGTCCTGGTCAGCATTCCTGGTGGTCCTGGGTGGGCACCCCCCTGTGGTCCTGGGTCAGCATTCATGGGTGGCATCCCTGGTGGTCCTGGGTGGTGATCCTCAGGGGTCCTGCACTGATAAACAATCAGCGCAAACCCCCCCAGGCAGGAGAGTCGCCGATCGGCTCTCCTCTACTCGCGTCTGCAGAAGCGGGTAGAGGAAAAGCCGATATATGCCTCTTCCTGTTTACACTGTGATCAGCCATGATTGGTCACAACTGGTAAAGAGCTTACAAAGGAGGCACTTTACCAAGATTAATGATAGGGTGTGTAAAACTACCGCACCACGGATCACCGCAATGCGCGCCCCCACGGGCACGCGATCGCGGATTATCCAGCCGGATGTCATGTAACGTCTGGTCAGGATAACTGAACCACCGCCGGCCATCATTTGTCTATAGACCAAGCAGGAAGTAGTTAAACTCTTGAAGAGTTTAAATCTAAAATGGTCCCCTTTCTAAAAATAGCATCAGCATACAGCTCTGGATGCTGATATAAAATCATCATACATTCATTACATAAACAAACAGTTTTTGCATTTATTTACAATCATGTGTTTTTCACGTCCTGGTTTCTTGAGGTACTGGAGATGTAACGCTGACCTCACAGCTGGGACATTCCTGTCACATGCCACAGGCCAAGAGTTCTAGGCAGGGTTCCAGGAGGTAAAGAGGGATGAATTAATTTACCCCTAGTAAGAAAAGGCAACCATGAGAAGAATGGAGAAAAAAATAGCTATGCAAAGACAAAAAATCGTTCAACTCTCTATAAAAGTATCTATTTGCAGATCCCCCTTGCTAAACATTTCTAAAGGTGCTTTGTGGTAGTTTTTATAAAAAGAGTTATGTTCCACTTTAACTGCTTAAGGCCCCTCCACAGTATATATGCTGCGAACTGGCAGCCCCACTGTGCCAGATCATGTACAGGACTTTAACAACACAGGGCTCTACAGAGAGACTGTTATTTTTTCTCCATGCAAAGCAGGGAGAAAACTCAGCCACGTCTATTAGTAAAGGCAGCACAAATTTCACACATTACACATTGTTAGGTAGACAGTTAACTCTTTCATTGTCCCTAGATGTTAACCCTTTCTCAGCCAGTGTCCATAGTACAGTGACAGAGTATAATATTAGTACTGATCACTGTATTGGTGTCACTGGTGATTTCAGTGTCAGTGAGTTTGCACCCAGTATCAGTTAGTATCAGATTGACCACCGCACAGTCCCATTATAAGTCACTGATCACCACCATTATTAGTATAAACTAAATTAAAATCCCAGTATATATACCATAGATTGTAGACACAATAACTTTCACGCAAACCAGTTTAAATATATTTATTGGGATTTTTTTTACCAAAGCCATGTAACAGAATACACTTTGGTATAAATTTATGAAGAAATTTGATTTTTCTGTATCTTTATAGGATATGTATTTTAACAGAAAGTAGAAAATATTGTTTGTTTATTTTTTCAAAATGATCAGTCTTTTTTTATTTATAGAATAAAAAATAAACTCAGTGGTGATCAAATACCACCAAAAGAAAGTTCTATTTGTGTGAAATAAAATTCTATACTTGTAATTGTGTACAGTGTTGCATGACTGCACAACTGCCAGTTAAAATAGCACAGTGCTGAATAGCAAAAAATGCTCTAGTCATGAAGGGGTAAAACCTTCCAATACTGGAAAAGCCAGCTGTCAAAATGGCAGCCAGTAATTGCTTTGTGTTACACAGCAGAAGTAGTTGTCAAAATGCTACTGCACCTGCGTAAAATGACACTTACAGAGGCTCTGCAAGTATCATTGAGTAAATACAGTGTGGCAAAAATGTATAGTTTCACTGCATTTACAATTCCATTCATAAATAGATATGTGTGACATTTGATCTGCATATGACATCAGTGAAAGAAAACGTATAAGTAAAAAAAAGTTATTTCTATTTACCCCCTTATTCATTTTGATTAATCCTAATTAACACCCCCCCCCCCCCCCTTCTCACTTTCACTCTGAAGCTATTATTTTTCTATTTTTATATCTACTTTTCTCCATTATATTTTTTCCATTTTTATTTACTTTGTTTGCTGTTTTTTAGTGTCTTAAAAGGAAAATCCAGGACATTAAAAAGAAACAATTTGCAAATAACTTTCCCATGCTTTTGTACTAGAAACCTCATTGTAGTGCTATGTTAAAAGGGGTAAATTATAGAATAGAAATTATATTAGAAAATAACCGTAATTAGAAAATAACTGTAATTAGAAAATAAATGTAAACAATCTTTTAAAGCTATCTCTGGTCAGAAATGAAAAAAAAAAAAAGTTTTTCAAGACAATATTACCTGAAAAGGCCTAGTTTGTCCCCGAAAATATAACGTGCAGTATGCATTAATTTGTTATCCTAACTAATGATACAGTTTGTTGAACAAACTGGCCCATAGTGACTATGAAGGAAATGCCATAAGGGGGTATAAAGATACAAGAGATGAAGTAGTTAAAGGACATTGTACAGGGATTGTAGAATCAGAAAAGTTTAAAACAGGTGTTGTAGGGAATCAAGAAAGTGATCTTTAGCTTTTTTGTTATATTAGACACTTAGGGCTCATTTACACTTGCTCTGGCTTCAACGCACATTAAAGCCCCTACTGCTTCAACAAGCTTTTATGATGTGTTTTTGAGGCTTCGGTAGTGCTTCGATGAGACCTCGTTGGGGCTTCAATGAGGCTTCGATGAGGCTTCGGTGGTGCTTCGATGAGGCTTCGGTGGGTCTTCAGTGATGCTCTTTTGAAGCTTTGTTGAAGCTTGGCCGATGCCCTGTGTGTTTTTGACATCTCACACCTGCAATTTTTCCAAAACAAAGCGAAGCTAAAGCTGAATTAAAGCCTCTGAAAAGCTGTATGTGCTTCAAGCGAGCTTCAAACAAGCTTTGTCATAGAGGCGTTGGAGGCGTTGGAGAGGCTTTGAAACATGGCTTAAGCTACATGGGGTATAATTTTTGACGCAAAGCTGAAGCGAAGCAAAGCCAACGCAAGGGGTAAACAGGACTGTAAGCTAACCATTTTATTTAGTGACAGGAGCTTTTATTGGCATTAAGAGAGCTTTAACAAAGCATGCCTGATGCCCTGTTTTGAAGCAAGTGTAAACGAGCCCTTATAGTCCAAAATTGTTTTATTTGTGTGAAAAAAATTTGAATCCAAAGCTGCACAGGTGGGAGATTCTAATTGCAACTGAAAAATGAAAGTGTGAATCTTACTGGATGCTGTGGGGCAATACAGACAGCTCTTATTTAAGATACCTAAAAGATTAGTTCATATCAAAAATCCATGTGCATTACATATCTGTCTGTACATTAACCACTTAAGCCCAGGAGCCCTTTTTTTACACTTGTTGTTTACAAGTTAAAATCATTTTTTTTTTGCTAGAAAATTATCTAGAACCCCCACACATTATATATATTTTTTCCAAACACCGTAGAGAATAAAATGGCAATCATTGCAATACTTTTTGTCGCACGGTATTTGCTCAGCGGTCTTTCAAGCGTGATTCACTTTTTTGAGTTAAAAAATAAGACATCAGTAAAGTTAGCCCAATTTTTTTGTATATTGTGAAAGAGGCTGTTACGCTGAGTAAATAGATACCATACATGTTACGGTTGAAAATTTCGCACACTTGCGGAATGGTGACAAACTCCGGTAATTAAAAATCTGCATAGGTGACACTTTAAAAAATTTTAACAGTCAGCAGGTTAGAGGTGCAGAGAAGGTATTTTGCTAGAATTATTGCTCACACTCTGGCGATCGGGACGATACCTCACATGTGTGGTTTGAACGTTTTTATATGCAGGCGGGATTTACATATGCATTTTCTTTGCTGTGCCAGCTCATGGGGATGGTGGCGCTTTTAATTTTTTTTTTCAATTTTTTATTTATTTTATTATTTTATTTTTTTTAACACTGTTCCGTTAAAAAAAAGAAATCTGATCACTTTTATTGCTATCACAAGGAATGTAAACATCCCTTGTGATAGTAATATGTGGTGACAGGTACACTTTATGGAGGGATCGGGGGTCTAAAAGACCTTCCTTTACACTTCACAGTATTCAGATCACCAAAAACGCTGATTCTGGATAATGTCATTATTTTAAAACCGGCACCGTTAGCTGCCAAATATGCCGGAAGTGACGTTGTGACGTTGCTTCTGGAAAACTACAAAGGAGTCCCAATTCAGGCTTCTACAGGGACTCCACACAGCCAGCGGACATGCCAGATCGGAGCTCAGGTCTCCCGGTGGGATGGGAGGCCGGAGAAGAACAGCAGATGGTGGCGGGAGGGGGGATGTCCTTTCCCGCTGCCTGGGATAATGACCGGGCGGCTCCTGAGCTGAATCGGCCATTATCACTGGATAGCCGGCTGTCTGCTCTAAAAAATGGTGCCAGGGTATAGCCTGTAGCTGCAGGCTATACCCCGATACATCCACTTAAAGCTGCCACCGTTTATAACCGTTGATTCGCATTAGGTGGTTAAAATGCGATCCCCCGCTTTTAAAAAGTCCCAAACCCTTACTATTGAATAGTCAAATGCTAGAAAACAGTTTGTCTAACCACACTTTTGCAGTCTGCTCTCTCACTCAGCAGCTGAGCTCAATGGAGCCACTGAAAAGAGAGAGTGCGGCATATACTGTACATGTGTGGTTAGGCCAGTCAAGTTCTTGTAGCCGAGTGCTTGCTTGTGAGCAGTTGAAGCCACACATACAATGGCTGGTCAGTCCTGCAGTCTAGGAAGGATGGAGCAGGGGAGGCCACAGTTGGGCAGCTTCAAAAATAACAATCCGTTTTAAAATTAATGGACAGCAATTTAATGTATAGGTAGCTGTAGGCTTTTTCGAGTCAGTAAAGGTGAATTAACCCATACATTTGATAATTTGCTCTTATTTTCAGGCAGAACAATAAAGTGTTGTCAACAGTAATGTGTTCCTCTTCTGGATCTGCCAACATTACATATTTAGTTGTAAAGCTCACAATTTTTTTCAGTAGGTATGATCTTGTATTTATACAAAGCAGACCTGATACAGCATTCTGCTGCAGTAAAATGAAGCAAAATAGTATTCATGCATCAGTGATTCACTCATCAATGGTCGTCGATTACAAGATTCAATCTTAAGGGCTCATGCACACAGGATGTTTTTACAGCTGCTGTTAGGGGCATTTGACTTTTTTTTTAACTGCCTCTAAAAGCCCCTCCATGTTAGCCTATGTATCCATACACACATAAACTGTCAGAGGTGTTTGGAGGCATAAGCATTTAGGGGCAGTAGAAAAAAAATGACACCCTGTGTTTCCAGGAGCTGTAAAAATGAGCTATAAAAACAAAAGCGTGACTAAATGCATCTAAACTTGGCTAAACACAGTAAGCCATGTTTAGCCGCATTTTACATTTTTAGGCATTTTTACATTATAGGGAGTGTTTTTAATGAAAAAACGCCCAAAAACATGAACGCGGGAAAGCGCACAAAAAGGTGAGTAAATGCAGCTAAACGCTAATGTAAAACGTGGCTAAACATGACAAAACTGATGTTTCTAGCGCTGCTGTAGTGCTGACATTTTTAAAACGTCCTGTGTGTATGAGGCCTAAGTCTCATTCAATGTTTTTTGTATATAGGAGAGGGAATGTCTAACATTTTAAAACATAAAATATTTCTTGTGCAGTACACATTCAATTTGATTATTATGCATAATACTTACTGAGACGTATATTCTATCTGGAGATAAGTGCTGTCTTGTACATTAGATAATAGCTGTAGGGACAATGTTTCTATGTACTGAGAAACAGCATCAATCAATTTGTTGTGCAATTAGTCTTATGTTCTCTTATGGTGTAGGACTTCATTCTTTACTGAGTGCTTCTTCTCAATGAAGTCCTATTATTTATACATCAAGCTGTATAAACCAAGTCAAAAGGAACGTATACTAGAGCTATGAAGGGTTTACTCATAGTTAACTTTTAGGTCTACAGTCATCTTTGTGATTTCAATGATGTTTTGTATAGGAAGCACAGTGCAGCCAATTTTAAAGCCATATATAGCATATAAGCCATTATAGCATGATGTTAAATATTTTAGTAAATATCTATTGTCCATTGTTGAAACGTTTAAACTATAGATGGCCATCTATTTTACTCTAGGGCATTACACATTGATAACAGTCTAGCAAAGGTATATATTTATGATCATTTTATCAGGTTTACACCTACTCATTTACATGAAATAAAGGGGTTATGGGGGAGGTTGTAGGTAAAGTATAATTACTTACTGTAGGCATCCTATTCCTTCTTCACCTCTGCTGTTGTGTTAGATACATGTTTTATTGACTTCATATCCTTTGCGTCTTGATAATTAGAATACCCAGAACAGCCCAAAGAAAAGCCATCCAAAATAACTTAAAACATACCTTCTGTGCAATTAAGCAATGCATGGGACCCTGCAGTTGCTCAATCTCATTTAAAGGTCTGTGTTAACAACCCTTTGTGTCAAAACTGTTTCTGACCCCCATATAAGTCAATAGGAATGCACAAGAAAGTTGATGCAGCTTAAAAGGAGGTCAAATGCACCTTCGAATGATCTCAGAAGTGTCTCAAACGAATCAAAAAAGCAAACAGAATTTTTCTGAACACGAGCCGCAATTGCCTATCTACATAAACATACTGCATACTTGTCTCCTGCCCAGATCTTCTGCAGCAGCCCCCCAAAGATACTAGTAGCATTGGAATATGACTGGACCCCAATTGGTAATGTACAATAGTACACATTTACATGCAGGAACACATATTAATAAGCAGATAATCATATGTAATGAAGATGACTAAATGATTTCCTGACGCAGGAAGGCACACCTTTTTAAGACACTAATTTAATGTCAATAGACCAAAACATGTTTAGCCAAGTGGCATATATAAAGTATGATCCCCTGAAAGAACCTGATTAACCCAAGTATCATGGCGAAGAAGAAACTGTGTGGTAGAAGACACTTTGGATTCGTTTTTGGAGGATAATTTTCTGTACTGTTAGACTAATGTGAGAAATGATCAATAAGGTTGTGAGGAATCATCTGTGGACTGATCAGGTGTGTAAACGCCTGTTTGAACTCTTCATATTGCTGCTTCGGGACTTCGATTCTGTTATTCTCTCTCTTGTGCCCTAACTTGCCCACATTTACCTTGCAATCTTTTTATGTGGCTTTCAGGAAGACATAATACATTTTTATTTCTTTTCCATGTTTTACAAGTGCCATTACAAGTTTAGCTATTAAGAACAACAGTTCAATGTAGCATGCAGTGTTCACTTCATTTAACATTCCTAGTGTGAAAGCTACGAAAAAACACAATGTACAGAATGATGGTCAGTGTGAAGATCTTAGTAGAACAAATGTCTGGAATACCAATTACTATAATCTTCTTTTGCTGATTGCCTTGCTTTCTCTGAAATAGGAGTGGTGAAAGAGTGATGGGGCAGATAAATAGATAGATAGACAGACAAACAAACAGGCAGACTAATTCATGGGAAAATTGGGTGTACAGTGATGGCATTTTTGGCATAAAGCTAAAAACCTGAAGATTCCATAAGTCACAATAAAACTAAAAGTGAAAGCTGGCCTAAAGCACTCTCTAATGCATAATCCTTCCCTATCTGAACACTAAACCATTAAAATAACCCCCCAATAATGGGCCCCCATCTATCCCAAAACTTAACCCTCAGCCTATGTTCAAATACTGTTTAAACCAGTTAATATGACCCTAAATCCAACCCTACAACCTAATGTAACCTTCCCTATTACCCTTAACTAACCTATTCAAATCTAACCTTGCCTTGACACTAAAACTTAAAGAGAAACTCCACTTTTTTTGAGAATTTTTTTTCTCTGGGTGATCTGTATACATTTCACGGATTTTAACCACTTCAATACAGGGCACTTAGAACACTTCCCGCCCAGACCAATTTTCACCTTTCAGTGCTGTTGCAATTTGAATGAGAAATGCGTGGTCCTGCGACGTTGTACCCAAACAAACTTTTTATAATTTTGTTCCCATAAATAGAGCTTTATTTTGGTGGTATTTGATCACCCCTGCAGTTTTTATTTTTTGCGCTATAAATAAACAAAGACCGACAATTTTGAAAAAAAAAAAATTTTTCTTTGTTTCTGTCACAAAACTTTGTATAAAGTACATTTTCTCTTTCACTGATGGGCACTGATGTGGCTACACTGATGGGCACTGATAGGGCTAGACTGACAGGCACTGAGGAGGCAGTACAGATTGGCACTGATGAGGTGGCACTGATAAGGTTGCCCTGATGATGGGGCACATATGCAGCACTGATGGGTGGCACTGATAAGCAACACTGACGGGCACTGATACGTGGCACTGATATGCAGCACTGATGGACACTCATAGACGGCACTTATAGGTGGTGCTGAGCACTGCTGGGCACTGATAGGTGGCACAGGTGGGCACTGATAGGTGGCACAGGTGGGCACAGGTGCTCACTGATAGGTGGCACTGGTGGGCACTGTTGCATACAGCACTGTTAGGGATGGCACTGGCAGGCATCATATATGGGCACAGTGCCATCCCTACAGTGCACTATATTGCCCTTACCTGGTGGTCTAGTGGGGGCTCCCTGGTGATCCTGGACGGCCTCCTCGCGGTGTCCAGGGGGGCTCCCTGGTGGTCCTGGGTAGGCTCCCTGGTGGTCCAGTGGGGTGATCCTGAGGAGGGCTGCACTGATAAACATTCAGCGCAGCCCCCCCCCATCAGGCGAGCAGCCTATCGGCTCTCCGCTGCTCAGGTCTGCAGCTGTGAATGGTTACGGCTGATAACATGGTAAAAGGCTTCCACGGAAACCTTTTACCTCGGTCGGTAATGCGGTGGATCAGACTGACCCACGGCACCACCAATCGCCACGATGCGCGCCCCTGCGGGTGCGCAATCGCAGATTATCCTCAGGACGTCAATAGATGTCCAGTCAGGATAATGAACCACCCGCCCAGACGTCATTTATCCATACGCCGGGCGGGAAGTGGTTAACACACTTTATTGCAAATTCCTATCTTTTGTTGTTCTGAAGAACAGCTGTTTTTCTGTGTCCATGTGCTAAATAAATGTGCATGGAAGTGATTTTCTAGCTATCAATCAGTTGATCCACTTGCAAGGCTTCAATGAGGAAAAACTGCAGGCTCTGCATCCCTTTAGACGTGATTTCCCTTTGGGAGTATATTATATTATTATATTTTTGCTTTAGGGGATGCCAAAAACGTGACTTGCATCTTTGCACAGACTTCTGGGAAAATCAGTAAGCTAATCACACAGCCAAGCAGGAACTGGCCACCCATAGAGGAGAGCAGTCTTTGTCTGTGTCCACTCTGCATAAGCGGAGTGGATACCTACCAGCCCTCTGCCTGCTCAGCGGCGATCAGCAGACAGATTCCTGCTGAGTAGGTGGATTCCTGGGGGAGTACACCCCATGTGGAAGGGGCCTTTTCATTTGGTTTAATCATTTTTCCCAAGAAAAAAATGCTGCTGTAAATGCTTAAAAGTATTAGATTTATTTTAGCTTTAATTTCTTTATCACTTACTTAAAACAGAGCTCCACCCAAAAAGGGAAGCAGGGGGGGGAGCAGGTACCTGGTTTTGACAGTTGAAAGTTCGGTCTTCATTCCTTCCCCAACATCCTTCGGAGACAATTAACAGGCCCCTTAGTCAAGATGGCGGTGCCAGCACCCGATAGCTAATTAAAGAATCGGATAGGGTGAGAACATAGCTGGATGCCTGGACAGGTAAGTGCCCTAATATTAAAAGTCAGCGGCTACAGTATTTGTAGCTGCTGACTTTTATATTTTTCTATAGGAGCCTGGAGCTTATTTTTAACGTCTAACTTTATGTCAGTCTAAAACTACGGGGTAACAATGCTGTAGTGACTATGAATTTATGATTTTTAATTTTGTCCATAGATATAGTTTAACTTTCCCAGTCAACCATTATAATGAGCTTCAGGCAGAGGCAGCTTCTTGGCTTAAAGTGGTTGTAAAGGTTTGCTTTTTTTTTTAAAAACAAACATGTAATACTTACCTCCTCTGTGCAAGGGTTTTGCGCAGAGTAGCCCCCCATCCTCCTCTTCTGGGGTCCCTCAGTGGCGCACCTGGCTCCTCCCTGCATCGAGTGCTGTTTATGCCCTCATTTGTGTGTTCCAGCATTTTCTGTTGCATTCCTGATCAGTTACAACTCATTTAAAATTCAGCAGAGAGAGTAGGACCCTACCTACCCCAATTGCTACAGCCTGTACATAGATCCAGAAACTCAACTGTGGACCAACAGAGTCTTCCACATACATAAGACACTGTCAGGTGATTTAACTCTCCATTATCTACTAAAAACTTAAAATATTAGTATATTATTTTTGGGTGGACTAAAAATGTAAACTTTATTTTTTATTATAATTGTTTATTATTTATTTACAACACATATAAATGTGATTTGTGATCTCTTATATTGTTCTTATTGTGGTCTCTTTCCTCCAGAAGTATTGGGAACATGTTAGTATA
>BLSH010186467.1:172769-200594 GCA_018402905.1 Glandirana rugosa
TTCCCTCTAGAGAGAGGAGTCTCAATAGATTGAGAACCACTCATTCCTCCCCTAGAAAGCGAAGACCCAAAACTGGAAATGATATCAGATCCTGTCACTACCTCTTGGAACCGTGGGGTCTACAAAACCTTGATGTAAAGGGTACTACGAGTTAATGTGACGTTTCACGTACTCGTAGTACCCTTTACATCAAGGTTTTGTAGACCTCACGGTTCCAATCGGTAGTGACCAGATCCTCGAGTTAGTTCAAAAACTTCCGTGGAATTACTTTTTAGGAAAGTAACAAGGCTTAGGAGGACAAGTCTAAAGGAGAAAAACGTTAGACGTAGTTTATCTATAAGGGTTCGGTGTCCGTGCGATCGTTCGGGTTCCGTCCGGACCCGGACTTTGTCCCGAAGTTCGGCCGGACCAGCAGAACCCGAACTTCCAGAGGTTCACTCAACTCTACTCATAAATTAACTTACAAATATCTATTTGATGCAGATTGCAAAAAGAGGAAATCTGAACAGGAGGATTCGGAACAATGAAAGGATTTTTCATTAAGGTGCCTTCAAAAACTTGATTGAGCTCCTAGACCAGTGATGGCTAACCTTGGCACTCCAGATGTTTTGGAACTACATTTCCCATGATGCTCATGCACTTTGCAGTGTAATTGAGCATCATGGGAAATGTAGTTCCAAAACATCTGGGGTGCCAAGGTTCTCCATCACTGTCCTAGACTATAGTAAAGGTCAAAACCCAGAAGCGAAAGATCCCCTCCTTACTCACCAAGAGTTAGATAACTCTGAGGAGAGAGATCTCCCTTCTATACAACAAGAGGAAATGCACAAACGGGACACCTACATTTTAAAAAAAGAAATTGGATACATGTCCATCCTTACAAACTAACTTAGGCACTTTTGAAGAGGGATTGGTATAGACCCTTTTCTGAGTTATTCAGGGGCACAATAAGGAATTTTGTGAATTGATTATAAATCCATATCCTAAAACGCCATTGTTCTATGCATTACTTAAAACTCATAAGAACTTTCTGAACCCATTTGGGTGGCCAATCATTTCAGGTTTGGCTCTCAAATTGAGTGTGCTAGTCAATTTGTTGATGCATATCTTCAGCCTCAAGCAACTAGCTTACGTCACACATTTAGGGCAGTCTAGACCTTTGAAAAAATTGGACAATATAGTTGTACCTCAAGGGTGCCTACTTGTCGCAATAGACATTGAGACACTCTACTGTAGCATTCCACATATTCAGGGTCTTAAGACTGTAGAGAGTTTTTGCTAGAGAGGGATAAGCCTCAAAGCCCTTCAATAACTTTGCTCTCGGGAAGGTAAGGCACATTTTGATGTGGAATGTATTTACATTTGATGGCCCCGACTACCTCCAGGTGCAGAGGGTGGCGATGGGCACTTGTGTCCCATTTGAGATATTTGTTTAGAATTATGGCATTATTGGGACTACCTCTATGTATCCAGGTCGGAACCATCCTGCGCATGCGAGTTAGTGGCATCTGCACCATCCAATGATGTCATCAACCACCCACAGTTAGTGACGGCTGCGGCATCCTCAGACAACGGGGGCATATATAAGAAGGGGGCCCAGATGCTGGTGGGTGCTCATTAACTGGTGGACTGAGCTGCAGCTTTCTGATATTTAATTGAAGACCAATAGGTGTTGGTTGCTTTTGTAGCCACTAGACATGTGCAATCCATTTCTTTCCGAATTCATTTTTCAATGCTTTTTTTTTTCGAAATTCGGAAGTTCGGACGAATCCGAATTTCCAAATTTTTCTGTATTTTTGTTTTTTCAAATTCGATAATTTGGTAATCTGAAAGTAGGAAAATCCAAAATGCGGTAATTTGGAAATTCGGTACTCAAGGCAAAAATCCAAAATTCGAAAATTCGGAAATCCGAAAATTCGAAATTCGCAAATTTGAAAATCGGAAATAATAACTAACTAATAATAACTTAACTATGCTTAACTACTTAAATAACTGTTCAATTATAGGATTTGGAATTTCCTTGAAAATTTGTCTCTTAGTAATACATTTCGGATGTGACCACTTAAAAACGTATTTCCCACTGTAGAACCAGAGCAAATTTGAAAGGAAATTCCAATACCTATAATTTAATAGCTATTTATGAGTTAGCTATTATTTCAAATTTTCTTTGTTATTTTAGAATTTCCAACTTTCGAATCTCCGGATTTTTCACTACCGAATTTCTGAACTTCCGACTTTTTGAATTTCGTAATTTTCGAAATTCGTAATTTTCGAATTCCGAATTACCGAATTTGCGAATTCGCGAATTTCCAATTTTCAAATTTCAGAATTTTTCGATTTCCCGAATTTCCGAAAAAACAAACGGCACAAAAACGAAAACAAACACATTTTTCAGCCATGCACATGTCTAGTAGCCACACAAACAAGTTGGCACTTGATAATTTTGAAAATATGCTTTTCACGGGATTGATGGATGGATATTTTTTGGGCCTTGAGACTTTGTATTTATCACTTTTATTACTTCAGCCTTATAGGACTCATTTGTTATTTGTTGCAGATGTATTGTCACACATAATTTTGTTATATTGAGTAGCGCAACACTATATATTGTTTATATGTTTCTATAGGCCTATGTAGATAGGTGAAGATTTAAAGCATTTGTTACCCCAGCACTTCATATTCCTGACATGTGCCTGCCGTACCATGTACTTGTATAAGAAAGTATACTTTTCTCTTTGTATTGCTTCCTCTATGTGAAATCCCTGGTGTTCCTGCCAGTCCCTCTGATTTCCTATTAGAAACTGATCGCACTAAGCAAGAGAACAAACCATGGTCAGTTCTCTAGCTATGCTAGTGTACTCTCCTCTAATGATTAGACTTGTCCTGACACACCCCGTGCTGCACAGCCATCTTTGTATTGCTTCATCTATGTGAAATCCCTGGTGTTCCTACCAGTCCCCCTTCTTTCCTATTAAAAACTGATCACTCTAAGCAGGAGAACAAACCGTGGTCAGTTCTCTAGCAATGCTAGTGTACTCTCCTCCAATGATTAGACTTGTCCTAACACACCCCATGCTGCACAGCCATTCACTTGGAAGCTCAGTGTGCTGTCGTTTCTCCTCCCCCAGCTCTTATGCAGCTGAGAACAGAGGGAATGTGATTACTTATGAAAAAGGGAAAAGGGTATTTATAAATTTTTTTTATATCTATACAAAAATGTTTTGCATTTTATTTCTATTTTGAAGAATGGGTTGTTTTACAAGGTGATCGTTTACAATCACTTTAAGCCTTTAAAATTCATACTGTATATATGGATACAGGTTGGAATACTATTGTTATTACTTTTTCTTAAGTGCTATAAATTGTTTTTTTTGTTTCATAAATAAATTAACTATATTTTTAAATTGTATTAGATACCGGTCCTAGAATACTTTCAATTCTTGATCAGTATTCAGATACTCCACCATCTACTCCACCAACTTGGGCAAGCGTTATTACATGCAGGTAATTATTTTGGGAACTTTGCCGCACTCATAGTGAGTTAGTGGGGTTTATGTATATACACACATACAGTAAGCCCTTAGGCGTTAGGTGTCAAAAAAGGAATGAACCTCTCAAACATGTTAGACCGCCCTCAGCATTATCCCTCACTTCACTATCCTCCCACACAAACTCGAAGGGGTTGCCACAAGGTAGACTGAGCTTGTGCAGGACACTGAGGAATTCTGGGCTTTCTGACAGCTGCCATGATCTTATCTCCTTGATGCCGGCTAGAGGGATAGGACAGGCTTAACCTTGCAGTTTCCTTGTCCATCACACTGCGTACAATCCTATAGTATCTGCCATCTATGCTGATCATCAAGATTTTAACATGTAAGTGTACTATTTGCTTTTATGGAATAAATGACATCATCATTCTAATGAGGATCTTGCGCTGCCATTTCTTTTGTTATTGTATTTTTTGAGAGGTGAAGAAACTGGAGTGGCCTGTGAAAAGCCCTGATCTCAACCCTACTGAACACCTTTGGGATTGAAAGCCAGGTCTTCTCATCTACAATTCTCTTATGGTGAAATGCACACAAACACCCACAGACATACTATAAAATCTAAATTTCTTGAATTAAGTCTTTCTATAGTGAAGGCTGGTTTGCCATAAAATGAAGAGGGAAAAGCTACTTTATATTATATGTGGACCTTCCCCCTTAATAAACTGCCCATGCCTAATAGCATGCTTCTAACTAAACTAACTTTTAAATGAGAACATGAATCTTTCTTTGATTCCCCCTTTCCCTTCGGTCCTTCCTGCCTGGGCTCTGCATCCCATGTTGCAATTTTTTTTTCAAATAACATCACTGGTGGTAGGCTTCTTCTTCTTTGTTGTGTGCAAGCCCACTGATGATTTTGTACAAGCCATGCACTAAATTACACAAGTGCACTGTATGAGATCACATATGGGGCATGCCCAAGATTGGGCAATGTTTTCTCTTTAGGAAGTGTCTCAGGGAAACCAAAAAATAGGAAAAAAAGTAGGTTTCTCAAAAAATATTTGATCTTTCAAGTGACTTTTATAATGTTCTGGATAGGTGTGCACTGCTGCATGCACCATGGCTTTTTGGGTTTTGTTGGGGTAGTATATTGCACTTTAATACCCATGGTATGGGAATAGGATGTACAACAAGCTCAAATATATGTGATTGTTAGATGTCCACAAACATTTGGCATATAGCTTACATTCTTAAACCAGATGTCTAAAAGCTGAATTCTGATTGTGTATTATAAAAATGGCATTTAGCAATCATTTAGCCCCTGTAATGACCTTCTACATCTATTTCTTCAACTAAATTTAAGTTTAAGTTTACAATTCATTTCAACTTTTTTCTTTTCTTCTTAAAGCATTTCATAACCTTTTTTGTATGGACCTAACGGGGGGGGGAGGGGTATTACACACAATCCATTGGCTGTAGCCACCAGGATTGTGTGTGTAACCGAGGAGCAGACTCCTGCCTGTCAGGTGATCGCTCTCACGGACCCCCGGTAATGGCACCCCCCACGCACGTGCTCCCGCCATGCTTACCAGGCTCCGCTTGCCCATCAGCGGACCCGGGATGTCCATGGCAGGTGGTGACATTTAGAGGGGAAGGAGGAGAGCAAAGGAGAGTGGATACACATCTTGCAGTGACCCGGAAAGCGACTTCTCTGACGTCACTTCCGGGTCATGTTCTCTGTGTCCCCGGCTCGATTTGCTGGTACAGGATGTTTTGCAATGCGATCTACATTGCAAAACAATCAGTGGAGTACAGGGGAGACATGCAGGGTCTTTTATACCCTGCTTGTCTCAATAAAGAGAACCTGTCACATAAAAACATGACATAGGGGATTTGTTGTCCCCTATGTAATAGAAAAAAAAGTTAAGTAAAAAAAAAATTATTTTTTTTTTTGCAAAAAATAAAGTTACACCCAAATACATAAAATCCCTCCCCCAAAAAAATGTTGAGGCCCCCCTACCCCCCCATATACACACGCACAAACATAAACATATGCCTATGCGTGAAAATGTTGATTGCGATACATGTGTTACATATCGCCACATACGTCAGAGTGAGAGCAATAATTCTAACACAAGACCTCCTCCGTAACACTAAACTGATATCTACAGGGGGCTTCTCAAGCATCACTCATAGAAAATATAAGGTACTGAAGTTTGACGCCATTTTACGGGGCGCACAAAAATTTAAGGTTTGGCATGTTGGGTATCTATTTACTCGGCGCAACCTCATATTTTATATTTTACAAAAAATTGGGTAATTTATTGCATTGATTCACTCTACAATTCACGTTAGTGTGTTTTTACTGACATTTTGTGTTACCTAGACTGTCGGGGTAATATCATGTGACATAAAAAAATTGGAACTACCACCATTTTATTCTCTAGGGTGTCTGTTTTCAGAAAATATTTCATGTTTGGGAGTTTTGTATAATCTTCAGGCCTAAAATGATTTTTTAAACATGTGTGCCAAAAAGGCAAAAACATCTCTGGCAGCGAAGGGGTTAATGGCATCAGTCTTGACATAGATGCACAGTCTTGACATGGGAGCAGTGGGGTTGATTTACTAGAGTAGAGAATGTTCATTTAGCGAAGCAAATGTTCAAAGAGCTTAGTGAATAATGTAAAGCTGTGTTCACGTCAGTCATCCAATTATGGGCATCACAAATTCCAGTTTTAAAGTCCCTTGCATGTTTTTGGGTATTCAAAGTGAACTAAGCTACAGTGTGGTAAATGAACAATTACTTTGCTATATGAAAATTCTATTTTACAAAACACTATTCTGCAAACTTTTGGTAAATCAATCTCAGTAAGAAAAAATACAATTTATCAAACACATTCAACTATGGAAACATATAGATTGTATTATATTTAGGATTTTGTGTGGTAAACAGGTTGACTTTCACCTCACTGCTCATTTTAGTGAGCTTTCTTTGTCAGTTTTCAGTAGAAAATGGAATAAAGCTTCTGAACCTATTGAACTTGTTTTGTTCGAAGTTGTAAAAGTATATATTTCCAGGCCAGTAACGTGGCATCCACAAAACTAATTGCTCATTTTCATACCTCAACTTTAGGTTTCTTATTATGCTCTACCTTGATAGCAGAGAGGGAGGAAAATTGAAAACTTGCTGGGTTGTATTGTCTGAATGTTTTCAGCTTTTTTATAAAATGCCTGTGTACCAAATGTCGACAGCAGAAAGTGTAATTCATTAGATGTGACCTTGCTTGCACTTCTACTTAACTGGACACTGCCAGAATGAAGGCTTGCAAAGCTTTTCAGAAAACAAGAATACAGAATTTTTGGATAAAAACATTACACACAGAAAAGGGGTGTTGTTTCGGTTGTGTAGACTGGTATAATGCAAAGCAAAATGATGCGGCTATTAAAAGACATTGTAACTAGCCGTATAAGGATATGGAGTCTGGGCACTTACTGTAGATGAAATTGAATGAATGGATGGCATGGGATGTTCAGAGATCTAATCTTATAGATTGCAAAATAAGTCAAGTCTGGTGTTTAATAAAAGGAAAACGATAAAGCTGAAAGTGTGCCGTTTATATAGAAACTGTATTAGCACAGCATGATGCATGATGATAATTTGCTTTAAAGCCATATCTTCTCTACTGTATAGATTAGGGCTAAGCTGATGTCTCTTGCTGTGCCCCTATAGAAGTTCCTTGACTCAGATTGCATGCCCAGGACACTCAAGACAAGAAGAGATGTAAGGTTCAAGGAGAAACTTGATATGGGGAGTCGTCAGAATAGAGTAATGGGTAGCAGACATCCAGCACAAAATGAAGAAGTGAGGAATGAAAGGGTGGGAAACACCCACAGAATACAGAAACTTTGTATTCTATCATACTGCTTAGGAATGGCCTGTGTCTTTCATGTATGAGTATACAGTGTACTAGATACAGTCTGCAGTGCATTGTACAAATGTCTATGTTTAGTTTTTCTAATGTTTTGCATTATGTACAAGGCAGACAAAGAAACTGTGTGGGATTGTGCTGCCAAGTTGGGTATTTGGGAGCCAGAATAGATGCAGTCCAAAGTTCTAGCTGTCTGCATTCCCAAATATAGTCAGTGACTGAAGAGTACAGGAACTTTGTTATTATTATTGTTATTTCCCATTTTCTGATTTGTCACTCTACAAATTATTTTTACTGATTAGTGTTTTTGCACTTGGTATTTTAGCAACCAGCATAACAATACACCCTTTTTCATGAGAGCATGCATCTCTAGCCTTATTGCTGTTTGCCTCTGCATAACTATGATTCTCAGCATATAAAATAAAATAAAATCAGCGCAAATATAAATCACCTAACACCTACAGCTGCTGACACTAAATAGTGATTTCACTTCACTCCAAATGGTAATCATAAATAAAAAAGTGTAGCGCTAATAAACATACACATATGACATGCTCTAAAAAAACATCTTCATCAATTGCATATAACTCATATAAATCGTGCATAAAAATAACAATAAATGAGATAGCAACAAAAAAGTTCATCAGTTGAATGGAAGTTGAAAGCAGGAGTCCATAAGTACAGAGATCTGATAAGGGAGAAACCATCCGTGGGAAGCAGAAAATATCACACATGTGAGAAAGATCCTCCACCATCCAACAAAGCCTCTCACCTCAATGGACAATATAACTCGCTTGATATCCCCACACTGGGGTATAGCAAAGAGCCC
This sequence comes from Glandirana rugosa, assembly GCA_018402905.1. Taxonomy (NCBI): domain Eukaryota; kingdom Metazoa; phylum Chordata; class Amphibia; order Anura; family Ranidae; genus Glandirana; species Glandirana rugosa. Next base: position 181,013 of record BLSH010186467.1, read on the forward strand.
CCTGCATCTCCAACATGATATCCCGGTCAATACAACTCCAAACGTCCCAATGTATTCACAACGGCATGTAAAAAAAGGCAGAGATCTAATGCTCTCAGCTTAAAGACATTTATTCCCCATAAAACAGTTAAAAACACTTACAAGCTTAGGCACTATGAGCCGTGCGAGCTGATACAGCGTGTCTTTCGATAGCCTCTGTGTGGCATGCAAATGCAGGCTCCTCTCCCTATACGCGTGTCGTCACTGATTGGACTTCTTCAGTCCAATCAGTGACTGAAGAAGTCCAATTAGTGACGACACGCGCATAGGGGGAGGAGCCTGCATTTGCATGTCACACAGAGGCTATCGAAAGACACGCTGTATCAGCTCACACGGCTCATAGTGCCTAAGCTTGTAAGTGTTTTTAACTGTTTTATGGGGAATAAATGTCTTTAAGCTGAGAGCATTAGATCTCTGCCTTTTTTTTACATGCCGTTGTGAATACATTGGGACGTTTGGAGTTGTATTGACCGGGATATCATGTTGGAGACGCATGGGGCTCTTTGCTATACCCCAGTGTGGGGATATCAAGCGAGTTATATTGTCCATTGAGGTGAGAGGCTTTATTGGATGGTGGAGGATCTTTCTCACATGTGTGATATTTTCTGCTTCCCACGGATGGTTTCTCCCTTATCAGATATCTGCACTTATGGACTCCTGCTTTCAGCTTCCATTTAACTGATGAAATTTTTTGTTGCTATCTGATTTATTGTTATTTTTATGCATGATTTATATAAGTTATATGCAATTGATGAAGATTTTTTGTTAGAGCACGTCATATGTGTATGTTTATTAGCGCTACACATTTTTATTTATGATTCTCAGCATGTTTCACTTTTATTTAATCAGCCACTGTACAGGTATTAATCCCACTTTGCCTCAGCTTAAAGTGATGCAAAAGGTTTAGGTTAAAAACAAAACAAAAAATAAACATGTTATACGTACCTGATCTGTGCAATGGGTTTGCACAGAGCAGCCCTCATCCTCCTCTTCTCAGGTGCTCTGAGGGTGCTCCTGGCCCCTCCCCCCTGCTGAGCGCCTCAAGATAAAGCTGCCTGCTCTGGGGGCACTTGTGCATGCTTGCTCCTGAGCCACCTCTGTGTGTCCTTAAGACACACAGAGTGTGGCTCGGCCCCATACTCCCCTCCCTCCTCACTGGCTGTGTTTGACAGGAGTGGGAGCCAATGGCTCCCCTGCCGTGTCTCAGCCAATGAGGAGGGAGAGCCCCAGGAGAAATGCTGCTCTTGTGAACATTGCTGGATCAGACTTGGGTAAGTAAAGGGGGGGGGGGGGACTGAGGGGGGAGTGAATGTTTTTTACCTTCATGCATAGAATGCATAAAGATAAAAAAAACCTTCAGCCTTTAGAAACACATTATGTTTTTTTTGGAGTGGCTGGGAATTGTGGTCAGATTTATGTGCATCTTTATGGTCAGTACATTGGTACGGGCAGGTAACCCACACACAAAACATATACAGTAGTTCCTAACTAGCTGAGACAACTCTATAAAACACATTGTTTATTCAGATAAATTAAAAAATAAACAACATGAAAACATACCTGCAAATTTCATATTAATCTGGCGTTAACCCTTTTGTTTTCTCATTAAAGGAATAAGCTGGCATTAACTAGATGGGTTAATTTATCAAAATGGAAACAAAGGAATTTTGACTAAAAGGGGTAACTGCCCATAACAACTAATGAAGACTTAGGATTTTTCAAAAAGAAAAAAAATTATCTTCACTTAGCTGAGAAAGAGCTCTACTTTTGCAACAGATTTTATACCTCTGTTCTGGAACATCTTTAGAGATTGTACCGTTTGTCATAGGCTACATTTTTTTCTTATTTGCCAGGTATTTTAAAAAACCTTTTTATTGTAATAGACCCTTAGTGGATTTCCCATTAATTTCTCTTTTGTCAGGTTGTTGTCAAAATCATCATCATCTCCAGTCCTATTAGATATCAGTATGATTTTAAAATAAGTCTACCACTTGGTCTTAAATATGGATGGCTGAGAACAGTATAGATTTAAGAAAATCGTAAGGATTTTATTTTATTTATTTGATATAAAAAACAGAGGCTAGATCTAACAAATGGTATTTTATGCAATCAAAGCAGGGAGTCAGGATTGACTATGGAAAATGCTACTTGGATGATTTTTTTCAACTTTAATTGAGGTTAATTATGCGAAAAATACAGTTTATTTATTTTTTTTTTTTTGGTATAGAGATTCAATCCCATACCTCCATCATTTGGTTCCAGTACCCCCATTAAGAACTCCAGTTGTATGTTTATAATTTTTGGAACCACGGTCCAGGGAAGATTCCTCTTTCAGTAATTGTTTTTTGTTGATTGATTTCTATGTTAGCTAACTGCTGGGGACTACTAAGCACAATTCATAGTCCCTCTGTCTACTGACATTACTGAAATGAGATTTAATCAACCAACAGCAGTGAGAGAGCTAAGTAGAAAATGCTTTGATGTGGCTAAAAATAGTAAGTGACAATTTGCTAGACACCTATTGAGAACATGGACCCAAGTACCCATCTGCTAGTCAGGAAAACTAGCCAATACTTGTCATTAGTGTTATTACACAAAAAAGGTTTCCTCTGCATACCTTTAGAAATATATGGATGTCCTGTGCTTGGGCCACCAGCCTATCCAGGGCCTTGGGTTTTCTTATTTTATTCAAATATTTTATGTATTCTTATTTAGATCAAATGGGGCTTGCAGGCTCTTTAGGATTAATGTGATAGCCACGCGCCTGTCCTTGAGCTAAATTGAGAGAATTTGGAGGCTGAGAGCTTAGAAATGTTTATAGGTATTTTACTATCCTTTTTGCTGTCCTTTTTTTTTGCTGTGCAATTTTGGATAAGATAATGTCAGTTTTATTTAGTTATTTTACGATGATTTTAATTAAAGTTATTTAGTAGTTAATTTATTTTGCATTTTACAGGGTTTTTTACTGCCTCGGTTGCTGCTTCTTAATGAAATGTTTTGAACTCTGTATTGATTTGGAACCAGATTGATAACAGTTCATCTGTGTATAATGCCCTTAAACTCACATAATGGTACAAGGAGTTTTTCCCTAGCAATCACAAAAACATAATAATCATTGATTTCCTTTATTCATGATTGTCCTATGGTCTACATTTATATTCTCCTCTCCATTTTGTAATTTATGAATCCATTAAAGGACACTACCACCAAATAATCACTTTATCTTATTTTTACGCAATATTTAATGTCATGTCTAATAATGATAATGTACAATGTTTTACCTTGTCTAGTGGTGTTATTTCACCATGGATGATCTTCCTCTCCCCTTTTAGTTTTTGTAAAGTTCGAAGTGTGCTGTTAGCGATATAGGCATGCATTGTTCAAATGAAAAATTACACTCCCTGTAATGTGTTTAGAATTTAATAGCTGCTTTAAGATTTTTGCCTGTGAACACTAGTCTGTAAGAAATTAGGAGTACATTTACTACAAATTTCTAGAGATCTAGCCATTAATGTTAGCAAAGATGAGCCAAATTGTACCTGGGTTCAGTTTAAGATAAATTTGGCAAACTTTACTAAAATTCAGGTACCAAATCCAAACCCCTCTGAAGTCAATTGGAGCTGAATGTTAAAAACGAATTACGGTATGGCCATTTTCTAGTCTAATAGACAAGAAACATTAATAATGCAAAATTCCTTTTAATAACATGTGTGGGGGGTTATCAACATGCATGCGAAGTGGTGCATCTGTATGATGTATACAACCTTCTACATCAAAACTATCACATACAAAGAAAAATATTACTACTACTTTGATGCAACTTCGATGCAACCTGAAGCAATGCTTGTGTAATCTTGAGGTCTATGGACCTCAAGTCGCATCAAAGTTGGACAAAAGTAGTGCGGGGACTAGTTTAAAGTCACTGTGACTTGAAGTCGCACAGAGATGAACAGTACTCATTGGAAAGCATGGGGTATGACTTGTCATGCGACTGTGCAGTCCCAAGTCGCAGGAAGAGTCGCACAAGTGTGAACGGGGCCTTAAAGACAGCTCCGGACGCTGTTTATAAACAAAGCAGCTGGGTATTCCCTTCACTTATACCAAACCCTTATCCTAGATGAGGTTTGCTATAGATGCTAATAGGGGACCCCACACACACACAAATGGCATGGGGTTACCCCTAAAAATATATACCAGGCCCTTATGCTTGATGAGGGTCTGGTATGTATATAAAGGGGGGGGGGGCAAGAAAAAAAAACACCAAAAAAAAGTGTGGGGTTTCCCAAATGAAGGGTCCTCCTGATAAAGCACCTTTGACCAGCAGTCATATGATGGCTGTGTCACTTAGGGAACCATGCAAACTGGAAGTGTATACAGATTTTAATGGTCATTAGAGTTAGACCTGAAAAGCAACCACTGTTCTATAAAGCCTGCTTAATAAAGTCTGACTCAATAAGGTGAACAAATAATTGTAACACTTTTTTGATACCCATCAATTTATGAACACTGAAACAGTATATAGTTTAACATTTGCAGTATAGAGTTTTACAGGAGGACTAAGAAGGAAGTGTGGTGAGGACAACTAAGGAGTAAGTAGTTAGGATGGTTGGCTAGTGACTATGGCTTTGAGAAGGAGATGTAGAGATATACAAGTGATGTCAGAATATGTAAGTGATTTGTAATTATTTTTTAAATGTTTATAGCTCTGAATCCATTTTGAGAGATATATGAATCCTTGCATTTTTCAAATCAAATAAGCATAAAGTAGATCCAACAGGCTTGAATTTAGCATGCTCGTGTTTTAAAGGAGCACCTGTGTGACATCACTGCTCTAATAAGGAAGCACTATACCTATCTATTATGATAACACCTAATATGGGAGTATACTACATTCTTACCAGACAACTGATGTTACAGGGGACAGGAATCCTTATTATATAATCTGCAGCCTTAAATGCTGGATCCCTATTAGAAGTCATGCAGTGGTGTTAAGAGCAAACTGGTCTGATTTACTATAGAGACGAATTACAATGCAGAAACATTTTTACGCTTTACATTTTTGCTGAGTAATCAACAGTAGAATATCAGGCTTTTCAGTAGTTTTCATTCAAATCACCAATAATGTCACAGGGCATCGCCTACAAACCGTACAAAAGCTGCAAAAGGTTAGATCTGTCCACATTCATCTGCCAATCAAATTCTTTGATGAGGGAGCCACACTGTCAGAATTACTATGAGTCTAAGGCCACTTTCACACTGGGGCGGGCAGGGTGGCAGCAGTAAAGCGCTGCTAGTTTTAGTGGCGCTTTACCACTGTTTTAGCAGTACTTTGACACTGCTATTTGGGCGGCAGCGGGGCGCCTTTAACCCCCCCCAAGAAGGGGTTAAATGTGCCCGTGCATGGCGCTTCTGAAGTGGTGTTTAGCCATTTCGAAAGCGCTGGCCATTCATTTCGATAGCAGCAGTGGTGTAGGAGCGGTATATACACTGCTCCAGTACCGCCCCAAAGATGCTTGCATGAAAAACACTCCAGTGTGAAAGGGGTCTTAATAATTTTGAAGAGGAATGAGATACAGTAACAATGCTTGCTGCATTGTCCAATAAAGCACGGTGTGGGGCATGCACTACTGCACCTCAATATAGCAAGAACAGGCCACTATGTATGTGCCTTAGGCAACAGTAAGCTATGTGAGCGAGTGGTGCATAACACTCTGAACACAGTTCAGAAGAAGACAACATGACCAGCAACAATAGTGTTTTAGCTAGCAGAGAATGCAAGCTATTTCTCAAAATTAAATTAGGGTGACATTGAAAGTAGGCTGTGTCCCCTCAGTGTCAGTATACAGTAAATGTAAAATCTTCACTTTTGACTAGTGTGTCTTTAATCCATATGACAAGTGAAGCGTGCTATTGTAACAATCAAATGTGTTCAGACACTATCTTTGGGAATCAATAAACACAGCTATTGATCTCTAAGAGTACATATTACTTTCTGTAATTTTCAGTGCTGAGATGTCATGTACACTGCGCTTGTAGCAACAATAATCACTATTTCATCTGGATGCACTGCCATTCATACTGTTAGTCAATAGTGCAAAAGTAATCCACAATCTCTTACTGAAAGCCATGTCTATACAGTGAGTGTTATATGGTGCACATACTGTATAATTGTAGACATTCCCCGGCAGGTGTTGCTGGAAGTAGTGGTTCACCTGTTACACTGCCCTCAGTCACTCTTTTCTACACATCCGGAGTCAGGATTCGAACAGACCGGTACTTTTTTTTTATTAGGAGATTTAACTTGGATGGGGTATAGGGTGCTTAAGGTGCTTATGGGATGCCCAGCAGATCAGACAATTCTTCAATAGGAACATCTATATATACTCTTGTATATACACTTCTTCACTCCTCCAACACAATCTTGCTTGCACTTACCTCTCCTTCCTCTCTCCTGCACAACACTACTTAGGCCTAGCTAGCACAGGGTAAGGCCTGCATCTGACTCTAGCCAGGCCTTGATGAACCGCCCATTACAGGCAGGGGTCACAAACCCCTCAGGTGTAGCAAAAAGTACAAAGTATGCTAGCTAGCCTCAGTGGACTACTGCTCCCAGTCAGTCCCTTATTGAGGCCCTGCCAGCCCTCCTGGCTGCAGCAAGCCAACTGCACTGCCCGGTGACACTGCAGTCCCAACTGGCTCGTGTACCCTTCTCAGACTTTCTCTCTCTCGCTCTCTCCCCAATCTGCTCCCGTGTGCCTCTTCCAGCTTCCCTGGGTGTATGTCTTTGGTTGCTGCATTCGTTTTAACTTTTACCTGTTGATCTTACCAGAAATGCAATGTAATGTCTGCTTCCTGTGAGATAAAGAGAACGCAAAAGGCAACCATGTTTAAAGTCCAGCCTGTATGACAAGCATGGTAGACCCCAAAGATACAGTGGAGAAATTTGTGTAGATATGAAGGGATAGGAAGTGTTTTACTCGCAGCATTATCCAGAGATAGTAAAGAAAAAAAAAAACTGAAAGCAAAAGCTATTAAAACATCTAAAGCATCAACTAGTAGGTTGCAATATATTACATTATTGTTTTTGAGGTTATATATGCTTAAAGCAGAACTAATCTCACCCATTCAATTATATACAAATGAAAGCTTAAAGTGGTTGTAAACCCTCACACACACACAGTGAAGTGACTAGCATTAAGTGACACACAGAGATTAAACAAATCTCCCTACATAAGTTGTAGTTGTGTATCTGCAGCAGTTTATTTTGTAGATTGTTCTGAAGACACACAGAAGAAAGGATTTCTCTTCTGTTCTTTCAGCAGGGGGTGGGGATCTGAAGTCTTCACACATCCAGCAGCTTTGGGCCCTGACTTGGGGGAAGTATGGAAAACATGGAAACTGTGGATGACAGTTAGTGCTGCAGCTCCCTCCCATCACCATTTTAACTCATAGTGTTGAGAAAAGCTACCAGAAGCGACTCATGCTGATAACAGAGCAACCAGACAGCAAAGAGAAATTTCACTCAGTGCTTTGGAGAGGGACTAGCGCACACTATAGAAGGATGTGCTTTTTTCATATTTCATGTCTGAGGTTTACAACCACTTTAACTTAAAAAACATACCAATGTTTTCTGTAATGTTTTTATTTGCATTCTGCCTACTAGCTGCTCTTTTTTTAGAAGTCACTGAAAAGACTACACATTCCCTTTGAAAAAAGTCCTTGTTACAACAAATCTACAGGATGAAATTGCTTGTTCTTCACAGCAAGGTTTTGGATTAACACCAACTCCACATTTTCAAGCTCTGAGAGTGGATGTAATAAGGGATTTTTAAGGATTGCACTCTGGTACAGGTTTTCCTTTCTTGATGGATTGCTAAAAAAATACTGCAGGTTTTACGTTTATTACCAATCCCAATAGCATGCAGTGAAAGGTGACCTTTGAAAGATGCAGTTTACTTTGTGGAACATTCAGAACTTTAAGGCAGCGTTGATCCAGTTTGTGTGTGTATGTGTGTGCATGCACAGGTTAGACCAAAGCTTTAAATTTCACTGCCATTTGGCATGTAGCCATTTTTTCTTTAGTAACAAAGATAGCAAACTTTTGTGACAGTTCAGGTCTCTTTGCCTGGGATGCCTGTCTTACAGTAGAACACCAGTCTAAAATGCACCACTGTATTGGTGTCTATGAGCACATTATGAAAATTTTCCTTTGGACAGTGTGGTGGCTTAATGGTTAGCTCTTCTGCCTAGCAGCACTAGAGTTGTTAGTTCAAATCCCAACCACAACACTACTTGCCTGAAGTTTGCATGTTCTCCCTGTGTCTGTGTGGGCATACTCCTGTTTCCTCCCACACTCCAAAGACCATACTGGTAGGCTAATTGGGTCCTGTCTAAATTGACCCTAGTGTATATATGAATGTGAGTTAAGGACCTTAATTCTAAGCTCCTTGAAGGCAGGGACTGATCTGATATGTTCATATGTAAAGTGCTACATGAATTGTTAGTGCTCTGTAAGTACCCCAGTCGTCCCTCCCTTTTCTTCTTCTTTCACCAGGACAGAAAGAAAAAAGTCTTTCGAAAGTAGAAAGCAGGCAAACCTTATTATTAGTAGAGTGGGTTAGAGCTGCTATCATATTTTTGTTACTGTCTTTGCCTTTATTGAGATTTTGTTATGCCACCAAGAGAGAAACATCAGGCTCAGACAACCAGGCAGAGCAGTAAAACTTACACACTCTAAAAGTAAGAAACGTGTTTTGACTGGGGTTGTAGTTTAGGTTTATTGTGACAATAAAGGATAACACTTCCAATTTATATTGCATTCCCTCATTCAACTGCTTCTGTTGATGGATGCACAGAGTAATATTCCATGCTGTGAGTGTGAAATGCTCAGTGATATATTTTTCAAGCATGGGTCAGATTTAAGTTGTTTCCAACAGTGGGAATAATGCAAAATGCTTTGATGGATTGCTGGGGAGTACTTTGTATCAGGGTACTGAACCCCTTACCAAATCTTTATGGATTCATGAAAGTATCCTTAAACCCAGTCACTAAAACCTTTGTGTAAATGTTATTTCAAAAAGACATAGCTCCCTATTCTGAAATCTGCAGCTTCCATTAAAATAATACCTGGTGATCCTACCATGAAAGTATGTGTTCAGGCATCTTTATACTGTATATGTTAACAATGCTCTGTCCCTGTTTCCCAGTTCTGCTCCCGTGACACCCTCTGTTACACAGGCTTCTGATCGAGTTGTCAAGTGCCTGTTTTAAGACACATAATACAGGCTTAGTCCATTGTTATGTGCAGCTGTTTGGTTGGTACTATTTTTTTCTATCTTCAAGGCTTGGGTGGCAACTTCTTGGCAAGATGCAGATTTGATGCAATGTCACATTTATACACATTGCTGTGGGTGCATATGTGAGCATCACCATATGGCTAGATGGGGAAGATCCTAAGGCATTGCGGGGCACCAGCATACAGGTGGGACTTCCTTGGAGAAATGGGGTGTTTGTTGATAGACCAGGGTATGGTAAGATTACCTAATTGCATCTTTATGTACTTTAATATTAACAGCACCACTCATGATTTATGGGTTTAGGATAGTGATGCTGTGTATAGCTGGCTCCCGTATTTCTTATTAATACATTTTCGGATGATATAGCATTTTGTTTATTATTATATAGCATATACATGATATGTTAACTGTCTCTATGCACATTCTGTCTAATGCATAGGTTACGCTGTTCATTTTATTACCTATAACACTACAGAGAAATCCTCAAGATGCTACCTATTAAAAATATTTTTTTTGTGTGTGTATATACCTTAATTTAATAACTCCTTAACGTGTCTCAAAAAAGGAGACAAAAGGAGAGAATGGAGGGTTGGGAGCTATCGGAAAAACAATAATATCAAAACTCTTATATAAAAACCTGATTTGGCTCAACCATCATCCTTTTATATTGTGTGTATATATGTAGATATTTGCCAACATGCTGGATCAACTAAGATCATATTTATTAGTCAAAAATTGCAACATTTAAAGATAGGGTATACAGAGACCCAGATAGGGTATACAGTCATCAGATAGGGTATACAGAGCCCCAGATAGGGTATACAGGGTCCCAGATGGTGTATACAGTCACCAGATAGGGGTATATACAATCCCAGATAGTGTATACAGTCACCAGTTAAGGGTTTTTGGCGGTTCATGCTCCATGCCGATTATTGCACATAGTACATGTCATAGGCAGCTCCATGCAGATTATTGCACATAGTACATCATAGGAAGCTCCATGCAGAATATTACACATAGTACATGTCATAGGCAGCTCCATGCAGAGTATTGCACATAGTACTTCATAGGAAGCTCCATGCAGAGTATTGCACATAGTACGGCATAGGAAGCTCCATGCAGAGTATTATATAGTACATGTCATAGGCAGCTCCATGCAGAATATTGCACATAGTACATATCATAGGGAACTCCATGCAGATTATTGCACATTATTGGATAGAAAGCTCCATGCAAAGTATTGCACATAGTATATCATAGGAAGTTACATGCAGAATATTGCACATAGTATGTCATAGGAAACACCATGCAGAATATTGCACATAGTACATCATAGAAAGCTCCATGTAGAGTATTGCACATAGTACGTCATAGGAAGCTCCATGCAGATTATTGCACATAGTACGTCACAGGAAGCTCCATGCAGAGTATTGCACATAGTACGTAATAGGAAAATCGATGCAGAATATTGCACATAGTACATCATAAGAAACTCCATGCAGAGTATTGCACATAGTACATCATAGGAAACTCCATGCAGAATATTGCACATAGTACGTCATAGGAAGCTCCATGCAGAGTATTGCACATAGTATGTCATAGGAAAATCCATGCAGAATATTGCACATAGTGCATCATAGGAAACTCCATGCAGAATATTGCACATAGTACGTCACAGGAAACTCCATGCAGAGTATTGCACATAGTACATCATAGGAAGCTCCATGCAGAGCATTGCACATAGTACATCATAGGAAACTCCATGCAGAATATTGCACATAGTACATCATAGGAAGCTCCATGCAGAGTATTGCACATAGTACGTCATAGGAAACTCCATGCAGAATATTGCACATAGTACATCATAGGAAGCTCCGTGCAGAGTATTGCACATAGTACATCATAGGAAACTCCATGCAGAATATTGCACATAGTACATCATAGGAAACTTCATGCAGAATATTGCACATAGTACGTCATAGGAAGCTCCATGAAGAGTAGTGCACATACAGGGTCCCAGCTAGTGTAATACAGTCACCAGAGAGGGGTTCGTTATAAGTCCATTGGCGTGATGTAATATACTTATTGAAATCCGTTGTCCGTGGGGCATTTCTCAGTCCATATATGATTCATCCAACATGAGGTTTCACCATCCTGAAAAGATCCTTAATGGGTCAGATATTGGCGGTGGATGGATAAGACCTGTGCCTGACCGGTTTCTCTGCCGGCTGCTTTAGAGGCTCAGCATAAAATGAAATAATTTTATAACCTACCGTATACAAAATTAGCATTTGAAACTTCCTATGTGGTATGCTCACTTGTAATAGCATATCGTCCACTGTTGTCATCATCAGGAAACCCACCCTGAGGAATGCCATGCAGCCATTCTTGTTGTGCATGTAGACAGGATGTGGCTGTAGGAGATCATCAGCACTAAGATGCATCAAATGATTAAAGGTGAAAACAAGTATTTTATTTTTAAAAAGTCAGTTGTTTATGATACACAGCAGGAGATTTACTAAAACTGGTCCAGCTGTGTATGGTAGCCAATCAGCTTCTAACTTCAGCTTGTTCAATTAAGCTTTGGCAATAAATCCTAGAAGCTGATTGGTTTCTATCCAGAGCTGCACCAGATTTTGCACTCCAGTTTTAGTAAATAACCCCCACGGGGCTTTAGTAAACTAAAAGGTTGTTCGGTTAAGGACTACATATACTTTAATATATGGAAAATACACATTAGCTGTTAAACTTATTTTTACCAATCACAAACATTTCAACTCATGGCTCAATAAGGTAAAAACATGTGTCTGTGTTACCTAACATTTGATATTGTAGAAAAGATATAACCACAAGGCCTAAATTGTGTATTGACTTTTGTAGATTGTACAAGGACTTTGACAACATGACTCAATTTTCACTCAGAAACAATAGCTACATTCCATAACTATAAAGCACTCACCCAATTTGTGAACATTCTGTGTGCAAATCATAGACCATGACTTGTTGCTTTGTAAATGGACAGAAGGTCACAAATGCTGAGTGCTGGTAGCTTATTTTTTATGTTCCACTTGAAATATGTAAGTGTTCTATTCAGCTTATTTTTCTGTATTAATATAGTTTTATGCTGCTACTGTATTCATGTTCTAAGAAACTGCACATGCATGTGTTTCATCAGTATTGATCTCATACATTTTTATAAAGAATATATACATGACAGCCAGAGAAGGACCGTTTAAGGAACACACAGTTCATTTCAGTACTGGTCAGGATAACCAGAAGCTCAGAGGGAAATACATCTATACTTCTAAGACAGCTAAACAAATTTTACTGCATAGCCTGCAAAGGGGATCTGTGACTAGTGACAATGATTCTGAAATCTCTACCTGTATATCTGACATCCACTCTTCTTGATTGGCAATGGCTCAATCCTTAGGCTCCCTGCACACTGAAGCTGATGGTAATTTTTTTTTTAGCAGCCCATGAACGCCCCTTTATTTTATCCTATGTGTCCATGCACACATGGACATTTATTGTCGTTTAACAGCAGTGGCGTTTATGGACTGTTATCTGAACGCCCTGAATTGGTGTTCAGGAGTCGTTCTTCTGACCACAAAAGACGATGGACGCCGATAAACGTAGATAAATGCTCATGGACGTTTAATGTTATTTAACAGCAGTGGCATTTATGGGCTGTTATCCGAACGCCCTCAATTGGTGTTCAGGAGTCTTTCTCCTGACCACAAAAGATGCTGGATGCCGATAAATGCTGATACACGCTCATAAACTCCGCTAAACAGCAATTTATCGGCGTCCAGACTTTTTTGTAGTCAATGGAAGCTAACGAAGTAAAAAAAAAGCTCAAAAACGCTGACGCCGATAAACGCGCATAAACGCTGCTTACAAAATGCTGCAAAAAGCACGTTTTCTAAGCAGCGTCTCCTGCCACATAATCCGACGCCCAGAGAGCATCCAGTGTGCATGGGGCCTTAATGATACAGTGGTGGATATGTGTCATGTTCACATGTTTTCTGAGAACCTGAGCACAAAGGTTATTGTAAGTTGTTTCATGCATCCTCCTTCATGTCACAGTTTTATAGCAATCCCTAGATAGCAATTGTGAAAACTCTCTATAAAAGACAACTTTAATACTAGGCAATTATATATAAAAATAAAATGTTGATTCAGTTATGCATTGATTCAATTATTCAATTATTATGAGATTTGGCTAATATTTACTTAAGGTAGTCCCTTGCACAACACCACACAGATAGAAGGAGAGCACATGCATGGACAGGGAACAGGCAGGAAATGAAAGCATGATTAGAGCAGCCTCTTTAAAGAGGAAGTAAACCCTGATGGGGTTTACTTCCTCTATGTTACCCTGCAATGTAAAAGCATATTGGGCTAGTATGCATTGCATATTAGCCCATTATGTGCCACTTACCTGTACCTGCATTGGAAGCCCGCAATGTCCAGCAATGTCCCCGCTCCAGGCTGCATCCATCTTCAGCCCCTTTTCCTTCCAGGCCGTGATCTCTGGCTCTGTGACTGGTCGGAGTCGTGTGACATCACTCCCGCGAATGCGCACGGGAGCCGTCAGGCACGGCACAATCTCAGTTTCTTAGCTGCGTATGTGCCCGATGACGTGGGCACATGCAAGTACACTGTATATCTCCTAAACCGTGCAGGTTTGCGAGATATGCAGGGAACCTACAGGTAAGCCTTATTATAGGATTACCTGTAGGTTAAAGTGGTTGTCACGGGTTGACAACCACTTTAAACCAGGATGCCTAGGCACCCTGGGTTGCTTTTCTGGGTTCTTCACTGTTGCTTTGGCAAAATTACAAAAAATTGCCCAAAAATTGTGCATAAGCCAGCGGGTGGATAAAGCCTGATTTTTTGTTACACAGTCACGGGTTTTCATTTGCAACAGTACACCCTTAGGCATTGGGCAGGTCGACCAGGGCCCTAACAACTGCTAATGTCATTGTTCGGTAATATTAGGACATCTGGCATCTGCACAGCGTCCATGTTTGACCCTCCTTGTTAAATTTTAGAAATGGCTACCTTGACTGGAAAAAGGTTGAGAAAGATTAGAGGTATGACCCATCAGTGTGCAGTTTCCCCTTCATTTTCCAATCAAACAGTTTGCATACAGTATATGCACTACAACTGTGTATTTATCTGCTTGCCTAAGGTCTGACTTGAATCTTTTAGCAGGTATTTCTTGTCATATTAATAATAGACACTTCTATTTGGGTTCCTTGGGTTACTATGCAGTGCCATTTTCTGCACATGCTGTATGTAAAAAGGTGCAAATAGTAGTGTTTAGCTGCATATTATGCAATAATAATTAAAATAATTAATGTAATTGTGTTAAAGGAATATGGTAATGATTGTTTTACATCATTTGCTCAAAAAGTATAGAAATATAGCTCAATATAATGTAGAAATGAAAGATAATGAGGTTGATTTACTAAAGGTAAATAGACTGTGCACTTTTCAAAGTGCAGTTGCATTCTGCATGTTGCTCCAGAGCTTAGTAAATGAGGTAAATCTTCACTTTGCAAAGAATACCATGCAAGGAAAATAAATAAAAACAGCATTTTTGCTATCACATGATTGGATGGTGGAAGTTAGCACAGCTTCTGCTCATTTACAAAGCTTTGGAGCAACTGCATTTGCAAAGTGCGCAATCTATTTTCCTTTAGTAAATCAATACCAGTATGTTTGAGCAGCATGCTTCGTAATCTTCTGCTTTTGCTGTCATTTGAATAGGAAATCCCCTCTCTCCAAATTTGGACATGAGCGTGTAGGCTCTAGTAGTGTAGGAGAATAGAGCGGGAAAACAATATATCCCGCAGATGATTCGGGCAAGGCTTGGATTTGTTTGGATTCCTTCAAATCTGCATTTTTATGGTTGAATTTTGGTTTAGGTGGACCAATTTGCTCTTATATCAGTACAATATTACATCATAAAATGATATAACTCTGCTTATAATATTGTACAGAGATGTGCAATTCACCAAAAGGCAATGTATCACATTGAGACATCCTCATAAAAAGCAACAAAAAAAAAAAAACAACAACAACATTGCAGTCATACAACATTTTTTACAACAGTTATGTTAAATGTAATTACTTTAAATTAACTGGACTACTATACTATAATTTAATGCTAGAAGCTGCATTTATGAGGGAATTGGTAATGAGCAGAGGATATGATATATACACTTGCATATAAAACCAGAGCTAGAATGGTGATGAGTGGAGAGTTTGAAGGATCTTGTAGGTGATTCATTGTTTAGTTGGAATCCAATTAAGGGATTTGAGAAGGGTGTTAGTGTGTACTGTTTTAGATGAAAGGGAACTAATTAGAGCTGCAAAATCTCATGAAGGAGAAATATGAGACAACCAGCTAGTAGATTACTGTCAGAGTCCAATCAGCACACAGCATTAGCATGCATGGGAGATGTGTCAGTGCGGTGTTTGGGAAAAAAGGGCACTCTAGTGTGATTATATTATGGAGGAGCTGAAGATAACCGTTTCTAACTAGCATGCAAAGAAAAGGGAATGCAATGCGGTTACTCTCTCATTTAAAGTATTGGTAAGTGGCATTAACCCTTTTGTTACTGTTAGCATTGAAGTCTTGGTTGGGACTTTTAAGGGACTGTAATAAAAAAATTTTTGTTAGTTGTAAGTGCAGTTTTGGGGTAAGGTAGCAACAAAAAGTTGTCTCATCCCTAAATTTCTTTTTTTTTCTTTAAAAGAAACAACACAGAAGCAGAGTCAGAATCCCAAATGTTATTTTCAATTCACATTTGTTTTTCAGCATGCTCAATGACTTCTAAAACCAAACTTAGAGATGGTATTTCCAGACTGATTGTATTGCTTGTACACAATTTATTGAAAAAAATACCCGTTTTTTTTTTTTGGTTTACCAGGAGAAAACACAAGCAGCCTTTAATGATAGCTGTGTGTATTTTACATGCTACAGCTCCACCACTAGATGCTGCGCAACACAGAAGCAGAGACAGAATCCCAAATATTTTTGATTCACATTTGTTTCTCAGCATGCAGAAAGACTTTAAGACCAGCCTTAGAGATGGTAGATGGATTTTTATTGCTTGTTCACTACTATAAACCTGGCTACAAATTATACAATTTTTTTGTGCAGTTTTCCTTTAGATTTACCAAAACCATATAATATGAGGTCAAACCTAAACACTTTCAAATTTTATGCAATCTGGCAGGCCCTTGCACTACACAGTTGAAGGTAAATCTAAAGGTAATTGAACAAAAAAAATGTATAATGTGTAGCCAGCTTTAGTTGCAAAAATACCTAATTTTTTCACCAGCAGAAAACGTAAACCATTAATGGCAGAATTGTATATTTTGCTAAATATTTTGGTAATTAAAGTATACTTAAAGCTATTTCTTTTTCATTTGGATAGAGTAAAGAGACATTAAAACCCCTGTGAGTTTTATGGTAATCTGTGTCCCATTGGGGAGATTTCTGCTCACTTTCTGTCCTGTAGACGCAACAGGAAGTAAGAGGTGATCTCTCCAAAATCACTAGGACAAGTACTTCTAATTGAAGATTTCCTTTCCGTTGCTGTTTTGGTCACAAATCTACTTTATACTTCATCTTCAGTTCCAGTGACAATGGTCACAAGACAACACTGAGTGAATATCCCTAACAGGGACACAGACAACAATAGCCTGACAAGGGTTCTAACTCTTACAGCAGTCTAACCTAAAAATAAAAAGCTTTAGATCAGTGCTTCTTAACTCCTGTCCTCGGGACCCATTAACAGGCCAGGTTTGCAGGATAACTGAAATGCATCACAGGTGATATGATATAATTTGCTGCTCAGTGATTGCAGTATTCTAGTCTGCATCTCCCCAAGGTAATACTTGGCCTGTTTGTGGGTCCCGAGGACAGGAGGTGAGAACAACTGCTTTAGATACACTTTAGGACATATTTGAAAAGATACACTTTAGGGCAAAGTTGAAAGTTGTAGCAATATGATAGCTTTCTAAACTATCAATGATTATGTTGTTGTAGTACTTAAAGTGCATGTATGGTCCTTTTTTGGATATGGAAGAGAACTACTCATTCAAACTGTTGTCACCACAAATTTTCTCATTTGAAGACTTCTACATTCCATTCCGGTGATTACTCAAATGTTTGGAGTTTCCCAAACTTTCTGTCCCATTGACAATGACCACCAAGACAAACAGAGAGGGCAATACTTTTAATGGCTGTGCCATGGTCCATAACTACATTTATCTTTGCTTAACAATGAAAAGAACATATTTAACTGTATTTATGTAAAAATGATATGTGTTCTTTTAACATTTATTGCCAATGTAACTTCTCTCAAAGAAAGAAGATAAAGTGCTATATTTTATAGGGCACCAATTGTTGTACAGGATGCTTGATAACTAGTACTTTTGATTCTCTGCTATGCCATTTAAACTTAGTTAACGAGTAGAAGCCCATTTACACTATTGCATTTTAATAGACTTGTTGTAACATGCTAAAAGGATGTGTCCAACTTCCCCAGAATAAAAATAGTGCCTGTTGCCATCTCAGTGGTGTTGTTCAGTGTGTTTTTGAAAAACTCAATATCCAATTATTCTTTCTGTGTTTTAGTGCACTGGGATGCCCATAAAAGTCTGTGGCAGTTCATCAAAGCATACAGTATGTGTGTTTTGATGTGTTGGCAATAGCTATTATTGAGCCTTGGTCAGAGGTTGTTAACCCTATCCACTCCAATATCTAAACTGAAAAATGTGCATCAAAATGCATGTAAACAAAATGCACATATATGCATGACAACACACCTGCCTAACAAAAAACACACCCCAAGCTAAATGATTATGATTTAACTCCTGTTACCTTATAAATAGTAAGCAAAGTCTCAACTATAATAATATAATAACAGCCCAGGAGGCATCACTTCTTCAGGCCATTTTACAAATTTGCACTTTATTTCCTAACCTGTATGCACGAGGACATCTTCATAAATCAGCAGGAATGATACTTTGTTGTGATACTGGAGTGTTTTGCTTGGATGAAACACATAGCTCTTTTCCTGTTTTTACAAGGGTTATACTGCTTGGCATGCGGAGAGTCTTAACAGATTGCATTTTAATAGCCTGACAGCCAGGGGCTTTTGTGCTTTGAATTAATTATTTGAACATGACTTATACCAAAGGACAAAGTAGATTTACTTAAACATTTATTCATCACCAGCACAAGGAAAATTTAGGGCCAAATCTTATGGAATGAAATTGCGATCTCCGCAGATGAAAGATTGCTCCAAATTAGAAAGACATATGGCCAGTAAGACTTTAAATCATACATTACCACAGTTGGCTTCTTTGGTCGCCAGTCATTTCAGTATTAACCCGTTCTTTAGGACTGATTTATAACAGCAGCAAGGCAGAGGAAAGAGCAGTTGAAGTAGTAGTCAGATAAAAGCTGATTAATCAAAAAACTGAACCGGGGGGGCGTGGCCGGCTGCAGCCAGAGATGGACGTCTGACTGCTCTCCTCTTCCCAGCCTGAAACTTAAAGCAACCATCCAGCAATACAACAGCATAGGAGTCACCCCTAATTCCACAGCAGAGGGACCCCTCAACTATCATCTGCACCCCGGAGATCGCTAAGTGTCAGCAGTGAGACGGTAGGAGAAACAGTCTCACAAGGAGCGGGGCCGCTGCCACACACACAGGCATTAACTGAGCTCATAGCCTCAAGCCCACAGTACACCGGTAGCAACTAGAACGGGTGAACACAATCTTCACCCCACTCTGTGTCCACACAGCTCCCTCGCCCCTCGGACTCCTGTAAATCTCCGCTCCGGGCGCTCACCGCGCCAACCACAAGGCGGCCGCCATCTTGCGGCCGGCATTCTCCCTCAGGCCGAATCCGTCGCCATCCGTGCACAGGCCGCCCTCGGCAGGCAACCAAATCAAGTTCCTCACCTCCTCACAACCTCCTCTCCCTTACCTGGGGAGTATTGAACGGATCCCCCGAGCTCCAGATGGAAGGTGGCCGCCATCTCTAGCATTCGCCCTCCGGCCGCATCC
Source organism: Glandirana rugosa (assembly GCA_018402905.1). NCBI lineage: Eukaryota > Metazoa > Chordata > Amphibia > Anura > Ranidae > Glandirana > Glandirana rugosa. Next base: position 200,448 of record BLSH010186467.1, read on the forward strand.
ACCGCCATCCACCACCATCCAAGCACAAGACGCCCTGAACATCCACCCAGGACATCATCATAGCATCCCCACAACCTCCTCTCACTTACCTGGGGAATATTAAGCGGATCCCCCCCGAGTGCCAGCATTAACTCCGACTAGGCCGCA
>BLSH010186467.1:205548-217215 GCA_018402905.1 Glandirana rugosa
AGTCAAGTTTCACCCTTTTCAGTTTGTTAAACCACGTTAAGGGTCTTACGTTTATTCGTTGACGTTTAACTGACTATAAACAAACTTCTGACCTAAATTTATAAAGACAGTACTAGACCTAATGTTCATGAGTTTTGTGTGCAGATATTGTCTCTTAAATTTATTGACGTTTGTAATCACTCTTTTACCGTTGTCTCGATATTTGGAACAAGTATCTCATTTTATAAAGTTTTTCAAGATTTTGATTCCGTTTACAATAGTCGGTTCAACACTTTCCAATTTACCTAACTTACCTAACTTAATTAAAACTATAGAACTATGACTTGTTATTTGTTAATGAGTTTACTACTACGTGCCTTTGACTATGTTTGGACCTGTTATCCCGCTGATTCATGGCCACCTACAAGGCTGGGTAAAGCCATGCATCAACGGTCTCACTCTATACTGTTACCTGACTGTAAATTGATATAAATACCTTCATTTGTATCCAAATGTATTACGAGAGTTATGTCACGTATACTGAAAAACTCAATAAAAACCATTGAAACAAAAAAAGCTGATTAATCTGTGACTTGATTGGTTGTTAGTACAAACTCCGTGCATCATCATTTGAGTAATTGTTTATTGTTCAGTATCAAGATATCAAAATTAATTCAATCCATTCAATCCATTTAACCTTTCACAACTTGGCTGATAACATTTGCCTTAGTTTTAGAACTTTTTGAAATATTTTACTCTATGAACAAGGTTTATAGCTCTGTTGCCATTTTCTCACTAATGTTTGCAGTTATTTAAATTCTCTGTTATAGACGTGTGTTTTGAGTACTTGTAATCCAGATCATGACAGAAATATTTAAATCCAGTCTTCAAACAAATATCAGTCAATTTGCAGTTGCTTATTTGCATTCTGGGAATTGCACCAAATTGTTTGACTTTTCCCACTTTGAACTGAAACACACAGTTGTGCTGTTTTATAGCAGAGCTTGACATTGTAGATAATGCACAATGTAACGGTAGGAGACCATTAAAATATCACTGTATTCTTCTTGTACAAACTTCATTAATTTTGTGACAAGTGAAAGCTTGTGTACTGTATATGAATGCTACATTTTGTACTTCACTGTATCCGTACTTTAAGATCATCCGATACCTCCCACTAGCTGCTTGACCTCCTTTTGCTTATTGATGCCATTTTACCTGATAATAGATTACATCTGAATCCACAAATTATTCACTTTGTGAATACAAAAGGGTAAACTAAATGAAGCAATTTTCCTAACTGCTGGTGGCCTTAATAAAGATGTTTTATTTTTGGAGTGCTGTGTCAAAAACATTGACATTTTTTTAATGTAGTCAACATATATTAGGATTATTCCCCGTATATCATTTTCTTTCTTATTTTACATGCCTCTTTCATACTAATATGTGCGTATATACAGGTGCTGGTCATATAATTAGAATATCATCCAAAAGTTGATTTATTTCACTAATTCCATTCAAAAAGTGAAACTTGTATATTATATTCATTCATTACACACAGACTGATATATTTCAATTGTTTATTTCTTTTAATTTTGATGATTATAACTGACGACTAAGGAAAATCCCAAATTCAGTATCTCAGAAAATTAGAATATTGTGAAAAGGTTCAATATTGAAGACATCTGGTGCCACACTCTGATCAGCTAATTAACTCAAAACACCTGCAAAGGCCTTTAAATGGTCTCTCAGTCTAGTTCTGTAGGGTACACAACCATGGGGAAGACTGCTGACTTGACAGTTGTCCAAAAGACGACCATTGACACCTTGCACAAGGAGGGCAAGACACAAAAGGTCATTGCAAAAGAGGCTGGCTGTTCACAGAGCTCTATGTCCAAGCACATTAATAGAGAGGCGAAGGCAAGGAAAAGATGTGGTAGAAAAAAGTGTACAAGCAATAGGGATAACTGCACCCTGGAGAGGATTGTGAAACAAAACCCATTCAAAAATGTGGGGGAGATTCACAAAGAGTGGACTCAATAACATTGAATGACATCTGCCAAACCACCTACACATCTGATCCCATTGCTATTACGCGCCAAATGACAGATTGCCAGATGATAGCTGGGGGCAGAGGGACAGAGATCGAGGCCAGTATCATTGAATAAATACAGCCAGGGCTATTACCTGATCATTGGTCATGGTGATAATTTAGTTAGTGATGTCAATTACCATCCCCACCCCCTTGTTTACATTCAGCTGCCAGCTGGGAAACCCCGGGCAGGCAAACGCCTCATTTACTTCACCCATTTGCCAAATGCCAAATAGTTCTACTTCAGTCAAAAAACCAAAGCTCATCCCTACTGTTCAGTAAATCAACATACAAGCTGTGTAAGTCAGCATAGAATGTAAGTCTATAGAATATGCAAGCAAATATTAGTCCAAATGCAGAGGTAAGTTCCTGAAAAATTACTAATCTTCAGACGAGCAAAGTCATCTCCAAGATACTAGTTATCGCTTACTGTACATGTGGCTGAGGAACATCTGAACCCCATTTAACAGCACTCAGCCAATCAGCAAGCTCTAGTGCTGTCAAGTGAAAGGAGGGATAGCGAATCCCTTCTGAACCCATAAGTACCAGGTATTTTCTGCACTTCCAGTGGCCAAACAGAGAAGTAACAAAAGGAAGGACCCAGCCAAGCATGCAAATTAGGAAAGGAAGTGTGAAAATCAGAGCTCCTGATCTGAATACCTTCTCTGGGTCATTGACTGAGAAAGTACTGAGGCTATTGGATTGGAATAATAGCTAGAGAATTATTATTTTTTAGAAGAAATGCTTATCAATGGTATCCTTTGTATTTCCTAAGTATAGGTTTTCTGTATTGTCCATTCATACTTGTGTGTTGCAGTAATATGGCAAGATGTGCATTTTTTCACATGTTGGCACAGCACATTATGTCTTTGTTTAATTTTTTTCTTTTTTTTCTTTTTTTTTTAAATGACACCCCAATTTTATAATACTGTAATTACTTTAATAATAATGTATTAACTTTATAACTACTGAAGTACAGCACATGTGTGTTATGATGCTCTGTGCTGACAGTCTATTCAACACATGTGTTAAAAGATAGCATACCTGGGCTCTTAAGGTACAACTACACTGAAAAATAAAAACAGTAATGTATTGCAATTTACCAATCCCTAGATGTGGTGGCTGTGTTCATTTTCTTTTTTTCTACTCCCTGTTCCTAGGTGGCTGTAGAAATGTCTGTCTATATATCCAAATTTCATTCTGTCACAAGAAAATTGGTTCCTTGGCTAGAAAAGCATGCTTTCAGCCATTTGGCTTCAAATGTTGGGTCGACAGAACCCTAAACACCTCCCCTTTTAGATGAGTAGGCACGTTGGCTTGTCTACAGCCATTTTTGCTGTCATGACCAGTTTCACAATCAGTACAATTAACTTTATAGTGATAAATAAACAATCTCTCTAAAGAAAAACCTGCAAAATGCCACTGAAATCTTGGCTTGTATGAACACATTTGTTATCCCATTTTAACAAATAAATTAAACATTTCAAGAACTGACAGCGTTTTACTTGAATTGCCACCAAATGAGATGCACATAATCCCATTTTTTTTTTCACTATCTGCGGGTAACAAATACAGTGAAATGGCATGTGACATTAGGCAGCTAATGAAACATGGCACTCATTTGAAGCCGTCTGTACCCTGAGAATAAGTTGGAAGTTATATTTTTCCAGCAATTCATACCACATGACAACACACAGGTAGCATCGTACTCACGGTAACAAATGGCAATAGACAGTACCTCAATAAAGCTTTCTTTGCTTCCTTGCATCAGAAACTCAGTTGGAACCCATCTAGCTTTTCTGCTTTCTCCGCGAATAAGCTTAATAAGAAAGCACCTAAAGAGAAAACAAAGAGCAAAATACAAAGAAGCATGCCGTGCAGGAAACAGTACACAGCGTTCTACAAATCCTATACAAGTGTATAATAGGGATTTTTTTTATGTCAAGTTACACCGAGCCTGAGAGATTCAAATCCTAAATATAAGATGTCACTTAATCTTTAGATGTTTTATTTCGGAATGACTCCCCTTGGAGCAAACTACCATAGTAAATTATGTGTGGAGAAGATAGTTTTCACCGAGGAGGTGTGGTGTGGAGCTGACAGCTGTGTAATTACAAAGTTTTCAGAACAGAAATAAAACATAATGTTTAGCTTTGTTTATATTTACATATGATTTGCATGTTGTTTCACCCTGTACGTTATTAAAGCGCAGTTTGAAATAAGCAAACTGATCCGAAAATCAGTTAAATTCTGGAAAAATGCGATTCTCCATAGTGGGGACAATTCGCCAAGCTGTGCGTGTTATTTTGTATTTGTTATTTTATTTTTCTCATCACATTTTTCACAAACATAAATAGATGGGTATACACTTAGTTATATTTCATGTAATGCAGTTATTTGGCATTCACATGAATATTTTTTTTCGTGAAACACAATTTTATCTCTAATGGCTTCTTACTCTGTCCTTCACAGATCCTCACAAACAATACTGGGCAGAAACTATTGATGTTTTAAAGTTAGCTTGTTCCTTGCCCATGCACTGTGCAGTGTAACTAAACCCTCCTATGCTTTACAGCCAAGGAAGTTGCCATCTTAGCCTCTGTTTGATTTGTAGTTGCCATGGTACTACACATGTGAAAAGTTATGACACCAGCTGTTTGATGGCTTAATATTTGGTTGAGAGCTAACATAAGCATACTAGTAACTGTAACAGATATCATTCATAGCATGCCTTGAATGGAAGGGTTTTGGGAAACCGTTAAATCAAAGGGGTTGGAACTAAACAGATTTAATTATTTCCCAAAACCCTTAGGGTACTTTCACACTGCAGGCTTAGCCGCGGTCACGGTAAAACCCCGCCAGTTTTAGCGGAGTTTTACCAGCGATATGACTCAGCTATGCAGGCGGGAGCGCGTCAATTTTAACCCCCCACAAGGGGTTAAAATGGGGTTAAAAGTGCCAGCGCCCCGCTATCGAGGCAGTGTGCAGCCTCTTCGGAAGCGCTTGCCATTCATTTCAATAGCAGGGGTTGTAGAGGAGTGGTATATACACCGCTCACCTCACCGCCCCAAAGATGCGACTTGCAACGTCCTGCAAGCGTACCGCCCCAGTGTGAAAGCACTCAGGGCTTTCACATTGGTCTGGATGGGGAGCGATTTTTGAGGCGCTTTACGGATGTTATTTTTAGCTAAATAGCATCTGTAAAGCACTTCAGTGTGAAAGGAGCCTTACATTCAAGGCATGCTGTGAATGATAACTGTCACATTTGCTTGTGCTCTCAACAAGCCACCAAATGGCTGGTGTCATAACTGATCACATGTGCAGCACCATTGTAACTGCAAACCAAACAGAGGCTAAGATGGCAGCTTTTTTGGTTGTAAAGGAGAGGATGGTTTAGTTTTGCTTTAAAGGATAGGTTCACCTTTAAAAAAAATATAAATAAATGTGCATCTGTTTGCAGGTAAAAAACAATGTAATGTATTATTTTTTTTTACTCAGAGCCTGTAAAACATTGCACCTGCGGTCAGCAGATCGCAGGTGCCATGCAGGACTCCTACAGACTTGTCAGTGTATCTGTCAATAGAGCAAAGGAAGTTGACCGAACATAGCTTAAGCTGAATACAGTGACTGATTTATTATAAATCCATCCAGTGATGAAAAATATTTAAAGAAAAAGTGCAGACATCAAACAGCGGACTGGCGAAGATTGACACGTTTCACAAACTACATTTTCGCTTAGTCATGACCTGAGCGTATCTGTCTGCTCATACCTCATATGAACAAGAATATGCACACTGATGGGAAGAGACAATGAACTACCAGAGTGCTCAATAGCGCCATGATAGTTCACTGAGGAAAACAAGCTGACAGCCATAAAGACTGGTGGAACTTGTCGTTTTCCATTCACAGAATCCCATGAATGAATGACACGGCCAGGTGTCCCCTTTCTTTTAAAATAGTGACAGCAAGTCTCTGTCACTAGAAGCAGCGGAGGGGGCAGCGGCTGCAGGAGTGGGGATATGACAAGTAGGTTTTTTGACTTATAGCCACATATGGATTTGAAATGCAAGGAAGTGCAGTCTGACAATGGTCAGATACCAACCAAACATTACAGGTTTTATAGGCTCAATATGGGAGAATTCCCCCCATAAATAGATATAGCAAGTGGCAAGTTACAAATGGTGTGTGCTTCCGGTAGACAGATCTGCCAGGTCAACGTTTTGCTAATCCTTGGCTTCTCCAGGACCCAATGTGGCAGGGCAGAGCAGCATTAAGCATATTTTTTTAAGAAAAAATGTACTGTATATCAGAGCTTAGGTCTCTGTGCAGGCCAGTCAAGTTCCTCCTCCCCAAACTCACTCATCCATGTCTTTATGGACCTTACTTTGTGCACTGCTGTGCAGTCATGTTGGAACAGGAAGGGGCCATCCCCAAACTGTTCCCACTAAGTTGGGGGCATTAAATTGTCCAAAATGTCTTGGTATGCTGATGCCTTAAGAGTTCCCTTCACTGAAACTAAGGAGCCATACCCAACTCCTGAAAAACAATGCCACACCATAATCCCTCCTCCACCAAATGATTTGGACCACTGCACTAAGCAAGGTACATCAAGACATGGATGAGTGAGTTTGGGGTGGAGGAACTTGACTGGCCTGCACAAAGTCCTGACTAGAGTTGAGCGGACACCTGGATGTTCGGGTTCAGCGGGTTCGGCCGAACTTCAGGAAAAAGTCCGGGTTCAGTACCGAACTTAACCCGAACTTTACCCCGAACCCCATTGAAGCCAATGGGGACCCGAGCTTTTGGGCACAAAAATGGCTGTAAAAAAGTCCTGGAAAGTGCTAGAGGGCTGCAAAAGGAAGTAAAATGATTTTAGAACAATAATCTGTCCCTTACAGCACCACCAGGAACCCCTTTAGAACTAGGAGATGATTATAGAACAATAATCTGTCCCTTACAGCAACAGCAGGAACCTGACCCCATAGGAGTAGGCGATGATTTTAGAACAATAATCTGTCCCTTACAGCAACAGCAGGAACCTGACCCTATAGAACTAGGAGATGATTTTAGAACAATAATCTGTCCCTCAAAGCAGTAGACTCTACCTAGTCCAGAATCAGATCGTTCTGTAATGCAGGATGAGATGTTATTATATCTGCAATCTGTCCCTCACAGCGCCGGCAGCATCCTCTCCCTAGACTAGCCTGAGAGCATGTGACATGCAGCACTATGTGACTCCAGCTTATATGGAGGCTGGGTCAGATGATGCACTGGCCAATCACAGCCATGCCATTAGTAGGCATGGCTGTGATGGCTTCTAAGGGCAAACCAGTGAAATGCTTGTTGATTGGCTGCCCTGTAGCTATTCAACAGGCGGGATCAAATACCCGAACCCCAAACCCAAACTTTTTTTCAAATGTCCGGGTTCGGGTCCGGGTCACGGACACCCCAAAGTTCGGTACGGACCTGAACGTTGCAGTTCGGGTTCGCTTAACTCTAGTCCTGACCTCAACCCGACAGAACACCTTTGGGATGAATTAGAGTTCCCATAGACATACTCCTGACCTAGTGGACAGCCTTCCCAGAAGAGTTAAAGCTGTTATAGCTGCAAAGGGTGAGCCAACTCAATATTGAACCCTACGGACTTAACCTGGGGTGCCATTAAAGTTCATGTGTGTTTAAAGGCAGGCGTCCCCAATACCTTTTGGTAATATAGTGTAAATCCAAATACCAAAATATCATACAAAGTCTAACATGTAAATGTAATGCTTAAGTCATTTGAAATATGTTTTAAATCTGCAGCTTAATTAAAATAATATCTGTAAATTATTCAATGAAAGTCAGCTATCTGGTATGGGGACACAACGATTAGTCCCCATCTCCCAGTTGTGCTCCTGCATTGTCACCCAATCACACACTGACCCAGTGGAGGCTACATGCAACCATGCCAATACACATTGCACAGGCAAGGTACTATATGCGTGCGCACAGGGTGTACCGGATATGCCTAAACACACCCTAATCACCTTGTGCACATTATCATTTAAGGCCTCATACACACGGGCATTTTTTGATGCCACGTTTTTTTGGGCATTTCTTACAGCTCTCCATGTTATTCAATGACACCATAAAAATGCAGACGTTTTTGAGCTGTAGAGGGCGTCGGCGTTCGTGAGCTGTAAATAGAACGCGGACCAGCTCTTTCCAGGCTGTAGCGCTTTGGCGTTTTTGACGCTAAGCCGGCAAAATGCTCACTAACGCCGTACCGACATTAACCAGTGTTTTTGATGCCAGCATTTTCAGGTTAAAAAATAGCAGAGTACTGTTTTTTTTAAAAAAAAACGCCTACTGACGCTGACGTTCACTAACGCTTTCACACTTCTCTATCACTGCACCGACAGGGAGATTAGTGTGCCGGGGTCATATATATGTAGACACAAATAACATGAATGTGTGTTTGATCGTTAGGGTGCACAACCTAATACATTAGGCTGTGCACACCAATGCAAGGTACACAGTTGTCAATATCAGAAAACCTGCTCTGAGAGATACCATGCTGCCTCCACTGGAACGCATGCATCTAGACAGGAAGCAGCTGCAGGTCATCAGTGCTGAAATTCAACAAGGGATGACAAAAGGGGGATTTTATTTTTCAAGAGCAAAATCATGGTAATCGATGATGCACAGTGCTATTACAAACTAAAGGTCATACAGATAGTGTTTTCATGTACTTTAATTTGAATGTGGTTATTTTCATTAACGTTAATTGACTAGACTTTGTTATCAGTAGCAAAGTCGTTGTGTAACAATAAATTATAGAACAGCTAACACTGCAGCTTTAAAAATAGACAGTGTGAAGTGTATGCCATTCGTCGATGTGCACTTTTTATTCTCAAGTGTGATGTCTAAACTGAAAACTGCAATGAAAGCCTTTGTACATGATGTGCAAACTGTACACATACCTTGAGCTAAATTGAAGATACTTGCACTTTTATAAATGGGCATCATTGTTTTAACCACTTCAGCCCTGGAAGGATTTCCCATGTTAGGACCAGAGCACTTTTTGCGATTCTGCACTGCATTGTTTTAACTGACAACTGCGCGGCCGTGCGACATTGTACCCAAACTAAATTTGGGTCATTTTTTTTTCCGCAAATAGAGCTTCCTTTTGGTGGCATTTGATCACCTCTGCATCATTTCTGATCACCACTATAACCAGAAAAAAAGCGACAATTTTGCAAAAAAAAAAACAATATTTCTTACTTTTTGCTAAAATACAAATCCAAAAACAATATACAAAAATAAATGTATTCATCAGTTTTGGCAGATTTATATTCTTCCTGATATTTTTGGTAAAAAAAAATCACAACCGGAGTTTATTTATTGGTTTGCACAAAAGTTGCCGCGTCTACAAACCATGAGAATTAATTTCTGGCATTTTTACAATTTTTTTTTTACTGGTAATGGCGGCGATCTGTGATTTTAATCGGGACTTTGATATTGCGGTGGGCATGTCGGACATTTTTGACACTTTTTTGGGACCAATGACATTCATACAGCGATCAGAAATTTAAATATCCACTGATTACTGTATAAAGGTCATTGGTCGTGAAGGGGTTAACCTGCAGGGGCAGTGAAGGGGTTAACTGTCTTCCCTAGGCGTGTTCTAACTGTGAGGGGGCTGGGCTGTCAGGGGCACCAGAGATCTAACTGATCCCAGTGACAGGGATCAGTAGATCTCTTACATGCCACCTGTCAGAACGGGGAACCGCTGAAGTAAACATGGCGGTTCCGCGTTCTTTCCCTCTGGCAGGTCATCGTGGCTTGCCGACGGACATCGGGTCTGCCCGAGCCACGGAGTGCGGCGGGCATGAGAGCGTGCCGCCACCGGTGTGCTCTCGCCCCTTAGCTGCGCGTCTGCCAATCGCCGCTTATTTACGTCGATCCGCAGAATGCGGCCACATTGCCGCCATAAAAATACAGTGCGCGGTTGGGAAGTGGTTAATAAATGCACGTTTACCATTTCGTATTCTGCTAACAAGCTCAAGATGTGTAGCAAATCAGTGATACTCCAGTAATAAGCCTACATCCAATAGTCACATTTACAGCTGACATCTAAGCAGGTATAAAAGACACAAACGAATGCAGCTCTGTAATCATCAATACATCAATAAATGTAATCTTCAAAAGCAAGCAGTGCTAGTATCTGGATTTGACCTGGTATCAGCCTCTTACAGTGCCTGTACAGGAAGGCTGGAGTGTGAGAGCAAGAAGCCAATCCATTCATGTGCTGATAAAACACATGCTGATAGGAAAAGAATGCAAAATGTCAGAGAGAGAGGAGCTAATCACTGTGCTGCTCCTCCATACACTATCTGGCAACAACATGGAGCAGGTCCAGTACAACCTGGACTTTGAGGAGGTAGGTTGAATGATGTTGCCTATCAGACCGAGGACATCTAGTGACAGAAAAAAAGTATTAAGTATTGCAAGGGAAGACTCTGCCTTTAAAGCAGAATACCAGTCTGGGAAAAAAAAAATAAAGCTACAAATACTATAGCTGCTAACTTTTAATATATGGACACTTACCTGTCCAGGGATCGCACAATGTCGGTACCCCAAGCCGATTTGTTAATCGGCTTCGGGTGCAAGTAAGGGAAACCAGCAGTAAAGCCTTCAGGCTTCACAGCCCGTTTCTACTGTGCATGCGCAAGTTGTGCTGCGCTTTCTGAATGGTCCCGACCTGTGTGTGTCCCAGAAGGCAGTGGGGGGGAACTGGACATGACGTAGACCGCTGTGCGGTGATCTTACCAGGAAGTGGGAGTTGGTACCTGTCAAAACCTGGTACCTGGTCCCCCCCTCAAAAAAAGTGGCGAATATAGCGCACACGGGAACATCCGTGGGGCGCGCACACGGGAACATCCGTGACCGTCGGGTCCGGGGGACCCGACTGATCACGGATCGCGGTGAATGGCCGCTGTGAGCGGCCTTTCACCACGTGATCGCGCCGTCAAATGACGGCGTGATCACATGTAAACAAGCCGGCGGAAGCGCCGGCTTTTCTCTCCTCTCCGCACCGATCGGTGCAGTGTGAGAGGAGAGAGGGGGGAGAGAGGAGGTGCTGCAGCGCTGTGGGCGATGTGCAATGACCTCAGCGCTGCCTAGTGACATAAAACACTCCCCATCAACCACTTACAACCCACCTACCACCCCCCAGCCACCCACCCAGCCATCATCAGCCACCCACCACCCACCCAGCCATCCACCCCCCACCCATCCTCACCCAATCCATCCTCACCCACTCACCCATCCATGCTCACCCATCCATCCATGCTCACCCATCCATCCATCCATGCTCACCCATCCATCCATGCTCACCCATCCAGCCATGCATGCTCATCCACCCAGCCGTGCTCATCCATCCATCCATCCATGCTCACCTACCCAGCCGTGCTCAACCATCCATCCATCCGTGCTCCCCCATCCATCCATCCATCCATCCATGCTCACCCATCCATCCATCCCTGCTCACCCATCCATCCATCCATGCTCACCCAGCCATCCATCCATGCTCACCCACCCATCTATCTGTGCTC
>BLSH010186467.1:225454-244557 GCA_018402905.1 Glandirana rugosa
ACATCCGTGATATTGAAAACGCGTTGGGTTAGTTTTATGCGAATAACGCTAAAAAAAGGGGTTTTTTTACACATCTTCTTATATAAAGCCGGATTTGACTCCTTATTTCCACAAAAAAAATAAAAATCTATACATAATATCGTTACAAGAAAAAAGTTTTAACAGCGAGAAGAAAACAAATATCGCGTTTTTTATTTTTGGTGTCTCTACTAGTTTATGGCGGTTTTCTTTCGAGATAATCACCCTTTTTTTCCTGCAGTTAAGACAAACCCATGTTGTAGTGTACTGGCGCGTTAACAGTAAGTTTCTCACTGTCACGACTTTTGACTTTTACTCAGGCCCGTCCTCCCCCCAAATTCACGGGTCATCACAAGGAGTAAAATAGCAGAACCCCGGACCGAACCCGAACGATTTTTGAAATGTCCGGGTCCGGGTCCGTGCCCCGGACCCCCGAAAGTTCGGTACGGACCCGAACGTTACAGTCTGGGTTCGCTCAACACTACTGGGCACTTAAACCCCCCTCCTGCCCGGACTCATTTTCAGTTTTCAGCACTGTCACTCTTTGAATGACAATTGCGCGGTCATGTGATGTTGTACCCAAACAGAATTGACGTCCTTTTTTTCCCACTAATAGAGCTTTCTTTTGGCGGTATTTGATCATCTCTGTGGTTTTTATTTTTTGCGCTATAAACAAAAGAAGAGCGACAATTTTGAAAAAAGAACATTGCTATAATACATATCTAAAAATAAAAAAAACACCTTTATTCCTCAGTTTAGGCCGAAATATATTCTTCTACACATTTTTTTGGGGAAAAAAATCGCAATAAGCGTATTTTGATTGGGTTGCGCAAAAGTTATAGTGCCTACAAACTATAGATATTGGTTTATGGGGTTTTTATTATTTATTTATTTTTTTACTGGCAATGGCGGCGATCTGCGATTTTTATCAGGACTGCAATATTGCAGTGGACAGTCTGACATTTTTGACACTTTTTTTGGGGCCAATGACATTTATACAGCGATCAGATCTAAAAATAGACACTGATTACTGTATAAATGTTATTGTCAGGGAAGGGGTTAACACTAAGGGGACAGTGAAGGGGTTAAATGTGTTCCCTGTATGTGTTCTAACTGTGCTGGGGTGTGGCTGACAGGGACATAACAGATCTAACTGATCCTGATCACAGGGATCAGTAGATCTGTCATGCCCCCCTCACAGAACGGGGAACCGTTGTGTTTACATCGGTGGTTCCCCGTTCTAGATCTCTGTGAAGAGATTGCGGGTCTCCGGCGGACATCGAAAGCGAACCTGGAGCACGCAAAGGGGCGGACGTCAATTGATGGCCTCCCGGCAATTCAGATCCGCGCTGTAGCCATCAATCGGCTATAGTGCGGATCTGAAGTGGTTAAAGTAAAAAATATTTAGGCATCAGCATCCACCCTCACCACCCACTTTACTTACCTGAGCACTCGCTGATCCAGTGCTGCAGCTCTTCTCTCCCCTCACTTCCAGGTCCCGCTGGCTTTGCTGAGGAACTGGGAGTCATTGGCTCCTAGTGCTGTCAGTCAAAGACAGTGATGAGGGAGTGGGGGCGGGGACAAGTCCTGCTGTCTGTGTCAATTGGCTGCAGCAGCGGGGCTCGGGAGCAAGCATGTATGAGTGGCCCCATGGGAAGCTGATTTCTATGAGGACACTGGGAAGAGAGGAGGGACCAGGAGAGCCAGCGGGGTACACGAGAAGAGGAGGTTTGATTGCAGAGAGCAGGTAAGTATAGACATTTAGGCAGGACCATGACACAAGGGTGCTGAGCCCATCTTGGAAATAGTCTTTGACACGCTCTTTGACTGTTTACATGTGAGCGAGCATTTGTATCAATAAAGTGACCAGTGAATTTTAAGAACCTACTGCATTATGGTATTTTCTATTTTATGCCTTGTGAAGTAAGTATCATCAGGTTTGGATGAAGATATTGTTTAAGCTACTGGTCACTTTAGATGTCTATGATTGTCCATTATACACACCGCTTCTTAAGGTGTTACTAAACCCACAACAGTAAAATCAGTCTGTATATCCACTTGCCGCCGGTATAACTTACTTATACGGGGGAAAAACAATCAGTATAATAATATTCTCCTGTACTCGAGGGTGGTGTAATAGAAATGGATATATAGAAGGTTCTTGGTAATTCACAAAAAAGCACAGGTTTTGCTGCCCTCTAAGGGTTGGGGGAGGAACCCAATAGAACCACTGTAAAACAAAGAAAAGAGGGCGCACCAACCTTGCGCATTGCCCAAGTGTTATCTTTAATAGTATATAAAAAAAGAGATATACAGTGTAACCTTGGATTACAAGCATAATCTGTTCCAGGAGAATGCTTGTAATCCAAAGCACTCGTATATCAAAGCAAGTTTCCCCATAGGAAACAATGGAAACTCAGTTAATTAATTCCACAGTGACTGCTTGTCTATGCAGTACTGTATGTGGCCACAGGTCCAGGGGCGCCTGGTGTATGCAATACCGCATGTGGCCAGAGGTGTGGTGGCGATGGTGAGCTTCTAAGATGTCGGAAATGCTCGGAAAGTGTTTACACTTTAGGTATTTCCGAGGAATTCTGAGTATTTCCAGCCCCCTCTGAGGCTAACCAGTGCCCCCGTAACTCTGGCCACATGCGGTATTGCATGCAAAAAGGCTCAATTCTGCTAATTATGCAAGACAGCACCCGCAAACCAAGTCAGAATTTACAAAAAAAAAGCTTATATTGGGAAATGCTCGTTAACCATGTTACTCACAATCCGAGGTTTTACTGTACTCACAAACATATTCAAGATAAAGCATTTCACAGTCCATAGTAGACGCAAAACAACCAGGTCACTGAGACTATTCCCAGCAGGGAATTTCCAGAAGGCTGACGTGTTTCGAGAGGTGATCCTCTCTTCCTCAAAGCCAATCGGAGATGTTGCATTGACCAGGTTAATATGCCAAATGGTTCTAATCACATAGTGCTATGAAAGTCTCTCCCATCCATGGGTGGGGATCATAAAATCATCAACTGATATTAGTCACAACAACTTATGTAAACAGACAAGAAAAGTGCTTTGTGGCTAAACTAAAATAATACATCATATGTCAGTTAAAACAATTAAAACAATGGGTCTGTATCTCATGTGCGTTTTGCACAAGCAAAGGGAAAAAAACACACATATAGAATGGAGGTCATACAGCGGCAAGATGGGACTGCTGTGTTGGATCATGTATGTGATCCGACAATTCTGGGTCTGGGGTGCTCATGTGCGATAATGGCGACCTGCTCCGGCTGTGATTATACACAGCGGGAGCTGATCTGTGGGTATCGTGGACTCCATGTCTGCCGGCACCCATGATCATTCAGCACAGAGGCCGAACGGCGATCTGCCTATGTAAACAAGGCTGATCGCTGTTCTGTCAGCGGGGAAGGCATGGATCCTGTGTTCTGTAAAGCAGGGACATGAATCCATGTCTCCCCCTGGTAAAAGCAACTCCCACAGTACCCAAACACACTAGCTAGGCAAACGGTTAACCCTTTTATTGCCCCTGATGTTTAACCCCTTCCCAGCCAGTGTCATTAGTACAGTGACAGTGCATATTTTTAGCACTGGTCAGTGTATTAGTGTCACTGGTCCCCAAAAAGTATCAAAAGTGTCAGTTAGTGTCCGACTGTCCCCAACAATATCACAGCCCAGCTATAAGTCGCTAATCACTGCCATTACTAGTAAAAAAAATAAAAATAAAAAATAAATAAATAAAAATATCCCATAGTTTGTAGATGCTATAACTTTTGTGCAAACCACTCAATACACACCTATTGGGATTTTTTTTACCAAAAATATGTAGCAGAATACATATTGGCCTAAATTTATAAAGAAAGTAGATTTTTTTTACCTTTTTTATTGGATATATTTCATAGCAGAAAGTAAAAAAAATAAATATTTTTTTTGAAAATTGCCTTTTTTTTGTTTATGGCACAAAACATAAAAAACGCAGAGGTGATCAAATATCACCAAAAGAAAGCTCTATTTGTGGGAAAAACATTTTATTTGGGCACAGCGTTGCACGACCGTGCAATTGTCAGTTAAAGTAAGGCAGTGCTGTATCGCAAAAAAATGCCTGGCCATGAAGGGGGGTAAATCTTCCGGAGCTGAAGTGGGCATGCAGTAAAGCATGCTTGTTATACTCACTGTGGAACCTAAGGGGTTAATCCTCTGCATTGTGTAAAAAGGCTATATGATCCTGTCTCCTCTGATCATCTCCTTCTTCCACTGTCTCTAGTATATTTACAGAGCCAGGGGACAGGCTGCACATGCTCAGTTTCGTGTGTATTGCTATAAAGTTTTATTTTCTTCCTGGGAGAGTGCATGTGATCAGCACAGGGCCAATTAGCACTGTCCAGACAGAGGGTCAGGGGTCCTGCAATCTCATAGGACAATTGTGGGAGAAAGAAAACTCCTTCTACAAGCTTTAACCAGACACTGATAGAAGTCACAAGACTGCTCTAACTGCTGATGAGAAGGTATTTAGAAGTTTATATTTGCCAAACGAATTACATTTCCATGCTCTGTGTACTGTGGGAGACCAGATATAGTAAGTGTAGAGTCCTGGATTTAGTAACACTTTAAGCTAACTTTTAGAGTTATCCAGTGTGATGTGGGGTACAGTTCCTTGGGCAGAGGTCTGTTCTTTGTTTGCAACAAGGTGCAATTGACCGCTCTATAATTTGAGGGTCCATTTTCACTGGTAAGGAGATCCGCCTGTATATAAGTATAGACATGTTTGTTATTTTTTTTAAAAAATGCCTTTTCAATCGCTTTAACCACTTCAGCCTCGGAAGGATGTCCCATGTTAGGACCAGAGCACTTTTTGTGATTTGGCACTGCATCACTTTAACTGACAATTGCGCGGTCGTGCGACGTTGTACCCAAACTAAATATGCGTCCTTTTTTCCCACAAATAGAGCTTTTCTTTTTTCTTTTCTTACTTTTTGCTAAAATACAAATCCAAAAAAAATATAAAAAAACAAATTTATTCATTGGTTTTGGCCAATTTATATTCTTCCTCATATTTTTGGTAAAAAAAATTGCAATTGGCGTTTATTGATTGGTTTGCGCAAAAGTTGACGTGTTTACAAACCATGAGAATTAATTTCTGGCGTTTTTAAAAAAAAAAAAAATTTTTACTGGTAATGGCAGCGATCTGCAATTTTTATCGGGACTTTGATTTTGGGTCAGACATGTTGGACATTTTTGACACTTTTTAAATATCCACTGATTACTGTATAAATGTCATTGGCAGTGAAGGGGTTGATTGTCATTGGCAGGGAAGAGGTTAACCTGCAGGGGGCGATCTAGGGGTTAACTGTGTTCCCTAGGCATGTTCTAACTGTGAGGGGGCTGGGCTGCCAGAGGCATAAGAGATCTAACTGATCCCAGTGACGGGGATCAGTAGATCTTTTAAATGCCCACTGACAGAGCGGGGAACCACCGTGTTTACATCGGCAGTTCCCCGTTCTTTCTCCCTGCCAGGTCATCGCGGCTCGCTGGTGGACAATGGGTCCACCCGAGCTGCGGGCACACTCCTGCAGAGTGTGAAGGGCACGAGAGCGTGCGAGCCACCGATTATAGACGGCGGTTTTGCGTAATAGAGCCACACTGCAGCAGTAAATGTATGCGAGCCGGTACGGAAACAGTTAAACAATGTTAAAAAGTGAATTACAAAAAAATCCTTGCACATAATAAGATGATTAAAGTAAACATTGTTTCATCATATGCGTGTCTCAAAGCGTATGTAAAGTCAATTTTTTTCAGTTTTTAAATAGAAAGTGCAAGGGGTCTTTTTTTTTTTTTTTTTTGCTGTCACTGTGTTCCTGCTTGGAATATTTACCATCATGGTGACCATTGTCTCCGGTACAGTGGAAGAGACGAAATCCAAAAATGTATAATTTGTCACGGGAGCAGAAGTTGAAGAAAAATATTCCAATGGGGAAACCTGATATGGTGACAACTGTCTAGGAGGAATTATCCTATCACTTTGGGGAGATCTCATCTTACCTCCTGCTGTGACTCTAAGACAGAAATTGATTCTGACGGGGTCTTAACCATTCCCTACGACATGTTTTTATAAAACATGTAGTATAAAACATAAAAAATGTAAAACATAAAAATGTAAAAAAAAAATGCTTTCAAAATAAATTATATTGAATATTCTTTATTCTAATCAAACCCATTAGATATTGGCCAGATATTAGAGAACTGCCTATCTTATTTCTCGCAGTTTGCGAAATCAATATTGTCTGCATTGCCTTACAACACAATCTGAACTTGATGCTGTGCAGACAAATGAGAGATTTTGAGTTATGCATTTATGTGTATTTTTCCGAGTTATGCACTGGGATTAGGTTGGCTGCTTTTGGGAAACATTATAAGCTCTTATTTAGCATGCATTTATAGATGAGGCCATTTGTGAAACCGAGATGTACAGAGACATAATCATCTACAATTATAACCTAGGGTGTATTATCTATGACAGGCAATAACTCTTTCATAGGACTGGCTGGGCAAATGGAACAGTCCTGTTTTCCACAACTTATTCCCTCTAATCACATACGCAACAAAACCTATTATTAAAGAGCTTTTTATGGCCCCTAAACCGCCATGCATTAAAGCAGTAATAAACCCAAAACTAAAAATGTATGATCATGGAACTCAGCAATCATAAGATGTGGGGCCTGCATTCATTTTTTAGTCTTTTTTCCCTCTGTTTTCACCTGATGATCTGGTCAGTAACACACCTCCTGTATTAACGTGCCTTCACTCTGGATGAAGGAGCACAGTGTACAGTCTGGGGGGAGGGGAATGTTAGATGAACTAGCAAGTTTAGATACACTATTAATTTAAAGTCAAACTCCAACTCACACTTTATACGCAGCTACAGCAAACCGTTTTGTTTCTTTTGGGATAAAAGTTTTACATAAATCAAAGCTGATCATTGTAAGCACCCCTCTCAGTGGTAAATGGTTTGTCTCGTCTCTGTAACTGCTTCATCTGCAAGAGAGCTTGTTCTGCTGAAAAAGAGACTTACTGGCTAGATTACCTACTGTAAATAGGGGAAAGAAAGCTTAAAAAGAAAATGAATACAGCCATTGCATCTAAAAATTGGTTTTGTTTTGGTTTTAATATCACTTTAACCTCTTTAAATATAAAATCATCCTAAAAACAGACACCGCAAGGAACATCCTATTACCAGTGGTGGGAGGGGGGCTGAGGGGAGCTGGAGCCCCAAGTGGGCCCCAAAAAAGCCTTGGGTCTCAGTCTTACTAATGGAAATTATTAGCTCTGAGTCCCAAGGCCTTGGGTTGGCCAGGTAACTCAGGGCTATTGGTCGCTTGCTGCCAGGCTGACTCTGAAAGGGAGGGATGAGCACACAGAGCGGCAATTTCCATCTTATCTGACACGGCCATGGGACATACGTGGTCCCGCCTCCTGGACCCGCTGAGCTCCTATGATGGACGTCACACTGGTCCAGTCATAGGAGCCGAGCCGGTTCAGGAGGCAGGAATTAGTTGACACTGTATCTCCTGGGTAAGTGGGAAATCCCCGGGGCCTGCTCTGTGTAAACCGGCAGTGGCGGCTCTCCTCTCCTGATGCCTGGGTACAGCCAAAGCCAGGTAAGCTGGACACTGATGGGCACTGATGAGGCTTCATTGATGGGCACCGATGGCTGGGCACTGATGAGGCTACATTGATGGTCACTGATGGTTGGGCGCTGATGAGGCTTCATTGATGGGCACTGATGAGGCTTCATTGTTGGGCACTGGTGAGGCTTCATTGATGGGCACTGATGGTTGGGCACTGATGAGGCTTCATTGATTGATGGGCACTGATAAAGGCTGCATTGATGGGCACTGATGAGGCTGCACTGATGGGCACTGATGAGGCTGCATTGATGGACACTGAGGCTGCATTGATGGGCGCTGATGAGGCTTCATTGATGGGCACTGATGGCTGGGCACTGATGAGGCTTCATTAATGGGCACTGATGCTTAGGCGCTGATGAGGCTTCATTGATGGGCACTGATCAGGCTGCATTGATGGGCACTGATGAGGCTGCATTGATGGGCACTGCTCAGGCTGCATTGATGGGCACTGATGAGGCTGCATTGATGGGCACTGCTCAGGCTGCATTGATGGGCACTGGTGAGGCTGCATTGATGGGCACCAATGGGGCTGCATTGATGGGCACTGATTAGGCTGCATTGATGGACACTGGTGAGGCTGTATTGATGGGCACTGATCAGGCTGCATTGATGGACACTGGTGAGGCTGCATTGATGGACACTGGTGAGGCTGCATTGATGGGCACTAGTGAGGCTGCATTGATGGGCATTGATAATGCTGGATTGATAGGCACTGATAAGGCTGCATTGATGGGCACTGATAAAGCTGCATAAATGGGGACTGGTGAGGCTGCATTGATGGGCACTGGTGAGCCAGGCAGCAACCAGCAAGTGAGCCTAAACCCCCCATGATGCCGGGTTTGGGTAGGACTTACTTTAAAATGTGGGAGGCGTTTTCAAATTTACCTAAAGCCCCTGGTCTTTTTCCCACCTGGCAACACCCCTGCCCATTACCTTGGCATGCCTCTAAAAGCAAATTGATTTTGTATCTAGTATAGTGCAAGGAGTAGCAATGTGCAACAAGAAACCAAATCAGAAATTTCACTTCTTCTGTTCTAAGGCTGGCCATACATTATTCATTTTTTTCATTTAACCAGTGGGTTGAATGAAGAAAATAAATAAATAACAGATTTTCCCCAACCACACATTTGAGGTGGATGAGGGATTGCTTCCCACTGAGCCTTTGCAATCTGACAACAGGAAGCCTTCCTCACCAGCAGAATACAGCGATCAGTGTTGCCGACTATATATATATAATATATATATATATATATATATATATATATATATATATATATATACACAGTATCTCACAAAAGTGAGCGCACCCCTCACATTTTTGTAAATATTTTATTATATCTTTTCATGTGACAACACTGAGAAAATTACACTTTGCTACAATGTAAAGTGAGTGTACAGCTTGTATAACAGTGTAAATTTGCTGTCCCCTCAAAATAACTCAACACACAGCCATTAATGTCTAAACCGCTGGCAACAAAACTGAGTACACCCCTAAGTGAAAATCCAGGTGAAACGTCCAAAGACAAGAGTGTCTTGCCTATAGTCAAGCATGGTGGTGGGAGTGTCAGGGTCTGGGGCTGTATGACATTCCCATAGACACACTCCTAAACCATGTGGACAGCCTTCCCAGAAAAGTTGAAGCTGTTATAGCTGCAAAAGGTGGGCCAACTTAACATTGAACCCTACAGACTAAAACCTCATACACACAGTTCGATTGACGAATGAATGCACTTCTGATTTTTGTCAAAAGCGCAAGTCCATGATTTTGTAAAGCGTACTGACTATACGAAAATTGTCATGCGACAAATGCGAATGTGGTGGAATACTACAACCGTATAAAGAGGAAGTTCATTTTTGGTGTATCACCCTTTGGACTGCTTCTGTTAATTTCGCTATTAAAAAGATGATAATGTGCTCTGAATGTCGTAATTTCAATTGCCACTTCACGAATGTTAATTGTGAATTATGATCGCCAGTTTACACGACCGAACACGTTCCTGGATTCTGAAAATGCATGTTTGTACTTTAGACTTTTATGTGTCAGTTTCTTTACACACCGAAAGTCGGAGGTGGTGCTGTCAACAGACAAAGATATACTAGTCTGCACATCCAGCTTTTGTCTGACGAAAAAAGCAAATCGGCTGTCGAAAGGAGCATACTAATGGTAAGAATTTCGGACGATAGGCTGTCGAACAACAATTCCCGCCTGAATTTTGCATTGTGTGTACGGGTCTTTGGACTGGGATGCCATTAAAGTTCATGTGTGTTCCAATACTTTTGGTAATATAGGGTATCTGTGTATTCTGATGGCAAGGAAGTCTTCCCACTGTCAAAATACAAAGCCACAGCAGAGAGGATTCCCTCATCCACCTCAAAATGTGTGGATGGGATAAAAGGATCAGAATTTTTTCGTTCAACCAACTGGTTTAATGAAAAAAAAAACAGACTCATCTATGGCGTTGGGTAATTTGTAGCTCATTGGTAAAGCAAAACAGTAAGTTTACTCTGCCAGCAGTACATTTTAGGGCTTTTTCCTGCCCACTTTTATTTAAAAGTAACACAAAATCTTCCCACGCAGGGGGTCCTCACCATCGATACAAATCAAACATAGGATTCAGGCTCCCGGCTCTTTGTGCAACTCTAATGCTCAGCTTAGTAGTTTGGTCTTCCTGACCAGTAAACACATTCAGTGCCCGTGTACCTCAGCTCTGTGTCTTTTGTGCAGTGTCCCAGCTGCTCCATCTGTCCCAGACTGTCTCTCCCTCAGGCTTGTGCCTCAATCTGTCCTGTCCAATATGGTAGACATGGACCTCTCTCTCTCTGACTCCCTCAGGAAGATGGGGCACTGACCTCTAACTCTGGCTTCAAGATGAATGCAGCACACACCTGCATCTTTCCTGCAAAATCTGTCCCAAACCACCATTTTTAACAGTGCCATGGGTTCACCCTGCCACACCAGCTTTAGCCTCCTAACTTTTCCCTACTGATGATTTTCCTAGTACAACCTGGTAATCCAATTTGTTCAAAATAATACTCTGCTTTTCATAATTTCCACCTTTCGTTCTTTGTAGGGTAGGGTTTTTACTGGAAAAAAGAAAGACTAACTTTGGCTTGAGTTACAACAAACATCAGCCCTTTTTTGAGTTAAATACACATCATGAAAGCTATCCAGATGTACATGTAAGAAGAAAGCATTTCACAAATGGCATTACTCAATACTTTCTTTTATTAACGAACAGTGTGCTCAGGTGATCAAGTTTTTAACATTTAACTGAGACTCATCAGCCTTTCTTTGTAAACGGAAGGTCAAAACATATGCATAAAATAAAGATTCTTTACTTTTTTTGTCCTATAACACCTTTGGTAAAATTATAATGTGTGTGCGTGTTTTTATAGATTCAGTTCACATTGTGCATGGAAGCTGGACTGGGACAATAGGATGACCTATTAACCTCCCTGGCGGTAATCCCGAGTGTGGTTCGGGGTGGAATTTCAGTACCATTAGCGGTAACCCCCAACCACACTCGGGATTGCATCGCTGGATCCAAGGCAGCATTACTCACCTTGTCACCTGGATCCAGCGATGTCCCCCGCCGTGTCTGCGGGCTGTGTCCGCCGCTCGATGCCTCCGTGTGTCGGGCTCCGTTCCCTGCGAGTGTCGCGTCGTACGGGGATGGAGACCGGCGGCAAATTCAAAAAGTGTAACACACAGTATACATACAGAGCACTGTAATCTTACAGATTGCATTACAGTATCAAATCATTTCACATCCCCTTTGTCCCTAGTGGTTTGTCCAGTGCTCTGCATGCACTTTTATATTATATATGTTATTCTTTCTGCCTGGAAACTTGAGAATGTCCATGGCAATCAAAAAGTGTCCCTTTATGTCAAAAGTGGTTTTTGACCAGCTAATAAGCAGCGATAGTAAATAAGAATCATTTACAGAATTCAGTGATACAGATTTTTGGGGAAATTTATCATCAGAAACTGAAAGTGACGACAGCGACAATTCTGCAACTGAGCAAATTTCAGTGTTTTTGGTTTGATTACATTATTGAATACATTTTATTACTATTACCTTATTATTTTTCATAATTATTTTTAGTAATTTATTATATTATGATTTATGATTTCATTTTTCAAACTTTATCATACTCGGGATGTCTACTAGACTCTTGTTTGGACAGATTTAAGTGAGTTATTCCTAAGAATTACAGGCCTACAATATAAAACGCCAAATTTCCATGCAAAATAATGTACCGCTTTCAGCACCAAAAATCTGAAATAATCATACCGCCAGGGAGGTTAAAGCAGCACATTTTCATTCCACTCACCAAATCTGTATTCACTGCAGCCATCCAATAGTAATTGTATTTCTTTCCCTTCTGATTGGGTTTTCAAAAAGAACTTAAAATTTACTTGAGTAAATAATGTACTCCTTTAATAAATTACTGCTGCTCAGCTTACACTCTTAGAATAAAAAAAAAACCCTTACTAAAAAAGCAGAGAATGTTCAATATAAAGTGTAGCTTTACCTTGTTTATACTTATATACTTGGTTATACTTATATAGTGTGCCCCATCCACCCTAGTGCCTCTTGTAAGCCTTTGGTCATAGGCGTTTTTTTTTTTTTTTTTTTTTTTAAGCAAATGGACTGAAAAAAAAAGAACTCTCCTCTGTCAGAATACATTGATCAGTGGCTGTAGCTGCTGTTCAGCAAACATTTACCATCATGTTCAACAGAAGTCAATCTAACGATCCAACATCCCTGCTAAATGACCCGAATTTCGATCTATCTATGGCCAGCTTTAGGGTCAGTGTCAAAAAGCTTTTGTTCACTTCGCAACTGCTTATCTCCTCATACAAGTCTACAGGAATGCTAAAGCAGCTGAATCAGGTCAATTGCACCTGCAATTATTTCTGAATGATCTCTGAATCATTTCAGACTGATGTCAAAGCACTCTACCTTTGTTCATCAAATTCTGTCGACACAGGCCTTTATGCTCATCTGTCCCCAATTCAGCGAGATAATGTTCACAAAGCTGGCGAGCCACCAAAAATATTTGGAGCCAGGTCTGCACAGGCACAGTACACTCTATTTAATCCTATGTAAAGCTTAGTACTCTACTGGATCATGGAATACAAACTCAGCATAGGGTTATCTAGAGTAATAGCTTTAAAAAAGTACAATTGTCTTTTGCAGGAGCTTGTTTAAGATTATTATACAGGATTTATATAGCGCCGACAGTTTGCGCAGCACTTTACAATTATTAGGGCAGACAGTACAATTGCAATACAATTTAATACAGGGGGAATCAGAGGGCCCTGCTCGTAGGGGCTTACAATCTAGAAGGGAGGGTCAAGTGATACGAAAGGGCAATAACTGGGGGGATGAGCTGATTGAGAAAATAAGAAGTGTAGTTGTTAGGTGGAGGCTGGATTGGCTTCCCTGAAGAGAAAAGTTTTCAGGGATCGTCTGAAAGTGGATAGATTTGGGGACAGTCTGACAGATTGGGCTAGGGATGGGAGAGGCTTGGGAGAAGTCCTGGAGGCAAATATGGGAGGAGGTGATGAGGGAGCTGGAGAGCAGGGGGTCTTGGGAGGAACGAAGAGGATGCTTAGGCTGGTATTTTGAGACTAGGCTAGTGATGTAGCTGGGGGCAGAGTGGTGGATGGCTTTGTAACTTATTGTTAGTATTTTGAATTTAATTTGTTGAGCGAGTGGTAGCCAATGGAGGGATTGGCAGAGAGGGGCGGCAGACCCTGAGCGGTTTGTAAGGTGGATGAGTCTGGCTGCAGCATTCATGATGGACTGGAGAGGGGATAGTTTATTTAAAGGTAGGCCTATGAGGAGGGAGCTGCAGTAGTCAAGGCGAGAGATGACCAGGGAGTGAATTAGTAGCTTTGTGGTTTCATTGGTTAGGAAGGGACGTATTTTAGAGATGTTGCGGAGGTTGAGGCGGCAAGCCTTGGAAAGATGACCCTCTATATTGCTTTAACATTAAAATAGATGACTATTTATATTAATAGGAAACGCAAAGTAAAATGTTGTTTGATTGTTTTGTGGGATCAGGAAGGCGATTTTCCCTGCTCAAAGTGTATGTAAACTCTAACAATGAATTTATCCTATTTGTTCCCTCTTGGCCTGCTAAATTTATCTAGGAAAAAGTATTTTCCTATATCTGTTGTGATATGAGGTAGCCAGGGTTAATCAGCCAGACGTGTTGGTAAAAGCAAAGTCTTCTTTTGTTCAAAAACAGACAAATTTAAAGAGCTTCCTGCAGCAAAAGTAAAGCAAACAGTTCATAGTCCTGGTAAAATCATACAACAGACTCACTGCCAGACTCTTGGTCTCAAACTTGATTTAGGGTTAGCACTTGTGTTAGGGTGCCACAAAGGCTGCAGGGGTTTAGCAACAATTGCCTCTGTTGCACTTGCTCACCACTTGCTCACCACTCCGATCGGGTCACAGACGACGACATCTCACGGTCGGGTCACGGGCAGCACCCCCCCTGGTCGGTCAGTCAGTAGTCGGGGCCCTGCACTTACTCCATCTCGCGGGCAGAACTCCGGGCGACTGCAGCTTCTTTCCAGTCTGCTGCTTCCTTGCTTCCCCTGTGTCTCCTCCCTCCTCTTCCTGGTGGCCAATACGATCGGATCTCCTTTCAGCCAATGGGGTGACGGGTCTAAGGACACACTTCCTGATTGGCTGGGAGGAGAATCAGTGTTACAATAGCGAATATTCATGCGCTATTGTCACACAACTGGATGAGCTTGGGGCACAGTGCTCTGAGCCCAGGGTGGATAAAAATCAATGATTTTTTTAACCTCTTGCTGACCAGCCACTGTCGTTATGGTTGGCTTTCCTGCACAAATCGCCATGAGCATGCCCGCGGGTCAGGCGGAGTCTAAGTCCACCGGTGACCTGCGATCGCCTACTACAGAGGCAGACCAGAGATCTGCCTATGTAAACACAGCGGATTCCCGTTCTGTCAGGGGACATGACTGTGATCTACTGTTCCCTGTCATCGGGAACAGTCAGATCTGTCATTTCCCTGCCAGCCCAGCCCCCACACAGTTAGAACTCACATAGGGAACACAGTTAACCCCTTGATCGCTCCCTACAGTTTAACCTCTTCCCTGCCAGTGACATTTATACAGTAATCATTGGCTATTTGAAGCTCTGATCGCTTTATAAATGTCATTGGTCCCAAAAAAGTGTCAAAAGTGTCTGATCTGTCTGCTGCAATGTCGATGTCCTGATAAAAATCGCAGATCGCCGCCATTACTTGTAAAAAAATAAATAATAAAAATGCCATAAACATATTCCCATAGTTTGTAGACGCGATAACTTTTGCGCAACCCAATCAATATACGCCTATTGCGATTTTTTTTAGAAAAAATATGTGGAAGAATACATATCGGCCTAAACTTAGGCAGAAATTAGTTTTTTTATATATTTTTTTTGGATATGTATTATAGCAAAAAGTTAAAAACATTTTTTTTTTTTTCAAAATTGTTGCTCTTTGTTCATAGCGCAAAAAAAAAAAAACGCAGGGGTGATCACATACCACCAAATGAAAGCTCTATTTGTGAGAAAACAAGGGTGTCAATTTTGTTTGGGTACAGCGTCGCACGACTGCTTAATTGTCAGTTAAAGCGATGCAGTGCCGTATCGCAAAAAGTGCTCTGGTCAGGAAGGGGGTAAATCCTTCCAGGGCTTAAGTGGTCAAAAAAAATAAAAAAAAAAAAAATTTTTTGATCTAAATCAGATTTTTTTTATTTAAATTGATTTTTTTTTACTTTTATCAAATGTATTTTAATAAAATGCTTTTGGAGTAAAAATCTAAAGATAGTTTTCTATTTAGGATACATTAATAATTTAGTTTATTCAGCATGAAATGGAGCTTAGTTTTGTAGCATGATGCTGTATATTCTGCAATAGATACCATGCACTGCATTGATGCATTCACACAATTTCACAGTAACCATGAGATAAAACAAAGTTCAGGAATATTCCTTTATCCCATTGCAAATCTATGTACACTACAAACTGTATAACTGAATTGGTTCTGATGTCGCCATTTTACTAACCTGATAGCTTATTATTCTAAATAGGAAACCTTCATTTTGTTTGCAAATATTAAAGAATCTAACTACCAGCAAGAATAAATCCTTACATTTAAAGAGCATCTGTCATTTCAGATCCATCATGGTAGCGCCTGTTAGCGGGCATCCACTCACCTGCTGCCGCCACGTCCATCACCTTGTTGTGTCACTGCCGCATCACCAGCTGTCCCATTAAAAGGAATGGGACTGTCGGTGAGTCAGTAGCGGGTCAGAAGAGCAGCCGCTGCGGGATAAAGATGATAGTTGCTCTTTAAAAATTAGCATTTGTACTAGTGATTTAAATCAGGATTTAAATTGACTTGATTTAAACCAAATCCTCCCTGTCTGCACCCCAAGCCCACCCTTTTTTGAAGCCTATTAGATCCCCTGGCTCTAATCACGTGCTACATAAAAAATAAAAGCACTGATTGGAATACATGCGCCCAGCACCCTGCATGTAGATCAGGGGGCCGGACGCATGGATGGGGGGGAGTGCGCCCCCTATGGATGGGCCGCCATTGACTCTACACTGCCTCATTGACATTGGTGGTGATTCCATCCTGCTGCCTTTCAAAATTCCTTTGCCTGTGGCTACACCCCTTCAGGAGTCCTTGTAATCAGAGTTTGGAGGTTCTTCCCAACCAAAACTCTTTGAACCTTCTAACCATGCATGGGTGAGAACTCCTGAGTACTCAACATTGTCTAAAAACTGTCCCCTAAAAAGGGATCACAACTGGAATACTGGAGAAATATGCCTGCCATTCAGGACACATTCCCAGTGTGCTGTACACTGTTCAATAATTGCAAAAAAAATGTTGCCAAAAATTTTGTGATAATTTCCTGTGCTCTCTGCATGTGCACAGGGGATAGTTTATGAAAATAAGAGGGGATAAGAAGAGCTCTTTGTAATCAGAGACGAAGGAGGCAGGGCTGACACCTCATGCTTAAGATTTCAAAGCTATGTTACCTTCTGCTTTGACATGACAACAAGCTTTGAATTTCTAAGCACATGGTGTCAGCCCTGCCTACTTCCTTTCTGCTGGATTACAAAGAACATAGACATGTCCTTATCTCCTATAAACTATATTTCTGGCACATCAGTTTTTTTTTTATCTGTACTTGAAGCATGTTTAAAGAGATAAAGCATGGGGAAGCGTGCTTGTATTCTCGAGATGTAGTAATATTTTTTTTTTGTTGATTTTTTTTAGCCACAATATGGTCCTTAAGCAAATTTAACTATGATATAAAAGGGTTTTTTTGCCTTCTTCTTGAACCGCTATGTATTTAGAATTTTTGGAGAGGGGGTTATGTACTCAAGCTTTGTTTAGTTCAAAGCAAATATAGAAGCAAAATGTGGAAATAACAAAATGTGTATGGTATGTGGAAATATATGTGGAGGCAGAGCAGTTGCTTGGCACCATTGTTGTAGCAGATTTAGCCTCTGCAACTGCTGTTAAATGTAGATTTTTTGCAGGGTTGGATGACCCCAAGCAACAGGAACCTCTGAGCATATGACAGCTAGTTTAATAATGCCTGTGGAATGTATAATGTACAAAAGGTAGATCAAGATTTTATAATGGATGTTTCTGGAGAATGGTGTGTGTGGCAATATTTGACATTGTAGTTTGTCTTGTATCCCAGGGTGTTCTATAAATGTTAGGCATTTTAAAATGACATGCCATGTATGCGTTATTTTTCATTTGTAAAGACTGTGTGTGAACTTTAGAAATATAACAGTGTGGAAGGAAAATTTCAATTACTTTATGTTGTAAAATTACTGCAGTGTATATTTAATGAAGTGGTCAAATATCATTAACGTCTGCCAAATTAATCCTATTTACTGAATGCAAGTCAAGCAACTGCATATATTTTTTGAGAATGCTTGGTGCCAATATGAAGCATGTCACTTTTTATGGTTGAATTAGTTAATAGGATTGATTTCCTCAATATGGGGAATTGAGATAAGTGTTAAATGATTCTTTGCTATCTGATACTTGGTAATGAGTATGGGTCGCGGGGAAAAATTGAATACAGCACTAATTTATATATCTTTTGACTCCATTCACACTTTTTTGGTATTACAGATTGGAACAACATTGAACATTAACAGCATCACATAAATTACAGGTTCAGTCAGGCACACACTACTTGAAACAAAAATAAAATTGTAGTATTTCTACACTTGTATTTGGGAAAAATCACACAAATATGCGTTTCTTTGAGTTTCTATAAGTATTTTCATGGATCAGTTGTGCTTAGTGTCTTAGTAGGGGGTAAGCAGTCCATAAGAATATCATTTATTTAATGACATGTTTTTCTGATGTACATTCACAAATGCTGATTTTGCCTACTCAAACTGCTTTTAGTTTTAAGCTTTTTAGTTTTCGTTTTTGGCAGTACCGACCAAATTTTGATCTGTGTGTAACCTTCCTGGTTCAACAGAAGACGGCCATTAGATTGACTTCTGTTGAATGGGTCTGCTGTAAAAGCTGCTTTGATCAGCAGCTTACAGCCAATTGGCTTCAGTGCTGATCAATGAATTCTGACAGTGAGGAGTCCCCGCTGTCCGAATACAATAGCTCGGCAAAGGGGATTCCTGCATCCACATAGCTTGTGTAGATGCACGAATCTGTCAGTTTTTGTCATTCAGGCAGTGGGCCGAAAAAAAAACCTGACAGGATGTACCCAGCTTTTTTTTCTAATTATAATTTTAATATATTTTTTTTCTGTTTTACAAGACAGAAATGTAACAAGTGCACATAATCGGTTGTCACATAATAGTAGAAAAGTTCAAAAGGCATAAGAAAAGTATAGGTTGATGAAATAAAGAATAGAGTTGAGCGAACCTCTGGAAGTTCGGGTTCTGCTGGTCCGTCCGAACTTCGGGACAAAGTCCGGGTCCGGACGGAACCCGAACGATCGCACGGACAACGAACCCCATTGAAATCAATGGGGACCCGAACTTTTATGCACAAAAATGGCTGTAACAAAGTCCTGGAAAGCCCTAGAGGGCTGCAAAAGGAAGTAAAATGGGGGTAAGGGTAGGGCAAGTGCCCTACAAAAAAATGGGGACAGGGAAATAACTGTAAATATTTTTAAAAAAATAAAAACATAAAAAAAAGCAAAAATGGAGGTGAATGTGGATCATCTTCAAACTGTGTCTGAAAAGTATTAATTAACGGTAGAAGCCATATAACTGTTCTAAAATCATCTTCAAACTAGGACAAGTGCCCTACAAATAAATTGGGATAGGGAAAATAAATTAA
>BLSH010186467.1:254396-273707 GCA_018402905.1 Glandirana rugosa
TTTGAAGAAAATAACGTCGAATGGTTAAGAATCTACACTACCGACGTAAACAAAAAGAAAAAAACAAAAAAGAAGTTAAAGGTAGACCACTAGGTCGTTCATTCAGACAAAAAGTTTTTTTGTTCGACAGAAGGTCTACAGATTCAAATGTACCTACTCTATTTGCTAAATTGTGACCGTCCCCACGAATGTTACTAGTCTAAAATATGTAAATACATTTTGGAAATATGATTTTCCTTTGATCGAAAAACCACATAGACTAATATTTCACATTCGGTCTCAAACCGAAGTCAACAATGACATAATTTTAGACACTCACGTAGATTGTGATGGTGGGGGGTCTGACTTTTGTGACGACAGACGACATGGGGGACACGAGTGAGTAGGTCTCTCAAAGTACCGCCGTCAAACGACGTACGGCGGTCCGGAAGTGGTTAAATAAATAAATGCCCCCCCCCCCCTGTAGAGCCATTGTCAATCATGATGAATGCCATCCTCATTTTCTCTCTGTTTTCACCTTGTGATCTGGCTAGTAACACCTCCTGTTTTAAAGTGCCCCCACTCTGGATGAGTGAGCACAGGGGGTACAGCAGACAGCAGTGTTTTCAGTCTGGGGGGTGGTAGTGTTAGATGCACTCACAGATTTTAATACAGTAACAACTGAAGCCAAACTCTGGCTTACACTTTATAATCAGATACACCAAAAAGCTAGTTTCCTTTTAGTATAAAGGTTTTACATAAATGTATAAAATCTGATCATTGTAAGCACCCCTGCCAGTGTTAAATCGTTTATCTCATCCATGTAAACTTAGACATCTGGAAGACAGCTTGTTTTTTTGAAAAACAGACTTACTTGCTGGATCACCAGATGGAAATTGAAGAAAAAACAAAAAAAGAAAAACAAATGCAGCCATCACATCTAAGAATTGGTAAGCTGCAATAAAAGAAGTTTATTTTTGGGTTCAATATTGCTTTAAATCAGGCAGAAGGGAGGTGCCATATCACCTCCTCACTGCCTGACAAATACCTCATAAAAATAATTAATAATGCAAGAAAAAAAGAATATAACATTCCAGATTGTGCCACCATCCTAATTGTTTAGAGAAAAATCAAATATGGATTCCATATATGTGAAGAGGTGGATTTTGTCGGCACATATGAGACTGATGGATTTAAAATTTAAGCATTTATTTTACTCATTAAAATACAAAATTGTACATTAAAAGACACAACAAAACTAAGATATCCTTTTAGGGGACTCTTAGTGAACTGCAAGTGGAACAGTTCCACATGTGACAATGGAATGATACACAATACCAATCATAGTACATATACGTGGAACAGGAGGTCGATGCGTTTCACAACAAATGTGCTTCCTCTGGACCTTTCTCTTGCAGATTGTAGTCCACTTGAGTACCCCAATGAGGCAATGTAGTCAGGGGGGCGGGCACAGGGGATAGGAAATGGCAGAGCGTATTGTGCAATTCACAGAGTTCTGCATCGATGGGTTAAATTTAACCCGGTGTGTACACACACTAATAGAAGGTGAGCATCAAATAGCAGGACATATCTAGAAAAGCTAGAATGTGGTAGATGATAGATAATAGTAGTGGGCTTCTCTTTAGATTTCAACTACACTAGGGTAAGAGTAGTAATCCAAACATAGATATACCTCCATGGTCCCGCTTTCACAAAGACGGTCGTCTGACCGTAACTCTTCTGTCGTTTGCACACCGCTCACTCCACATGCCGTAGCCGCCGCCGGTGTGCAAACGACAAAAGGGTTACGGTCAGACGACCGTCTTTGTGAAAGCGGGACCATGGAGGTATATCTATGTTTGGATTACTACTCTTACCCTAGTGGATGTTGAAATCTAAAGAGAAGCCCACTACTATTATATATCATCTACCACATTCTAGCTTTTCTAGATATGTCCTGCTATTTGATGCTCAACTTCTATTAGTGTGTGTACACACCGGGTTAAATTTTACCCATCGATACAGAACTCTGTGAATTGCACAATACGCTCTGCCATTTCCTATCCCCTGTGCCCGCCCCCCTGACTACATTGCCTCATTGGGGTACTCAAGTGGACTACAATCTGCAAGAGAAAGGTCCAGAGGAAGCTCATTTGTTGCGAAACGCGTCAACCTCCTGTTCCACGTATATGTACTATGTTTGGTATTGTGTATCATTCCATTTTCACATGTGGAACTGTTCCACTTGCAGTTCACTAAGAGTCCCCTAAAAGGATATCTTAGTTTTGTTGTGTCTTTTAATGTACAATTTTGTATTTTAATGAGTCAAATAAATGCTTAAATTTTAAATACATCAGTCTCATATGTGCCGACAAAATCCTCCTCTTCACATATATGGAATCCATATTTGATTTTTCTCTAATTAATAATGCAACGATTTTCAAAGTTGGGGCAAGGACTGCAGCGTCTGTGAAGGACAAATGTGAAAATATGGATTTGTCCCCAACGTGCAATATCTAGTGTGTTACCAAAGTTTCTAGCTGAGCAGAGGGAAGAAGGCATCCAGCAGGTTCCACTGATGAATGTCCAGGCAAACACTCCATACAGGGAGCAGGCTCGCTGCCTGCATTCCTCTGTCACCCACTGGCCCCACCGCCAATCATGGTCAGCAATCACCATTGGTTGTGAGCAGAGAGAAGAAAAGGTACAGAGCACAATCACTGAAACAGACCTCTTTTTATTAGGGCACTGTGCACAAATGGCCCTGCTCTATGTATAATTTATGAGGTCCTTTAACTTTACTTTGATGTTGAAGATGCATAAATACCTTTGTGTTTTAACAATTTGTTGCTTTTTCCAATTGTCATGCATGTGCAAAATGTAAAACTAAGGAAGTGTGTGGCAAATTTTTCCATAGAGGGTTTGAACCCAGAACACAAGAAACCTCTGCTTTTTTTTTTTGATCCAATGGTAACTACTGTTCTTCTTGGGATTCATGTGTTAGGCCAGCCATACATGGTTCCTGCTGAATTGGCCGAGATTCGAACCGGGCAGGCTGAATGTACCATGCTGATTGATCGACCAACATGGGTACAACCAGCATGCCAGACTCTCTTGCCATTATTTATGGCGGCTGCTAGTGATAACCACGGTCATCTCCTGACAGGAGACAGACAATTGCTCAGCAGGAGGGACTCCACTGTCTGTGTTGAGAGGGGATTTGCTCAAAATTCTTTCCTGCAATCCGTGGTTACAAGAAAGAAATTTGTACCATGTATGGCCTGCTATTCAGGTCTCCAGCAGATCTGCCAGTGTATCTGCTTGCTGTACATCACATACAGGTAAGCAGATACATTCTGACTGGAACCATGAATAGACTATCATGGCGCTCCACATCGCTGTGGTAGTTCACTGAAAACTACAAGGCGACAAGCACAAAGGCTGCCGGACCTTAAAGTTTTCCATGCACAGAGCCCTGTCAATCAGTGACACGGCTGGGCGGTGGAGCCCTGCTTGGCCACTTTTCTTTTTAAATTGCAACAGCTAGCCAGGAGGGAGAATATCCCCGCTAGCTGTCACTGCAGGGATCAGGAAGGTGCGGGGGCTGGTCTGTTCGTAACATGTTACACCCTGAATATGGGTGTAACATGTAACGAAAGGTGAACTTATCCTTTAAAAAAGAGTATGTACACAATTAACACTGGATGTCTGTATGAGGAGATCATCTTATTTGCATATTTTCACCATCTTGGAATCGGTGCCAGCAGTTAACATTTTTGTTTACTTTTGTAGGGCTGTAGTTCTTTATTCATGTTTGGACCTGAAAAAACAATGTTCAGTATTTGCTCAGTATTCTTATTAGCTTTCATTTTTCTGTGTGATACTATAGATTTAAGACAGACAACAATTACACATTTGTCTTTTTTGTGGATTAATCATAGCCAAGAAGAGATATTAATGTTTGTATTTTATGTTTAAACTTTGTTTTTGCTAATCTAACAGAGAAATATGAGCACTGTAAATTCTATTTTATTTGGCCTGGCTAATGTGTTTACATTAATGGGATAAATTGTTCTGGCTATTTCTTGCATCTGGCTGTTCAGAGTCCAGGCTGCAAATTAAAATACATTGGAGACATGCAAATTTATATCAGCCAGTATGTTTCTGTTTGTATACTGCTATGTTTGTGGCAGGTCTATCGATACTGTTTCCTAACATTTTGTTTTCATTTCAGCTGCATAGATCTTGTTTACGACTTTGCAGTTATTGTAAAATCTATTAACTTGACCATCCTGTGTATGAGGAATTAAAGGAAACTGGTATTGAGAGAAATAAAGCAGCTGCGATGGTTGACAGCCTTCTAAAAATACATGGTGCCTGGCTTTCTCTGACTTGAGTATCTTGAGTCACTGACCTGGAATATGCATGCAGATCAGCAAAGTCCGACTAAAGTCAAAGATCCTGATTTGCATAATTGAGGTTAGGCAATGACTCCTGTTAGTGACATCATCAGTACTAGGGATGAGCTCAGGCATGTCCAGATACTAGTCCACTCCCACCAGGAAGCAGTCACTACAGACTGCCAATCAAAAGTTGCTGAGGCAAACCCTGCCCTCCAGTCAAGCCCCTTATATATGTGTGGTTATGGAGTGGGGAATGCCTAAGCCCCTTACAATTGGCAGTCTCCAGTGACAACTTCCTGGCAAGATAGCTTAGGAGGGTTTGGACTAGTATCCAAACATGCCTGAGCTCAAATATACGCCATACAAATTGGGGACAGGGTTGTTTTAACAAGACCATGAATGCTATTGGTTTTAATTATAAAAAAGTGGACTTAATTTTTTTATGGCTTGCTTTTTTTTTAGTGCAGTTTACTTATCATATACCTTATATATATGTTTCTACTGATGGAACAGCTAAAAACAAAGTACATAATAGGGAATTATAGGCTTATTTATTATGGATCAAAAATCAATACAGGCGGTCCCCGGGTTACAAACAAGATAGGGACTGTAGCTTTGTTCTTAAGTCAAATTTGTTTGTAAGTCAGAACAGGTACATTTTTTAAGTGTAGCTCCAGCCAAAAAAAATATTTTTAAGCTTTTTGGATAGCATAGGGAAGGGTTAACACCCCTGTAAGATTTGTTTTACTGTCTATGTTTCTGTTCAGAAGATTTCACCTCACTTCCTGTCCCAATGATAATTGGATTTTGAAAATTTGTTGTGGAAACAAACCTTGGTGATAAAGCTTCCGTTGAGACACCTTTTTCCCATAATACCTCTTACAGGAGTCAATTTCCCTTCCTATGGGTAGATTTCTTCTCACTTCCTGTTGTCTCCCTCCGTTTATAAGTAGGAGTCATTTGTAAGTCGGATGTTTGTAACTAGGGGACTGTCTGTATTAGGTTTCCCTTACTGCCCTCACAGTATTGAGTGTTTTTTTACAAATTCCAACAGTGGGCTTTAAAAATAGAATGATTGTCTAATGCAAAATATACAGCACATGCTTGTCCCAATGCTCTTGTCTCTATTGCCTGGGATGCAGACAGGTCATATCTGTTAGAGCTGAAGGTTGGTGGAAAAGGCACCAATGTATGTGGAGGCTAACAAGCTGTAGACTTGGGACAGCCTGGATTGCCAATGCCTACGGAATGCCCGTCCTATGATATATCAAGAACAAGCCCCGTGGACAAACTCAGGACTGAGAGGAGCACACGGAGGCCACCACAGAGGGTCAGATCCCCCCATAAGCAGACCTACATGCTGTTAAGACCCTTTCTTGTCATAAGGCAAAATGATCCATCTCGTCTGGTCACCCAGGTCCTCTTTCACGGCGTGGATTCACAACAGTCACTTATATAAAGAAGCAATTTTGCATAGAAGCATGATTTGCACTTTGAAAGAAACTTTTTAAGCACTTTATTATTTGCACATTTGGTATTAGCATTTTTAGTTTTATCAATTGATAAATAGTTAATATAGCACAAAGCACTTTATTATTAATTTAAAAACAATTTATAATTAATATCATAAGAAATAGACACAAGAGCATTGGGAGGAGCATGCGTTGTATATTTTGCATTCAATTTTTGTTTTGCCACTAGAGGGGGCAATTCACACAGCAGCATCTCCTGATTTAGGTTGATAAAAAATTGGTTCCAAGGCACAAGTGTTTTTTCATTCTAGAATGATTGTCTGTACCATCCCCTACGATACTGCTTCTTAATACGCAGTGCCATATAAAAGTTGGATAGGCTATCTATCTGCTGACACCCCCTCTCACACCTGTGGATATGGGTGTGGTAAGGGGAAGGCCTATTTAAGGTATGTCAGTAGTACATCTCGGGGTGATGAGTAAACACACATAGCTGTGTGAAACACATCCACCTTTGCCTTGGCTATCGCACTTGTGGTGTTGTCATGTATTGCATAGGCAAATAGGTACATACTTGGGGGGCACACCCTAATAGTGTATCACATTAGAGATGGTGCTGCTATAAGACCACCAAACAAAATGACATATTACAGTGCACACATGCAATAATGACAATAAAACCTGCAAGGCTATTTAAAAGGCTATTTAAAGTACCTGGACATCTTCAACCAAAATACGGGGAGTCCGTTGCACTATATGGCCATAGAATGCTTAGCCCACTCCTACTTCACAGGCCCCTGTCTTAGTGGATCCTACACTACCATAGAATGGGAGATTCTGTCTCATAACCATGGGAGCAATACACTCCTCCTAATGGAAGATCTAGAGAACTCTTCCTACGTCTTATGTGGACACTAATTAGAGGCAATTATGAATAGGTGGGGTGCTCCAGCCCAAGAGATCTGGTCAGGATCTGCAATAGACAAATAGGTACATACTTGGGGGGCACACCCTAATAGTGTATCCCATTAGAGATGGTGCTGCTATAAGACCACCAAACAAAATGACATAATACAGCACACCATCTCTAATGTGCATCATCTTTAGAAGAGGCTTCCTTCTGGGACTACAGTCATGCAGACCAATTTGATGCAGTGTGCGGAGTATGATCTGAGCACTGACAGGCTGACTCCCCACCCCTTCAACCTCTGCAGCAATGCTGTCAGCACTCATACGTCTATTTGTCGAAGACAACATCTGGATATGATGCTGAGCACGTGCATTCAACTTCTTTGGTCAACCATGGCCTGTTCTGAGTGGAACCTGTCCTGTTAAACTGCTGTATGGTCTTGGCCACCGTGCTGCAGCTCAGTTTCAGGGTCTTGGTAATCTTCTTATAGCCTAGACCATCTTTATGTAGAGCAACAATTATTTTTTTCAGATTCTCAGAGAGTTCTTTGCCATGTTGAACTTCCAGTGACCAGTATGAGAGAGTGAGAGCAATAACACCAAATTTAATGCACCTGCTCCCCATTCACACCTGAGACTTTGTAACACTAACCAGTCACATGACACTGGGGAGGAAAAAATGCAAATTGTACCCAATCTGGACATTTTCACTTAGGGGTGTACTCACTTTTGTTGTCAGCGGTTTACACATTAATGGCTGTATGTTGAGTTATTTTAAGGGGACAGCAAATTTACACTGTTGTACAAGCTGTACACTCACAACTTTACATTGTAGCAAAGTGGCATTACTTCAGTGTTGTCACATGAAAAGATACAATAAAATATTTACAAAAATGTGAGGGTTGTACTCACTTTTGTGAGATACTGTATCTCCTGAATGCTTATGTTCACTATGGTCAACCTGGGGTCTGCTTATGTAAGCCTGTTAGCCCCTAATATGGTCTTGTTTTCATGCTTTTTCCAGTAAAAAAACATATGTAAGGTTTATGATATAAAAACTGAACTCTAAAACTCAGCCCTAAATGAAAAAGTTCATTTTTTACTTAAGCACTGCTTTGATAATGAAAAAAGCAAATGCCATGCAAACTGCAGTTACCCAAAGCCTTAATAAGATTTTGAATTTCATTATTTTAAGTTTGTTAATTGTAATTGGGGATTAACTGATAAGAACTCACTGTGAAAAGTACTTTCCTTTATTAAAGTGAACCTGACCTGTCCTAAAAAGTGCCCAAGGTACAGTCTGCAGTTTATGTTTTTATGTAAAATCTTCAGTTGAGGATTTATCTTAAAAGCACAATTCTTATCATGGCCAACTAGAGCCTACATCTTTAGAAATTCTGGCAAGTAGCTAAGGCGGTGCAATAATACAAAGACAAAAATATTAAACAGATAG
The DNA here is from genome assembly GCA_018402905.1 of Glandirana rugosa. NCBI lineage: Eukaryota > Metazoa > Chordata > Amphibia > Anura > Ranidae > Glandirana > Glandirana rugosa. The sequence goes on from BLSH010186467.1 coordinate 262,613, forward strand.
CTTTCTCAAGTACAATAAATCCCCTACCTATTTACTAGCAATTGATTTCATGAATGGATCATGTGGTCTGTCAGCCCCCCCTTCCTGAACCATACCAGGCCACATGCCCTCAACATGGGGTGGGGGTGCTTTGGGGCTATGTGCATGTGTATGGGGTATAGTACCTCTACTCATTCACCAAAAAAAATGTAAAACATAAAGATATGAATACCATTTTTGACCAGTCCTTTATTTAAAAAGAAAATAAAAAAAGAAAACAATGTCCTCCAATGTAATTCCATCATGATGAATGCCACTGCCAAAAAAAAAGCAAAATGGTGTGCATCCGTCATTTGCCTCTGGAGTCTGACATCTCCAGTTGCCATCAATGATAAATACACAAAGAGAGGGGTCACCCGATGACAGGTGATACTACCCCTTTATTTACCATCGGCACTGGAAACCAGAGTTGTCAGTCACTGGGTGCCTAGCAACACTAAACCAAGGGGCGGGGTCACCCACTTTCACCAGTGCCCCCACCCCTTTGTTTATTTACTGTTGGTGGAAACCAGAAATATCAGACGCCGGGAGGGAAGCGACAGGTGCACACCACCTTTTTTTTAAATTATTTCTTGGGCCAGCGGCAGTGGTGTTTACCGCGATTGATGTTGAATTTACTTCGGGGGGCATTTTTTTTGTTTGTTTTTTTAATAAAGGACTTGTTAAAAATTGCGTTTGTGTCTTTATTTTTGAGTAAATTGTTTAAAAAAAAGGCCTGGATTCTTTCCTAGATATACAGTACATAATATAACTGGATTATAATATTTATAGGTAAAGTTGATCCAGGGAATATCCAATTGCAAATTTTTCCCCTGTTAGAGCAAATTGGATCATGCTTAATTGGGGATTTGTACCTTCCTCTGGATCAACTGTGGGTATAGGATTGTATCATTTTTTTCTCTTCTCTTGGTTGAACTGTATAGACTTGTGTCTCTTTTCAACCAGGCTAACTATGTAACTATGTAATAAGTAGAGGCACTATATACCCCATACTCATTCACGTGGCAAGGGCCCAGATCTGAGGGCCCCCTTTAACTTCCATATTATGATAAGCCCCCTACCTGTAGACCACCACTGGACAAGGGTTGTGGGGAAGAGGTCCTTGTTCCCATCAACATGGGGACAAGGTTCATTGTGGGAATTCCCCCCTGCCCCAAAGCACCCCCCCCCATGTTGAGGGATTGTGGCCTGGTATGGCCCGGTGGGATTGCTCGCTCACCACCCTTTTCCTGGCCTGCTGTGCTGCATGCATGGATAAGGGTCTGGTATAGATTTTGGGGAGACCCCAAGCCATTTTTTCTATTTTGGCATGGGGTTCCATCCATACCAGACCAGAAGAGCCTGGTATGGATTGAGGGATCCCCATTCTGTTTTTTACAAATCCTGCTGCCAGCAGGTGAGTTATGGTTGTTAAGGGACGCAGTAGCTGGCTTGCCGGCCCGCTCCAGCTATTCTTCACACAGAATTCAGAGCCATATTTTTGATTCAATTAGAATGATAATACCTCTGAAAATGTCAAATCCCAAAAAACTAAACAAATTCCAAAAAGCAATCATCAGAATGTAAAGAATGCAACAAAACTAAATTAGTAATATAACAAATCTAAATTAAACAAAACAAAACAATTTTTTGGTTCTGCACATGTCTAGTCCTCATATTGACACACAACTGTCTGAATATAAAATTTACATCACAGTACAGTACAGAGTACACATAAGTAATACCCCCAAGGATTGCTACTTGACTACAATAATAAAATGCCTATAACATGACAGAAAGGGCAATCAGTGTGACAATCCATCATGGTTCAGCTAAGATTTCCTTGTAGGTAGAAAAATAAAAGTAAAATGGTTGCTAAGGTCAGTGCCCTGTTTTAAAACATCTCTCTAATGCAGTCAATATAGGATGCATTGCACACTGTTACTAGTTTCAATGCTGCATATTCTGCATTGCTTTATTTTGTTTCTTCACCTAGAGTTTGATGCCCATCTGGCTTTATAAAACCCTATGGGTTAATTAATAGTAATGAAAATAAGGTTGACAATTACGTCAACATAGGTAACTTTAGTGATAGAATGAATTGTGGTTGAAATAATTGGAATTATAATCGTGAACACAGCACATTTGTATTGTACACATTTTAACAATGGTAGCTCTTTACAATAGGAAACAATGAGTTGTTTTTTTTTGTATGCTGTCTGCAGTACATATTAAATTATTTAATTTTATTCCTGTTTACTTTCCTGTTCATAAACTGCAAACACCTTGACTTTTGTACCACAGCCACCGCCCTTGATAATTTGAAAGTAATATGAAGTTAATGAAACCAATTCGGGTCATGGTCTCAGAGGACCGTGACAATTATGCAGCAATTATAGCCATCTTCATTCACGTACACAAAGTCGTAATTGGCTCCTGTATTCATTATAAGTGTCACTGGGGATGTAGATCTATAGTATCTGTGTATGACTATACAGCCTTGTAACAAATTAAGAGATTGTTATTTTTTTCTGTTGAATTCCCATAAATTAATTAGGATTTTAAAATTTATAAACATCATCTGTCATCTGCCAAGTCACAAGCAAGACGAGATCACTAAAGCTTCCATGTCACTGTCAATTGCACTACAAAAAAAAGTCATTTTTTATTTCAAGCCGTTCTTTAATATAACATCTTTCAGCGGCTGTGTAAAATGTAATAAGTTGGTTTGCAGGTTTAGAACATAATATTCTTTGACAGACAATTTTAATGCTTACATCTGGCAGTTTTATTGACACACAGTGACAGAATGAAATTCTAAAAATGATACAGTGGATTACAATGTGTGTCAACCCCTTTGCCTGCTTCTAAATCTCTAAATCTAGCTATTTCTCTACACCTGTCTTTCAGGAGTGATATTAGTCTTTGATTTGAATAGGGCAAATTCTTTCAGCAGTAGCTTTCACAGCACATTATATAGGGTAGTGTGGATAATAGCTTTGTTTTTTTTGTTTTTTTCTGGCTTCGCCTTCCTTTTTCCCTTAGATTTGTTATAAGCTGTTATAGGCTGTTGGAGCTATTTTAAAATGTTGTTAAAACTATGTCAGATCTTTAAAAAAAAATGGACTTTTAATGTTCCTAAAATTAAAAATGACAGCAATTATCAGGAAAAATGTCTCAAAAAGTCCTAACATCTGAAGAAGTCTCTGTAATATAAAATTAGAGATTCAGTTAATGTATCTTACCTGCTAAAAAAAAAATGTTTTGTCACATTTGTAGTCCAGATATCCCTGTTAGACAGTACAGCTAGTCTCTGGCTGTATTTTAGACTGCAGTTAAAAAAATACAGATTTGTCAAAGAATACCACAGCTTTTGATTGGGTAGTGAAGGAGAAGCAACCATGGGCTGCCCTTCCTGTCAGTTAGCTGCTTGTGCACTGTGCAGCATATAAAGCCCAAATGAATATAAAGACAAAGTAAGGTCACATTCAAAAAAATAATGAATATCAAAGTTAAATAGGAATATTTTATATCTGCCTACAGTTATGCTTTAAGTGACTATGTTCATCAAAAATGCAAATACTTAAAGTGTTACTAAACCCATAGCTCCCAACAGTCCCTGATTTTGAGGGACCGTCCCTGATTTGGAACAATGTCCCTCCTCCTCATTTGTCCCTTATTTTGTTCTGATCTATATAGTTGTATATAAAATGAACTTTTTAGCTCTCAATTGCATATCTCAATATCTGCATTTGTAATTTTTAAAAGCCAATATAAAGGAATAGTAGTGGTAAAAAAAAGCACTTGTGACTTTCACTAATCATTTTTTTTTGCAAAATTTTCCTTTAAGGGGTGTGGCAAGGGGTGTGCAATATGCCTACATAGGTTTGCAAATAGGTGTCCCTCATTCCCATCTCAAAAAGTTGGGAGGTACGCTAAACCCAAAACAGTAAAATCAGTCTGTATATGCAGTAAAGCATGCTCGTTATACTCACAGTGGAACCTAAGGGGTTAATCCTCTGCATTGTTTAAAAAAGGCTGTTTGATCCAGTCTTCTCTGATCCTCCCCTTATTCCATAATCCCCAAACCATCTCCTGATAAAACAGAGCCTTGGAGGCACTCTGCTCAATGCTTGATTTGGTGCGTATTTCTAGAGTTTTCTTTTTTTCTTGTAAGAGTGCATGTGATCAACACAGGGCCAATAAGCACTGTCCAGAAAGGGGGTCAGGGGTCCTGCAGCATCATAGGACAATCGGGGAGAAAGAAAACTCATCCTACAAGCTTTAACCAGACACTGATAGAAGTCACAAGTCTGCTGTACCTGCTGATGAGAAAAGGTAGCAGTATATATTTACTAAAACTATAGCATTTCCATATTCTGTGTACTGTGGGATACCAGATACAATGAATGCAGGGTCCTTGGTTTAGTAACCCTTTTTACTGGCCAGTTCATCAGGTACCAAAGGAACTTCAGTCAGTGTATGGCCCACCCTGTTTAACAGAAGTTGATCGTTAGAGTGAGACAGACAAATTGGAACATTTTTTCTTGATCAGCAACTGCAGTCACTGACCAGTGTACTCTGACAGTGCCATGCCCCACTGTCAGAATACAATGCTAGGATGAGGAATTCTGCCATCTACCTGGTTTGTCTGGATAGAAATATCTGTTTTTTTTATATTTTTTTATTTAGCTTGTTGGCTGGAAAAAAAATAACCATTTATGGTCAGCTTTAGGCTTCATGCACATGGTGGTACAGCATGCAGAGCCTGAATACCTCCCATAGGACCTGCTGCTGCCGTGTACAGCTGCCCATTAAGATGAATGGGAAGAGACAGCTGTGCACAGTTGTGCACTGTGGTTTGCACAAAGCACCTGCACTGAATCTAAAGATATTCCATGTAATAAAGATAAACATGTAATATTTATAGACTACATGAAATTGTGTGTTTAATCTGTAGGCAAGCTATTCATACTACATAGCCATGATTGTGATGTAGTAGCCATATAGGGAAAGACTTATTTGACTTAACTCAGATTGTCTACATCACTATCCAATATATTCACCTTGCTGCCTGCAAACTTTGCTCTCTCCGTTGTCTTGCCTTTATTCATCTGTATGTAGCATGCAGCCCTAACCTGTCCTAACATAATCACGTAAGAGGACAGGTCATTGCCAGACATACCTAACACATAACACAAGTACGGACTAACAGCAACCAGCTATATTGAAAACTAAGACTGAATATTCTAATAGTTAATGTAGCTCTAAGCAACTTTATGAGCCTTTTAGACACATTTTAGATACTTTCTTATATTTACTGTGCAGCTTGTAAAATAAAAAAAATACTTTTTTAAGCCCAACTAGGGGATATTAACAACACCCCCTCTTACCATTGTACCCCCCTTTTTTTCTTAGCTGCTGCTGTGAAAAATAATGCAAATGCCCATTTTGCTTACCTAAAGACGTGGTCACATGACATAGCCAGCCTGATCCTTCTGCCTCCTCTTTACTTCTTCTCTCAGACTTTGAGTGTCTACTACCTGCATTATGGGGGCAACACTTTCAGCATCGGGGTCAGGAGAACTCACAGGGAGTGGTAAGGGACCAGTGCCCAAGAAAACAAGAGGGGAAAAATACTTGGCTCCCAGGACAGAAAATTACCTTGGCTTATAGATGAAACTGACTTTGATACATTATACCGCAGGGTGGCTTAGAACGAGGTGTTTGAAGTCAATATTGAGGAATACGGTAATTAAATATTTAAAATGTAATTTTTGCCTGGAGTTGAAGTTTAAAGCAATGCAAGAAAAAGCAACATGTTTACATTAATGCCTCCTCCTCCAGCAGCATATAATCACCTTTTCTTTGCTCCCACATTGCTCTATTCAACCACAGAGAGCAAAGAAAAAATATATAATTGTGAGTAGATAGGATCATGTTACTCACCCTGCTTTTTTCTCATGTAACAGTGCTGGTGCTTTAGTGATTGGTCCAGTACTGTAGCATGAGGAAGGGGAAGACAGCCCTGTGTAAGCTCTTACGGACCCATGTAAGCTCTTTTTAGACCAACTCAAAACTTCCACAGGGTTTCCTTTTTAGACTCCGGCAGCTGAACAGAGAAGCAAAGCTTGAGTATTTGTTGCTGGGGACATGGGGAGGGCATTAAAACACACCTGTTGCCCTGAGAATATATGATTGTAAATACTGTATGTGTCTTTTTCAAATGTATGTACACTTATTATAATTCCTTGTGACATTAGTTAAATTGCTTAGAAGGATATCAAAAACTTTGGGCTTGACTTGCTACTCCTCATCTGTCTAGTTGCTTCTTTATGCTATCCTACTGGCTGTCCAACATTTAGGAAAGCTGCGAGACTCTAGGGACGCTAGTACTTCAAAAGGGAGCACATCAAGCGAGAAGCTAGCGAGCTTTCTGCCTAACGTCTGCTTTATACATCAGGACTGAACATAGAGCCGAAAGATGGTAATATGCTGTATGAAAAAAAAAAAATGATAGGAGGTTTGGAAATGGTTGTATATGAAGGAGAAGAGCATATCATTCATTTAGATGGTACAACTCAGGAATCCATAGCCACAGTAAAAAAAAAAAAGGGCTTGCACTGGAGTAAATATAGATTTGATTTAACAAATGGGTAAACCAGAAGATTTGAACCAGTAAAAGCAGGGCTTCCTGAATCCAGGACTGTTAAACCACTTATTATGTGTTATATTAAGCTGCATAAACTTCACACACAGGCAACATTCTCTGAATTTAAACAAGCATGACCATATGCTCTCTGAATATGTTGACAAAATGAAAAGAAATAGGAAATTTCCCCTGTGGGCATAAGAATGCTACTGTGACTATGCATGAATGGGAATTGTATAGCATCTTCTAAATTCTCTAACAAGCAACATGGTTTTCCAGCTAATCGAACATACACAGAATTTGTAGAAAGAGCTTAATTTAAAACAGAGTAAGTTCAATGTTTTCCCAAGAGCCAGGATACAAACCAAGTTCATTCTAGCTGTAAGTGACGTCAGAATAGCTCTAACTGCAGTAAATGCTGCCACGCTGATATAAAATATTCTGTACGTAAGAGTGCTTTTATATAATGTCATGCTGTGCAGTGTATTTAGCAATATAGCATATTCCACATATTTCAGTATTGGTGTTGCTGAAGAAGCGGTCTAAAACAAACCTGTTGCTTTGCACAGGTTTGCTTTAACATGTAAAGCTGGGTATACACCTTCAGTTTTTTTTTCTTTTTTACATTTAACTAGTAGGATGAAAAAAAAAATACAGATCCCCACACCAACACAGTGATGCATGATGTCTGGGTCTCCCCTGCTATGCTATTGTATTCTGACATGGGTGCTCCGCCTGCCAGAATAAACTGATCAGCGCTTGCAGCATTTGGCTGGCTTTAAGAGCTGATTGAATGCTGGTTTTCCAGCAAGACTGTACAACAGTACACATGCACCAAAAGACGGCTTTTTAGTACTTGTGTACTGGGCTTAACTAAAAGCAAGCCTTTCTCTGTTTTAGCTGGAGTGGAGAAGGATTAGAACAGCTGTCCTTTTTATTGCCATCTGTACCATCAGCAGGGAGATTCATCCTCTCTAAGTGACCTTTCACACCAGGGCCGCCCGAGTGTTAGCGGTAAAACACCGCTAATTTGCGGCACTTTTCCCCTGTTTATAGTGGCACTTTGGTGCCGCTATTTGGGTGGCAGTGGTGCGCTTTTAACCCCCCACAAGGGCTAGCGCCGAGCAGGGGCAGGGAAAGAGTGGTGTGTACACCGCTCCCACATGGCTCCAAAGATGCGGCTTGCAGGATTTTTTTTCCCATCCCGCAAGCGCACCGCTCCAGTGTGTAAGCACTCTGGCTTTCACACTGGGGTGGATGGGGGGTCATTTTTCAGGCGCTTTACAGTCACTATTTTTAGCGCAAAAGCACCTGAAAAAAGTTCTGGTGTGAAAGGGGTCTTATTGTCCTGGTTACCAAAGTTTACGTGGTCAGCTAACAGGTGCTGAGGAGAAATATTGATATTTCAATGGGTACACTAGTTCTGGGGAGTGCCACAGATTTCTCTCATTTTCAAAGGTTTTTGTGCAGGGATTGAATGTTAAGGGAAATCTCCCTAGTGGGACACAGATGGCAAAAAAAAAAAAACACTGACTACCCCTATACCTTATCCAAAATAATTGAAAGTTTTGCCTTTAGTTCTGCTTTAAAGTAGAAGAAACCCCTTATTATAAGTATTCCTAAACATTTTTCCTTCCACCTATCCTGCCTAACATGTATAAAAGAGGATCTATGTACTTACGTATTTTCAATCCACTCCGGACTGTTACATGAACCTATCTGTGTAAGAGAACACTCAGAAATGGCTGTGATTTCTGGAAGCCCTGCTGTCATCCATAGGCTTCAATAGTAAAGCTCAGCCATTGTCTGTGACCCCCCCACAGCAGACCCTTAATGTCACGTGACCAGAATGGAGAAGATTAAAATAGGCAAGTACACAAATCTTTTTTTATAGATTGTAGACAGGATAGGTTGGGGGGATGGTTGCCCTATACCATCTGAGAATTTTTTTTGTATAACACCCCCCACCTTGTAGTAGCTATGTATCTACCAGTCTGTACTCTCTTCTCTGTGTTTGCATGTTCATCATATTCCCCTATATGACTTCCACCACAATGCAAGTTATATTTGCCATGGATGCCACGGCCATCAGCCTTCAGGCATTGTATATTACTGTGAGGGAACTTGAACTACTGTATTTATGCTGTTCTTTAACCCCTTGTTTTTTATATATAATATATAACTGTTGATGGAACCACAGCACATTGTGGGGGACACAAGCATTCAATATTTTTGGATGTATTGATTGTCAAAGACACTAACAGAGGCTGCTGCAATGGCATGGATGAGGTGGGTAGGAGATGCAAACTGCTACAAAAGTGAATATATACCTCTTCTTGTACGGGGATCTGATGCTGGATTTCCTTAGAGACCTGACACAATAACAGAAGGAATTAGAAGAAAACCTTGCTGTAACAGATCAGTGAAATAGGATTTATGAATGATTACTATGGATTGTTTGCACATCTCAATTGTACTCTGCACTGCCCTATTAAATAATGTGAACATGTTTAGTAACAGAAGGAGTGTTGATCATTGTGACATGAAGAGATGTGAGCTGTCGAATTTTAGCCTGTTTCTGTGTGGAGAAGCCACACAGTTTTATTTAATTATTCATTTCCTTAAAAACAAGACACAAACACCAATGCCCACAGCTCTGCATTTTGCTCCTAGGCTGCATGATTTTCTCTGTAGCGATGACAGTTCAAAGGGAAAAGAAAAAGGCCCTTAGTGGTTTTGTTTTTATACTTGGCTGACTGATTTTTGTACACAAGTTCTGCATTGAACAGCTGGCACCATGGTATCTTACATGAAAGCTTTAATGCAGCTGGGAGGATCATTCCTGCTTATTTCTACAGTTGCAAAAATGCTTATGCTCCCAACTATCTTGTGTCAAATATGGGAGGAGCTATAAAATTGTATTTAAAATTCAATCAGTGGATTAAATAAAAGACAAATTTAGATGTCCACATTTTTTTATAGCTGGTATAAAATTATGTATTAACTTTTCAGCTTATAACAGGGGTCCAGTTTGATTCCTTGTTTTATTTACTCAGGAAGAAAAGTTGAAATCTTATTGATCAGTATCGGAAACAAATGAGCTTTTGTATAAGGTCATGGCCTAGCTAAGTAGATCATATTTGATGCCTAAATAAATTAGAGCTTGCATTGGCTGAAACATAATAGTAGTAAGTTTCCCAAGCAATATTAACAAGTGCATGGGAGCAAAAGCTAACAATGTTATCAGGTCTATAATATTAATGGTGCAGTAGATACTGGGCATTCCCTATACCAGTTATAAAAGTTTTTTTTTTTGTGCAGAATGGATAGTAGTACTAACCTTCCACCCCACTCCTTCATACCTTCTTCAGTCTCTTAATATGAGCGCCACTCCTTCATACCTTCTTCAGCCTCTGTGACAATATACAGGGAGTGCAGAATTATTAGGCAAGTTGTATTTTTGAGGAATAATTTTATTATTGAACAACAACCATGTTCTCAATGATTCCAAAAACTCATTAATATCAAAGCTGAATATTTTTGGAAGTAGTTTTTAGTTTGTTTTTAGTTGTAGCTATTTTAGGAGGATATCTGGGTGCGCAGGTGACTATTACTGTGCATAATTATTAGGCAACTTAACAAAAAACAAATATATACCCATTTCAATTATTTATTTTCAGCAGTGAAACCAATATAACATCTCAAAATTCACAAATATACATTTCTGACATTCAAAAACAAAACAAAAACAAATCAGTGACCAATATAGCCACCTTTCTTTGCAAGGACACTCAAAAGCCTGCCATCCATGGATTCTGTCAGTGTTTTGATCTGTTCACGATCAACATTGCGTGCAGCAGCAACCACAGCCTCCCAGACACTGTTCAGAGAGGTGTACTGTTTTCCCTCCATGTAAATCTCACATTTCATGATGGACCACAGGTTCTCTATGGGGTTCAGATCAGGTGAACAAGGAGGCCAAGTCATTCGTTTTTCTTCTTTTAGACCCTTTCTTGCCAGCCACGCTGTGGAGTACTTGGAGGCGTGTGATGGAGCATTGTCCTGCATGAAAATCATGTTTTTCTTGAAGGATGCAGACTTCTTCCTGTACCACTGCTTGAAGAACGTGTCTTCCAGAAACTGGCAGTAGGACTGGGAGTTGAGCTTGACTCCATCCTCAACCCGAAAAGGCCCCACAAGCTCATCTTTGATGATAGCAGCCCAAACCAGTACTCCACCTCCACCTTGCTGGCGTCTGAGTCGGACTGGAGCTCTCTGCCCTTTACCGATCCAGCCACGGGCCCATCCATCTGGCCCATCAAGACTCACTCTCATTTCATCAGTCCATAAAACCTTAGAAAAATCAGTCTTGAGATATTTCTTTGCCCAGTCTTGACGTTTCAGCATGTGTGTCTTGTTCAGTGG
>BLSH010186467.1:274012-286775 GCA_018402905.1 Glandirana rugosa
TTACATTACCTGCAGGCGACTCACAATTACAGTGACGGATATGTAAGATTCACTAGACAAATCGTCCTCTCCACTACCGACCGTCTTCACCGATACGATAGTCGTTGACACTTTATTGGTATCGGGTTTCTGATCTAAATGATTTTGACTTTGTCTGTCTTAAACCACCTCTCCACGTATCAGTGGGTAGTCCCAGATTGAACTCGAACAAGTCGTCCCTGGCCGGTTCTAAGCTTGGTACATACCCGTCTGACTAACATGGGTTTAACTAACTAGCTACTTGAACCTATGTCGGTCGTACGGTCTAAAAAGATGTATGTCAATGACTGTCACCGATAATGGCGATCATAATTGGTAACATAATTGGTAGTAGGCTTTCGAGCCTATACAGCTTGGAGTAAGACAACATGCATAAAGAGGATGATGTGGTCAAAATACTCATTTGCCTAATAATTCTGCACACAGTGTAAAGTTTAGGAAATGTGCATTCCCGGCCAGCAGAATACAATGGTTAATACTAGCGGTAATAGCCACTGTCAGTAACTGTATGTAGAAAAATCTGGCATGCTGGCTGTATCCAAGTTCATCGATCAATCAATTTGGGTACAATCAGTCTGCCCATACATGGTTCGAATCTTGGCCGGTCCCTGCTGAACAAGCTCAAGTTAGACCCTGATGGGTGACTATGCACCTCTCCACCAAATTCTGTCTGTTTCAGTTTTAGTAAATCTAGTCTTTGGGCTATGGTTATTTCACAGTTGCTGATAGCATAGCCACTTCTGCCAGCCATCACCTCTCCTGCTAAACAGATCACTTAGAATGTATAGGCAGTGACATTAACACTCAGCGGACGTCCATTACATTGTCTACAACTAAACCTGCCCATAGACATTTGAGGTCACCAGATTTTGAGAGCAGTTGAGGAAACTCCATAAACTTGCAAGGTTACATTTTGAGGGATGGAGCATTATCTAGTTACATTGTTTAATGCATATTTGAATCCTAACACTTCTAAGGGGTTTTCTTCCATAGTGAAATTGTATGAAATGGAAAACACTTAATACTTAAGTGAATTTATGGCATAATTTAATCTGTGTAGATGAAGTGGTTTCCTCTTGTGAAGATGGTAGCTTGAGATTGTGACGGTTGTTGCATTGCTATTGGTGAACATGAACTTAAATACAACATGTATTAGGACTGATTTATAATAACCGAGAATCATAAAGGAAATTGACACCAAAGCCGCGTGGAAAGTGGAAATGTTTGCTGGTCCACTTTGTTTTTGATAAGAACGTAAAGAGCATTTATGTAGAGAAAACTGGTGAATTTGTATATTACTCGCTATTAAGATGTTCCATTTGAAGGATATTCTGTTTTATTGTTTTATAAGCAGGTTTAACTGTAAATCCTCTTGCTTTTATAAGGCTAAGTTCAGTATTTTCTAAATTCCAGCTTCCCTATGCACCAATATACCATCAATGTACTGTACCTCTGTTGTAGAAAAGAAAAAGCTTTATGTTCTAGGACAGGCTTTACCTCAGTCTCTAGTCTGCTATAGAGAACTCCTCCATTATCCATGCTGGTATTTGGGACAGGAAACCTGTTAGGGAACTAAAGAGAACGTTTAACAGCCAGCCTCATTAAAAGGAGAAGTATAGCCAAATCTTTTTTGGCTGTACTTCTCCTATAGATCACAGGAGTGCAGTTTGTTCTGCTCTCCTGTGACCCATTTTTTTAAGCTGACAGCTGCATGGATGCTGTATCCACGTAAGTGAGAGTATATATATATATATGTATATATATATATATATTTATGAATCCCATACTTCTCTTTTAACACACACCCTGCACCTGCCCTCCCCCTCCAGGAGAGTTCTCCCCTCACCTCTGCATTTTCATGCTAAGCAGACATAGTCAGTGAGCACCATTATCCCTATACACAGCCATCAATTGTTTTGTACCTACTTCTTGCTTAGCTTTTTCATTTGGCAGAGTGTGCAGGAGCTGAGCAATTGTATAAAGGCTTTTGTGGAGCAGAGATGTAGTACTGAAAACAGGAGAAGTGTGTCCTGGAAGTCTGCAATGCCCGAACTTTCCCAAACTCACCCATCCATGTCTTTACGGACCTTGCTTTTTGCATTGGAGTGCAGTCCTGTTGGAACAGGAAGGGGCCATCCCAGAACTGTTCCCACAAAGTTGGGAGCATGAAATTGTCCAAAATATCTTGGTATGCTGACGCCTTAAGAGTTCCCTTCACTGGAACTAAGGGGCCAAGCCAGTGGCAGCTCGTGGATTTTTTGGAATCAGGAGCGGAATTCCCCCCTGCACTGCCAGCATCACTCACCTCTCACCTCCCCCATGGTGCGGCGCTCGGTCATTGAGATTTACTGACGCTTAACTGACAGCAAAAACAACCCCCCAAAGGTCCGGCGCTTACCGCAGGAGGTCCGGCTGTGTGTTCTCCTCCTTTTAGGACAAACTCGTCGCGGCGGCTGCTGTATCCTCCACTGTGTGTCCTCCTTCAGCAGACACAGTGGCGGATCCTTCTCCTCTCCTTCTCCTTGTTGTCCCACCCCCCCCCCGTCCTTAGCCCCAGGCATCCAATAGGATCGCCTGGTGCTTTGGCCAATCAGGAAATGGGTCTCACAGGCCTGGCTCCTGATGAGCGGGGAGGCATTGTAATGTGTAAATAGCGAAAATGTATTTGCTACTGACACACACCTGGGTGGAATCCCACCCTATTTTTAAGCCTATTAGAGCCTCAGGTACTTAAAAAAAAAACACCCCATCCCACCCCGACCATCGGAATCCATGCGTCCGGCATCCTGGAAGGGGGCAGGCACATAGATAGGGGGAGGCGGCAGGGATGGGGCTCTTGTAGCTGCAAAGGGTGGGCCAATTAAATAATGAAACATACGGACTAAGACTGGGGTGCCATTAAAGTTCATGTGCGTGTAAAGGCAGGTGTCCCAATACTTTTGACACTACAGTGTATACTAGAAGCAGACGAGGCAATATTTTTCCATTATGATTTTAAAAACGTAGACATATTTTCCCTAGTGCTAACCTAAAACAAAGAAAAGCAACTAGGTGAGTGTTGTCTGGGAGTACTGCAAAAATGATGTCAAATTAGATGATTAAACGCATGACTAAGAACATTATTTTGTCAGTCCCTAAAATGCACAAACTGAATAACTAAATATTAGATAATAGGTTCAATTTACAAAGCTAATGCACCAGGATATGAAAACATTTTTCTTTGATAGTGATAGTAGTTTTTAGTTCCTAATAGATTTGAAAATTACCATCTGGTGGATAAAATAAAAAAACATGTTGTGTTAAATCATAGAGCTTTATATAGTGACCATTGCAGTACCATTCCATTCTTGTGTCCTCCGTTTGAAACATAGATTAAACATTGAAGGACAAAGTTCCCACAATGAAAGTAGAGTTCTGAAATATACAGAAGTCTACAGAAAGTCAACTGGCAATTTGTTTCATATTGCTGTACCTTCTGGGAAACAACAGTGATCATAGATATTGAGGTCAGAGCTGCCCTATTCAGCTGATTTGATCTTTCTATCAGTATAGCAGGGGTTGTACTTGAGAATATGTTATTTTTATTGAAAGTAAAGCAATGGGATAATAAAAAACATAGATTACAGGTTTTGGCCCAGAGCAGATATTTGTGCTTTTATGGGTTCTTCAATTAAGTTCATATTTTGGCTAAAGATACCAGTCCTTGTATGCACTTATTAATGCTGTACGTATTTCATGAATAACATCTCCCCCCTTTTTTTTTTAACAGTTTAGGAAAAGTTGAGGCAGTCACTCCACTGTGTCTTCACTACCAATTCTTAGTTGATGGAGCGCATCATAAACCAAACTACTGTATTAAATTATATATGGCATTTCTTAGCATATAACTTGTTTCAATAAAATAGACCCCTTTTTTAGGGTTTTACAGAAATGTAGTGTCCTACATCCGCCTTTCTCAATCTTTTCAACACAGGGGAACCCTTAAAATAACTTTCCGGTTTCAGGGAACCCCTGCTAAAAATTACTATATCTACAACTTAGTGTGATGGTCAGTGGGAAGAATTCTCCTTACACCTGTGGTCATTGGGAAGAATTACCCCATTACAGCTAAAAAGATCAATGGTATTAGTGGGAATTTATCTAAGTGGCAGAAATTGCTCAAGGAACCCCTAACAACCTCTAGAGGAACCCTAGCTGAAAGACCCTACCCTACATCAACTCACTCTCCACCTGCCATTTTACAGTTCTTACTTGAATCTGGTGGCTGTAGAATAGCAATTTCTATTGCAAGACACTTGAGTAAATATTCAGTATACTGATCAACAATAATCTAATACTCAATTTTCTTCAAAAATAAATTGTCATTTTGGGTGAGTATTCCATCATTTTAATATACCAGAGATAATTCATCAAGTGTGTGATGATATATCACATTGAGAACAAATAAAGTCTTATAAGCCCAAGTGGGAATTACATATAGGACCTCGCTGTAGCAATTCCAGAGTATTAACGTATACGTAAACCCATACATGGAAATCTCATCTAAGCTTTATATATCATCAAGTGGTATAGTCTTCAAGACCTTTGGAAGACCCTGCCGCTGGAAGAACCTGGAAGACATAGCTGTCATCCAGTGAGGTCAGAGAAGAAGATTCATGCAGGACCCAGGCTGTAGCAGCTAAGCAATGGATTACAGCAGGACAATGAATGATTCAGTGGGAAAGCAAATATGTGAACTGAGGACAACTCCACATAACAGCGGAGTGAAGTTCCTCTTTGATGCCTACGAAATGTCACTCAGATAGGGTTACACCTACTTAACCACTAGGCTGCCAATATTATTTCAGTGTAAAATTTCCATGGGAATATTTTTATAGCATTTTAGTACAGCTGTTCTACATTTCTGCTCTTTAATAAAAATACACAGACTTTTGCTAGTATATGTAACATTTGAAGTTAACTAAATCCATATTTTACCTAGTGTAAATTGGGACTTAATGCAGAAATATTTTAAAGTCTATGCACTAGAGGATTACACTTTATATCACGTACTATAGGAATAATATCTGATTTTTCTGTATGCTTTTAGCAATTGGATGAGATTGCCAGTAAATGAAACCTCATTCACTGAATAATGATCACACTGAGGAGGAAAAAAACCCTTTTGATTAGAATTCTTTACTAAAGGCCAGTCAGCGCCCAAGATTTTCCTCTTTTTATCTGCACTACTAATGAACTACAGTTGATCTGATCAATCCTTTTCACAGCTTCATGTAATTATGAGGCTTTGAATACAATTTAATGAAGTGTCTCAGGCTCAAGGTACTGCTAAATACTATCTGAATACTATGGGTAGGATTTAGCTACATATTGGTGAGCTCAACAGAATTTACTATGCTCTTTAGGTTATACTCCTGTCGATGTTACTGCTATCCCCACCATGCTTTAGAAAAAGTAAAGACAACTTTTGCAACAATCAGATCTTACCTGTATTAATTAAACTGAACTAGTTTTGACTGCCGCACCAAGTGCCAAGTTATCATAGCCAGTTACAATTCCAACCACCTACATTTGATGACAGTGAATAAAATTAAAGTTAAAAATATGGTTCATTTATTGGCCCATGCAGAGCAAAAGAAGCTTTGTGAACCTTTCTTCAGAGCTCACCTCTAAGTGACAGTGCTGGGTCAATAACCAAACACCGGGGCTGTCACATGAGCAGAGAAGCGTGTCATATGATCTCCCAGATCTGGAAATATTAGGAACTTTCTTTGAGCCTAGCAGCTGAAAAGAGAAGTCTAGTAGTGACAAAAGGGTGAGAATGTGCTACTGGGGTAGGGGCTATGAAGAACTTCATTGGGCAAATGAATGCATTTTTTAAATATTTGTGCAACTGAATTGCTGCTTAGTTATTTGGTAGAAGTGCTGAAAATCTGGTAGAAAAAAATAACCTTAATCTGTGACAACTACACAAAACCAAGTGGTCTTACTGGATTTAGTACAAGTGCTGTGTTTGCTGGACAACATTATTAGCTTATTGCTGGACAACATTATTAGCTCATTAATTAATTTCAATGTAAACAAATCTGACTTGTCAGCTAATCCAAGTTACAGTGTACTGTATTTTTAAAGCCAAGCTTTATTTCTTCAAGCAATGTAAATACTTGAATTTGTCCGAAGAATACACAATATAGTGGAAATGGAAGAGCTAATACATGTAGCCAAAGACCTAACAAATAAATGTAATAAAAAATGGGCATGCTGGACCCAATTTGTGACCACAGCAGAATATGCTTGATTAATTGACACTTAAAGATAGCTCTAAACAAGAGGTCTCCCCCCCGCTCATGTTAATGGATCTGCCTCCCCCCCATTCAGTAAAAGGGACCCTATTCAGAAAGGCCCATGCAAGAGGTTGGGAGCAGGAGAGGTCCCCCCAACATCTACCTGCCCCCTCCACTTCACCCCCCTCTGTCCCACCTGACCTATCCCCTGCCTCGACTAACCTTCATCCAGCCTCCACCTTCCCCCCCATCTAACTTTCTCAGCTCTTCCTCCAGACCCCCTACGTCTCTGGGCTTGAGCCCAGAAAGAGTCATCCCACCAGACATTGATTTGATTTAAATAATATTCAATTTCATGCCCTGCTTCCGCAGACACACAAGCAATAGAACGGCACGGTGGATGTAAGATTCCCGGCCACATAGGGCACCTATAAAACTATCTAAAACTAATCCAAAAGAGGTCCAGAAATGCCTGGAATGCGCTACAGAACATACTATGATACCAAAGACATAATTACTTCAGTCGACCAGATGTAATTTTCTCCCACTCTGCAGACCTGTTAAGATTGTATCTACGAAACATTAGTATAATACCCCGCTATTTTTGTTGATCATTCAAGATGCATAATATTAGACTGCAATATGTGTACTGTATATTGTATGCTTTTTGTTATCTTTTCTTCCTAAATAAATAACATTTTCTTGGTAAAAAAAAATACTTGAATTTGTCCCTGTCCTAAAGCTCAGGCTCAAGGAGCTAGGGTAATTGGAGGAGAGACAAAAAAGTGAGAGAGATGTTCTCATCATCTTGCTGCTTCACCTTTCAATGTCCAGCCACAGGGCATGGGTAAAAAGGAGAACTATAAGTGTTAAGCTGGGCATACACCAATTAAGATTTGTCAAGCTTAGCAGGGACCATCCAAGATTTGATCATTCTGTGGCGGTCCCTGCTTGACGGAAATTGATCATTTGAAGGCAAATGCTGGACTACTTTGGTGGATCAGTGGCTGCTAGCAATCATCTGTAGCCACTGATCAGTGTACTCTGAAAGCAGCAGGTCCAGCTGTGAAATACAATGTCATACAGTTTTGTGTAGATGGAGGAATCATTTAAGTTTTCTTCATAAAAAAAAAAATCCATGGCCAGCTTAACAAAATTTCAGTAGAGGCAAAATAGGTCCCCTCTCTGCCAGATAGTACTGTATGGTGTGACAGAGCTGCATTAGTTGCAGAACTGGATGGACAGAAATGCAAACCCTTTGGCAGGTTAAACAGTTCTTATAGGCTTTTCATCTGTGTATTCAGCTCTTTGCCTGGAGTTCAACTTTAACATCTATCAAGCAGCTGGCCAAAGTTATGATTTAGTATCCAATGCTAATGCTTTGTTGGGATCCTGGGTGGAAAAGGTCTTGGGACATGAATATACACTGTAGCCATTTAGATTTCTGCTCTTGTCTTCTAGCAAGCACTATAGTAGCTACAATTTTTAGAGCGGTATTAAACCCAAAAGAAAACACTATATTGCATTTGTTTTTCTTTTTTAGGCTTTCTTCTATTTTCATTTTCATCTGGTGAGTAGTGATCCAGCCAATAAGTCAGTTTTCAAAAGCACAAGCTCTCCAGCAGAATTTATTAGTTTACATGGATGAAACAAATCATTTAACGTGAACAGGGGTGGTTAATATGATCAGCTTTAATTTATTCATGCAAAACCTTATCCAAAAAGGGAAAAAAAAACAACTGTTTGCTATAAATGATTATAAAGAGTGAGCTAGAGTTTGGCTTTAATCTGCTAGTGTATTTAAATCTGCTAATAAATGTAATACTACCCTCTTTCCCAAACGGAAAATGCAGCTGTCTGCTGTGCCTCTTGTGCTCATTCATGCAGAGTGGTGTCTCACTAATACAGGAAAAATATCATACATTTTTGGTTTTGGGTTTAATACTCAGTTAATTGGCTGCTTTTGAGCAAACTGTTTCATTTGAAATCAGCATTGGTGCTCTGTTCATGTTTACTGTCACTGTTTACTGTGTGACAAGTGTTTGCCTGGTGTAAAAAAAAAAAAGTCAATGCTGATGTATATTTTAGATCCAAGGACAAGTTCACTGCATAGCTGTCATATTCTAGTGTTCATACTTGTCGCCCCATACTGAGCCTGCCTTGAATGTACAACTAATGAAAGAAGAAGTTAAAATTTCCTGTGGCATTAGATCTGGGGAAGTGTATATCTGTGTAAGTGAATATAAACGTTAAAAAGTACAGGCTGCATGCTTTAACTAAACCTCTATTATAGACGGATGGAAGGTTAGATGAATGACAGAGTTAACAGTTGTTCTGAATGCTGTTTCATTTGCAGTATTAGTAGTTAACCAGATGATCTAATCCTTCCAGGTATATTCTGCTCCTTTGTCTCCCACAGAAACAGATATAATTAATCTTCTACAATCCTTTGTGGAAATCAGTCATGTCAAACAGCAGATGAGTATATCCCAGTAGCCATGCACATGAAGTGTGCTCATTTATAGCCATCTTTTTTTCCTAGAAATGAGTGCTATGTATATTTGAAAGCTTCATGAACATGTAATATCTGCAATCAAAGTCCAATGGAACCCTCTTAATGTATTATTGTAATGCAGTCAGTCTGCATCAACAGAAATAAGTATATCTGCATCTATAGAAACGTATCTGTCAAAAAGTGTCCTGTGCTGTCATATTAGTTCCAAGATTCTTAACGAGAACCCCATACCCAATGGTGTAGGATTTTTCCCTCTTGACTATTGGGTCATCGATGGAGCTACCAATAATATCAGACAAACTGCCTCAGGGTCATTTTCCCCATCCAGCTTCCAAAGAAATTGCATGTAATGGCTTGGAGGATAAAATGAGGATACTGTAAAACCAGCGATACTCTTTTGAGGTCGTTTTTTCTTTGCTGCAGGTGGGAATAGTTTCTACAAACAAAACATAGGAGAAGATATGGTCAAAGTTTGTATGCTTTAACATAGTTCCTGCAATCCTTTTTCACCACAGCCTGTTCAAATGCTTCATTTCTTGCAGCTGGGCTTTGATAAAGGCTAGCACAGCTAAAGAGTACACGTCTTAACATTGTCAGCACTTACAGATATCAAATGGTCTATGAACCTCTAGTTATACAGTTCCTAAAAAATAAGACCAACAAGGAAACCCTTATTTCCAAAATGAGATTTTTCCAATGTGTTTGAAACGCTCTGAAAACCGACTTTCATTCTTTTCTTTCTTACTCTTTTCACATTAATGTAGAAGTTATCATGTTGTCTTTTATAAGCTAAACAGGAGATCTACATCCGCTAGGTCAGGGTTTCTCAACCAGGTTTCCGTGGGACCCTAGGGTTCCTCCAGAGGTTAATAGAGGTTCCTTGAGCAATGGTCAATTTCTACCTCTCAGATAAATTCCCAATGATACCATTGATCTTTTTAGATACCTGTAATGGGGTAATTCTTCCCAATGACCACAAGTGTAAGGAACATTCTTCCCATTGACCATCACACTAATGTATCATTAGTTGTAGATTTTACATTTTTAGCAGGGGTTCCTCAAGACCGGAGAATTATTTCAATGGTTCATCTGTGTTAAAAAAGTTGAGAAAGGCTGAGAATCTGTTCATAGTTTCACATGGCATATGAATGGGACAGTCAGAAGCAGCATGCCACTACTGCCTCCTGGCTTGTCAAGACAATAAAACCAACTCCTTGCAAAATCTTCCCATTCCCAAGGATTTGAAAATGATACACCAGGAAATTGGAAACTGTATATTCGCCTTTCCGTAATTTTCCCTTCCTGGTGCATCTTCATGGCAGCATACAGAGTTCCCACTCTCATGGTGATAGTTACAAAGAATGTTGTGCTAGGCCATCCATCTTAAACTTATAGATATCCAGTTCTATCAGGTTTCAGGGGTGAAGCTACAAACTAGTGTAGGCTGCCATGAAGCTGTAATTTTCCTTTCCTGGTGCATCTTGCACCAGAAAAGGAAAATTACAGAAAAGTAAGTATACCGTTTTTCATTTTCTTTATTATCAGCTGCCAATTTATGTCAATAACAAGAGAAGAAAGTAAGGATAGAAGAGGATGTCAGCTGTTAACAATTTCCCCTGAAACACACTGTAAATGAAGCAAAGTGTAGCCCCACCCTCCCAGGAGCTGCTTGGCAATTTGGGTTCTCTGTTCTATGCCTTGACTCCCAGAACAACCTCAGTCCCTCTGACACACCCGGTTAAATGATAGTCACTGCAAGCACTTATAACACGACAAGTATAGATACCTTTACCTTAGCTGTGATTTAGCACCAGTAAATAGACACAAGGCAGTTTTAATGGTAAATAAACTCAGTGTATCAGTACGTGTTCGAATAAATGGTGGTTTGAACATAAATGAACACACAGAAGGTGGTTTTAGACACAGTTTGCTAGATAGTATAATCAGTATGCCAAGGTAACTTTTAGAATAGTTTTGTGTACCACTATAATCAGCAAAGTCAGCAATAAACAGTGCATATAAGCATTAACTGCAATGTGAATAATAATACTATAACTAGTCTAGAGTACACTATAACAGGATGGCTAGGATATGGTACAATGTCCTCTGAGAAGTTAGTCTTAGCATAAGCAGTAGGTAAAGGTCTTAGTGTAGAAGCTGCAAAGGTACAGTCTTTAGTCCTAATGCTATAGCTTTGGGGCACAGTTGTATTATTGGTGCACATGAGAATAGTCCCAATCAAGCATGCAGGCAGCAATAAGGCTACTGGATGGCTATATGGTCACTTCCTAAAGGGCTCTGTCTCTCTAGCAGCAGATAGGAAACATGCCCACAGCAGCAGCTCTCCAACCCCAGCAATGTTGCAGCTCACCATCCAGTCACATGCACACAGTGATTAGTCCACTCAGCAATGTGCACTCTCCGGGTTCCTTCATTGCAAGGGGAAGTGGTGTCCTCTACAACCTGAAAAAATGCAGCTCTTCTCTCTCCTCCTCCTTCTGCATGGTCTGGTGGAGACTGTAGTTCAGGCACCATTACCTGTCTCTAACCTTTCCCGATTGGCCCCTCTGCTGCTTGATGGGGGGGGGGGGGTGAGCAGGGGATCACACACAGAGCTGCTTTGAAGCTGCACAACAGAGAAACTCAGGGTGAGAGGCAGCTCCTACACACATAGTCCAGCAGTGGGGGATCGAGCCCACACAAAACCGACGCTTCTCCACCAGCTCTGTCACCACTTGCAGCACCAGGGGCAGGGTGTCTGCATATTTTCTGTGACCATTGAGTGTTTCCTGCTCTGCCAATTGTATCTGTTATTTTACATCATGAAGAATGAAACAGGAGGTTCTAGTACACAAAGGAGGACTGAAAACCCCCAAACCTCCAAGTTTTCACAAGGAGATGTCACTGTTGGAGTATCCAAGACATAAGAAGTCCAATTCCGACTCACTAGGCACTGCTTATAAAAGAAATATATTTTGAGTGGACTGACTCTTTAACTACTTCAGCCCCTGAAGGATTTACCCCCTTCCTGACTAGAGCACTTTTTGCGATATGGCACTGCGTCACTTTAATTAACAGTTGTGCAACGTTGTACCCAAACAAAATTGACATCCTTTTTTCCCCACAAATAGAGCTTTCTTTTGGTGGTATTTGATCACCTCTGCGGTTTTTTTTTTTTTTTTTTCATTGCAAAAATTTTTATTGTTTTAACAAGCAAGGTATACAGGTCATACCAGTCAGTAGGATATACATTTCACAAGCATATAAGTAGAACGTACGTGTCAATCTCTACATATAAATCAGCAGTTATAATTGAGTCCATTGAATGGGAACAGATGAGTTGTCATGACCCATCATGGGAGTGAGAGTAAAGCAGCCCACTGTTGTGTTTAGCATGCAACTCTACATCTTAGAGCAGAGGGGGGGGGTGGGGGCTAAGACCCTGCCACCGGATGACACCCCATGTGGGAGCAATCTGTGTCACAAGGTGGGGGCCGCCCCATCCCACCGGCATGTCGGTAGAAAGATGTGGGTCTAAGCAGCGGACTTTAATATGGTTGCACAGTTTGTGGTGCTGAGCAGGTTTTTAGTATGCAGGTTGGCCTTGTAGTCTGGGGAAGGGCAATGGCGGTAAGTTTTTGGTAGTGCTAGTAATGACACCGTTAAGAATGCAAAGCTTGGGTGAATTGGGTGGAGTAGCGATAAATGATCCAAGGAGACCATTGTGTGTGGTATCTTTCCACTGTGTCGTTTGCTATGGCTACTAGTTCTTCCATTTGGTAAATCGTATCTATTTCTCGTAACCACTCTGCGACTGTCGGGGTGCATATAGATTTCCAGTATCTGGGAATCAGCAGCTTGGCAGCATTGAGGAGATGTCTTACTATCGAGCGTTTGTAGTGTCTCATTGAGCCGGACGTGATGT
>BLSH010186467.1:291977-304271 GCA_018402905.1 Glandirana rugosa
TAGAACGGTACTCCAGAGACTGACGTCTTTATTTGAGTCGGCTCCAAGACTAATATGTCCCACCCGGTAAATATACCTATGTGGAATTATTTTACCCTTACCACCCACTATAATTGAAGGACAAACACCGTGTAATCTTATACACTCCCCCCTTTGAAAAGTTCTACCAACCACTGGTACCGCCGGTAAAACTTCAACCGGTAAAACTTAGGTTGAAAACAAAAAAGTTATCCTTCTCCCAGTACACTGTGTAGTTTGAATAACCCTTAAAGTGTTCTTTTTGTTACCACACGTACCAAAATTGCATTGAAATAAGAAAGTACGCAATAAATGTTCAAAGAGAAACAAATGTCGGTAACTGTACAGCGACTCCAATTGTAGCAGTTTGCTAACTGTAGCATGGGAGATGGGTGGTCTCGTAGGCTGTCTTGCATTGAAATCTGCTGCAATGACCCGGTTACTGCATTCACCAGACATCAACACAATTTCTGTCCGCTCCGCACGTGTTAACCTCAGCGACATGTCAATGGCTGTAAACAAAGAGAAACTTGTAAATAACGCATGAAAGAATAAAGTTACGTTAAAACCATGCACACCATTGTTTTTCTTGTGAAATTCCCAATAAGTTTGATGTGTCACATGACCCTCTTCCTATTGAAAAAACAAAAGTTGGATTCAAAATGGCCAACTTCAAAATGGCCGCCATGGTCACCAACCATCTTGAAAAGTTTCCCCCCTCACATATTCTAATGTGCCACAAACAGGAAGTTAATATCACCCACCATTCCCATTTTATTAAGGTGTATCCATATAAATGGCCCACCCTGTATAATCAGAACCTCGGCTGAGTTTATTTCTGCAGTCAGAGACCTCATGGCAAGATTTCCCTTCATTTCCTGTCCCAGTTATTTGCAACAGTATTTGTGTTTAAATACCCCCAATAGTGACAGAGAGCCATAAAACCCTTTAATGTTTCAGTAATGGTTCGGTCTAGGTAACAACTGCCAGTTTGTACCCACTATAGTTTTCATTAGTCCATTTTTTTTTTGTTTTTTTTTTTTGTTTCTTTTTTTATTCATTTACATACAGTACCTCTCAAATCCTTCTACCCCAGGCTAATGCATGAAACGTTTGCACAGTCACGGCTTTTTCAAGTCAGGGCCAGGACATTAATGATATTCTTCTGTAGCCTGTTTTCATGTTTTTGAGTACATTGCAGTTTGTAAAAAATAGGTGCCTTTAATCTCAATGTGCTAAAATATTAATTCTCCATTGCAGGCATTCATAAAAAATAAATGTGATATGGAGCTGACATCGTACCTGATTTTTGGAAAATTAAGTTTGTGTGATCTTGGTGTTGTAAAAACAGACTTGAAATAAGAAGTGGTACCAGGTTAACTGAAGAGTAGACCAAAAAGTAATGCTTTTGTGGGTCAGTAGCAAATAACTTTAGGGTAATACTATAAAGAACTAACTATAGCAGATGCTGCGCTTTATACTTGGTATTTGTGTCTCACTGAATATGTGCATTAGTATGAAGTATAAGATATATACTATTAGTGAGAAATTCTTTGTAAGCTTTAAGAACGTCACATTTGAGTCATATTTAATACAGCACCTTATCTGTCATTCATTGTGAACATGTAGGTGGCAAGCCTGATTACTGCTGTTGCAAGATACATAGAGCTAACAGAAAACAGTGCTTTATCTTCCCCGGAATTCTACTTGGTTGAAATCATTAACCTA
The DNA here is from genome assembly GCA_018402905.1 of Glandirana rugosa. Taxonomy (NCBI): domain Eukaryota; kingdom Metazoa; phylum Chordata; class Amphibia; order Anura; family Ranidae; genus Glandirana; species Glandirana rugosa. Next base: position 293,724 of record BLSH010186467.1, read on the forward strand.
CTATTTTATTTACACTTTTTTTCCTTCTGAAGGTCGTCTTTGTATCAATTGTATCAAAGAATGATTTTGCAGTAAAGATGACGCTACCTCTAATTGAATTCTAAGCTTGAAATGTGATATATTATTCCAATTTACCTAATGTGCAAAATAATTAGTGAACAGGAACAGACTGTCATCATTGGCTTCAATCATAGTCTCATCTTCCTTGTAGTTTACAACATTATAACATGAACACTGTCATATTATGTTGTGGAAAGTTTTCTAAGAGAGCCAACTTAATTACTTGCAATCATGCTTAGTATCCAAACTGTGAAAACAATAAAATAGTTACAAGCTTGCATATTCCTAAACGATTAAAGTGCTTTTCACAGCATATTATGATTTGATTAACTTTTTGCCTAATCTCTATTAATACTTCTTGAATGCTGTAAATCCAGTCTCTGTTTATCTCTCGATTAATTGTACTTGGCATTAATAAAAATGGAGGGTGACAAATTGCTTCATAGTAGGAGTAGCACTTTCATGATTTCATCATTGTTACTCATCAAGCATAGGAGAAACTTGAAAAATTAGTCAAGCTTTTGCTGCTCGAAATCATATAAAAGTCAAGCCAAATATGAAACTTTACACATATTTCTACAGACTGTTGAACTGACATGTATGAAGAAACATGTTGTAATATGATTTAATGTTATAGTATACTGTATACATGCTGTTTTTATACCTTTTATCTTTTCTTGTTTTAGGTCCGTGACCAGAGAGTTATACTTCATGGGAGGAGTCATGCTTCACACGGCTACATCTTGCTGGCATTTAATCCTGTGTGTGACCATGGTTTTGGTCTATGTTGGGACCACTCTAGGCTGTCCGGCCCGCTGTGAATGCTCAGCGCAAAACAAGTCTGTCAGCTGTCATCGGAGACGACTCATCTCTATACCAGAGGGCATCCCAATAGAGACTAAGATTTTGGATTTAAGTAAGAACAAACTGAAAAGTGTGGGCCCAGAGGATTTTTTGACTTATCCTTTGCTGGAGGAGATAGACCTTAGTGACAATATTATCTCAAATGTGGAGCCTGGAGCTTTTAATAATCTTTTTAATTTACGTTCTTTGAGCTTAAAAGGGAATCGTTTAAAACTGGTGGACCTGGGTGTCTTTACAGGTTTGTCAAACTTGACTAAGCTTGATATAAGTGAAAACAAAATAGTTATCTTATTAGACTATATGTTTCAGGGTCTTCATAATTTAAAGTCCCTTGAAGTTGGCGATAATCAGCTAGTTTTTATATCACATAGAGCTTTTAGTGGACTGCTTAGTCTGGAGCAGCTCACCTTGGAGAAATGCAACTTAACAGCCGTACCTACTGATGCCCTCTCACATCTACACAACCTCTATAGTCTCCATTTAAAATATCTCAACATTAACGCGCTGCCTGAAATTGCCTTCAAGAGATTGTTCCGGCTAAAAATTTTGGATATCAGTTATTGGCCTCTTCTGGATATCATACCTGCAAACAGTTTTTATGGTCTGAACCTGACATATCTCTCAATTACCTACACCAATATCTCAATAATTCCTTATCATGCTTTAAAACACTTGGTATACTTAACTCACCTAAATCTTTCCTTTAACCCCATTGGCAGTATTGAAGCAGGAGCACTAGGAGACTTGGTTCGCCTTCAGGAACTACACTTAGTTGGAGCCCAGATACGCATTATTGAACCCCATGCCTTTCAAGGTCTCAGGTTCCTGCGCTTACTCAATGTGTCTCAGAACCAGCTGGAAACATTAGAAGAGAATGTTTTCCATTCTCCAAAGGCTCTGGAAATACTTTGTATTGATAATAACCCACTAATATGTGACTGTCGCCTCATTTGGATGCTGCAGAGGCATCCCATGTTGAACTTTGGAGGTCAACAGCCAACATGTGCAAGCCCAGACAATATTAAAGAGAAATCATTTAAGGAATTCCACAGCACTGTATATTCTTTATACTTTATATGTAAAAAACCTAAAATCAAGGAAAGAGAAATGCAACAGTTGCATGTAGATGAAGGGCAGAGGGTGCAGATGAATTGCAATGCTGATGGAGATCCTCAGCCAATGATTTCCTGGGTTACCCCCCGAAGAAGGATGGTTTCAGCAAAATCCCATGGAAGAGCCACTGTATTGGTCAATGGCACTCTGGAAATAAGGTATGCCCAGGTTCAAGACACGGGAACCTATGTTTGTGTTGCTAGTAATGCTGCTGGAAATGATACCTTCTCTGCTTCCCTTACTGTGAAAGGATTTGTTCCCGACCGTTCCTATACCAATATGACTCCCATGTTCATTACGGAATTAAATGAAACCAACACTAATGGCACCAATTCTAACATGACATTTTCCTTGGATCTTAAGACAATACTGGTGTCCACAGCTATGGGTTGCTTTACATTCCTGGGTGTGGTTTTATTTTGCTTCTTGTTGCTTTTTGTTTGGAGCCGAGGGAAAGGGAAGCACAAAACTAGCATTGATCTGGAATATGTTCCTCGTAAAAACAATGGTGCTGTAGTGGAAGCAGACGTCACAGGCACTGTACCCAGGAGATTTAACATGAAAATGATCTAGCAGATTGCCACAAGCAGAGATTTGTTATCTTTTGGCATTGTTTCTGTTCATTAAAACAGCCTGGCAATTTGGATTGCTGGGTGTAGGCAGTTACATGAGGCTGCCAATGTGTCAAACTGGTTTTGTGATAATGGAAAGACAGTCTAGAGCTGCTGAAAAGAGCCCAGTGACCTGCGGGCAAGAACCTGAGGGCATTTCATGGAGTGGTTTCACTAATTCTTTGCATTGCAAATATTGGCATTCTGGGGATCTCAGTAACAAACTTATGACTCATTCTCATGGACAACTGCTCAACATTTTCTACCACTGAAAACAAAAAAATAACATAACCTACAGTGTAGGATTTGCATACAAAAATGACACATGTCCAAAAACATATTCTAGAGTGTAATTTGTATCTATAGATATCATTTGTTTAAGCTGAGCATCATTCTTTCTTGTTGGTTTCACTTTACAAATGAATTGGTATGGCTTATTTTATAAACATTCCCAACCTGAAGCAATACAAAGGAGAGATTGTTGCTTTGTCTCCACTAATAATGATAACTTCAGAAAGTCCAGCCATGGCTCTCATATTAAAATATCACCTGCAGCCAATCAAGTGTTGATCCATGATATAGAATGCTTGTTATACTTTTTATTTTTTTAATACATGCAAAAATGTATATGTTTCTATTGGATTACAATTCAGGATATATTGAACAACAACAAAATTTGAATGTTGGTTCCCCATTGTAGAAATGAATTGTTCTAGACATACCATTTTTGGCTCAGTGATGTTTAACATGGTAACCATGGCATTAAAATCTGTTCATTGGATTCCCAAACTTAATTTTATTTACTTTACTTTATAACCAGCTGAACATTTTAAAGCTGAATTGATGCTTGGTTATATTTATTGTGTGACAATGTTTATAAAGACATATACATGATTTGATACAGAGCTGAGTTATTTTTTATACCTAGTATAACAATGGACCAGTTTACTGTAACAGAAAAAAAAATAATAATGTATCGTCATCCAGGTTGACAAAGTGTAGCCAACTGTTGACATATTTTGTTTAGCGGAAGTCAATAGTGCAGATCAGAATGGCCCATTTGTGTCTTATGACTTGCAGTAAATGACAGGGGTTTAGTATTGTGACAGTTACAGCTATGAATCTTTATGAGAAAAAGAAAACATTCCTAGCAAGATAAATCTAATACCAGATCGTCCTTTGGAAATTAACATCAAAAATACAATATATGCATAAAGCCATTATGAACATCAGTGTTTTGTTAAAGCAGAAATTATTTTCTATACAAATATAGTAGCCATTTATTATGAAATATTGTTACCATATATATGTGACTTAAAGAAACAAAAAAATTCTATGTTCTAATTTCTAATGTCACAGGTATCTCGTAGCATAAAGTAAGTGCAATTCAGCAGGAGCGCATAGAGGATTAAAAGTTACAGCATTGAGTTCCTATGTTAATCTGTGAGCCATTATGCACTGAAGTTTTTTTTTTGTTCTGTAATAATGGTCCAAAGAATGACGTAGGAACCCAAGGGATTTCCCCAAGAAGCATTCATATCCAATTTCATCCAGTAGAACTGATAAAGATACATCTGTTTGCCTGTGTGTTTGTTAAAAACAGGACATTTTTTGTTCCGCTTCATGAATATAATGACCAAAGGGCTCAGAAAACAAAGAAACATAATTACTGACCCATATCAATTCCGCTTCATGATGTCCCAGTGCTGTAATGATAAATCACCTTGGTCCAGTTAGAAAGAGTATCTGTTTATTAATGTTCCAGTCAGTGAAAATACATGTAAGTTGTGCAAAACCTTTGATTTGAATGCTTCTTTTTATTTAATTTTTTTTCTAGTTATAATTAACTGACACACAACTAGCAGTAAACCGCGGCAATCATGTTCAAACAGCCAAAAAGCATAATAAAATTGAATAATTCTCTAATTTGTTTCTTGTGTTTGCATTTTTGCTGAAAACATCAAGTCCTATTGTGATTGAAAATGTTTAACCTTTTTTTTTATATTAGTTATGTTAAAAGAAAATAAAATGTAAAGAGCAACAGCCACTACTTTTCTGCTAAAACACTGAATCCTCTAAAATGTCCAAAACCTTTGTATTTTCTGAGAATTGAACCACGAGAAATCATTATCATTTTTAACTTAAAGAAGAACTAAAGCTGTTGATTTAATGGTCTCAAAAGAATAGTTACATTCCCAGCATGCCGGTAATGAAACTATCACATTTGCTTTTGCTCTCAATCAAACTGTCAAACCATCAAATGGCTGGTGACATAACTGATCACATGTGCAGAACCATGACAGTTCCAGGTCAAGCAGAGGCTCTGATTGCAGCCTCCTTGGCTGTAAACGATAGGCGGTGTTAGTTCCCCTTTAACGCTAAAGCCCAGGGATGAATAATTTTATTTAACTCTATTCTTCAATAGCCAGAAAGGACATAAATCCAATCTGTGTGCACCAAATGCCTTTACAATCTCTGATATTATGAAAGTAGCAGTGACATCATCACTCTGCTATACCTAAGCTGTGCAGAGAGCAGAGCTGTGGAGGGGCACTGCAGCAGGCCCCATACACTACAGGCTATCTGCTAAAAACTACAGGAGGGATGGATACAAGACCAGTTGCCCTACACAAAGACAGGGCAGAAGAGATTAGTCTTTATTACAGGAAGTTGCTGCACAGAGGCAAGGTTTTTCATACCATTGAACGGATCAAGAAGAAATACACAGTACACCAAGGTTTAAGGAAGAATATGAACATTATCATGACTCTTACTTAGACAATATTTGTTTTGCCCGAAGTTCAAGTGGTTCTAAAGCCAAATTGTTTCTTATCCCTAATGCATACCCTGCATTAAGGTAAAAAAAAAACGTGTTATAGCTTTCTGTTCTCCCCTTTCCCTGTCTGAAGTGTAAGGGAGGGGAGAAGAGATCAAGTGCTGTGCATGGCTGCATCTCATCTCCTCTCTCTTCCTCTTTACAAAGGGAGTTTGGCAGCAACAGGGACCATTGTTTCCTGCTGCTTTCATTTAAATGCAGTGAAGAAGAAGTGGGGTGGGGTGGGGCAAAGCCCCACCGCATGTGTCTATAGAGTGCAGCTCCGTAGGCATACACAGCTCGGGAGTGAGCACACTGTACCCCCATAGGGGTAGTGGGGGCACACAAAAAACAGGAGGAGCCAAGATTGCCAGTGGGGAGCCCCAGAAGAGGAGGTTCAGGGCTGCCCTGTGCAATACCCTTGCACAGAGCAGATGAGTATAGCAGGTTTATTATTTAATTTAAAAATACCTTTAACACTTTCAGTTTTAAATATAGTCTTCCCAAATGTATAGCAAGGCATTATCCCAAGATGTCATATATACTACATGAAGAAACCTGGGTGAACCATCCTTCATTAAAAATTTGCCACCACTGCGCAAACAGAGGGTAGCACAGGTCATTTCCTACCATCACAAAATGCTTGGTCCACTGGGGTGTTTCCCCAACCCTTTCTCTACAGGCTGATATAAGGAATACTGTTGGTGGACATGAGATCCTTCACTGCCTGTCTGTTTTTTGCTTACTTTTATCAATATCCAAAAAAGATAAATATATACTAGTTAGTAATCAGTTGGAAGCATTCCTCCATCAGTGTTTAAATCACAACATTTAGGGCCCATTTACACAAGCTCAATCTTAATTGAAGCAATAAATGCATGTGCTTTACCACGTGTTGGTTCACACTTATGTTTATTGCTTTAGAGTAGCATATTCAGTTAAACCACATAACACAGTAAAAATTGTGCTTTCAGAATTCTGAGAATAAATGGCACTGCATTGCAGCAATGTGTGTAATGTATTACTGTGCGTTGTGGTATGCAGTAATATAAACCTATTCACAGCAGTGGTGTGAATGGACAATTAAGGCTGGGTTCACACCATCGCCGCATGCAGCTCCCAGCAGGGGTCCGGTGCGTCCTGTTTCACCATTTCAGGTCAGATTTCAGCCCAAATATTTGGCTAAATTTGGACCTGAAGCGGACCAAAAGACAAACAGGGCTCCTGTACAAATTTGCATCGGAAGCCGCAGCGGAGATATGTGAACTGGCTCCCTATGGAGCCGGTCAAAATCTCCTGCTATTGTGAATTGGGTGCGGGGAACCAATTTGCAATGGTGTGAATGGTGTGAGCCCAATCGCAATGGTGTGAACCCAGCCTAAAAGTTAAGGCATACAGTATGTTATAATTATACTCATATTTTGGCATATGCAAAGAATCCATTAGATTCATGGTGAAAATATAGAACATTAGTGCTGTGTTGGAGACTGGATATATAATGTCTGCATTGTACATCTGAAGGCTCCTGTATAAATGGGTCCCAAATGTAGTTACTGTGTGATGCACAAGTCTCAAATACAGTGGCAGCTGGTGGTATATTTGTTGGTGGGAAACAATTCACTCATGCCAACCCCCCTTGGTCAGTCGGGTCACCCACATATTAATTTGCTGTGCGTCCTGAGCCAACCCTCTTTTGGAGCCTATTAGAGCCTCTGGCTCTAATCACATGCTTCTAAAAAAAAAAACCCATTGGAATCCATGCGCCCAGCATGTAGATTAGGGGGCTGGATGCATGGATTAGGGGTGGCGCCCTTGTGCCCTGCATTACGGGACTCCACTGCTCAAATACAGAGATGCCAGTCTGGATAAAAAATTAGTGTTATAAGGATGTGGCTAATTTGAATAATGCAGTAGTACAACGCATCAGTGCTGGTCTTTTGGCACCTCCTTGAACTTGTGCATTGAGGTGCCTCCTACATGAATGATGCCCCCCTGCAGGGCAATGGACACATATGTTTGTATATATTTTTATTTTATTTTCAAGCCACGTGATTACAGCATGAGGCTCTAATTGGCTTGAAAAAGGTTGGGCTCAGAGCGCAGAGCACTGCGCCCCAAATACACCCACTAGTGACAATAGCAAATTCATATTTGCTATTGTCTTCCGTCTTCTCCTCCTGGCCATTCAGGACAGGATGTGGATTGGGTTGGCCGGGAGGAGAATTCAAGGAAGCCATGGAAAGGCTGAGTGCGGGGGGGCCCATCACCGTGGAAATGTTGAGTGCAGGGGGGGACTGTCACCATGGAGGGTTGAGTGCGGCGGACCATCACTGCGAAAAGGCTGAGTGTGAGGGGAGACTGTCACCATGGAGGGGTGAGTGCAGGGGGCTGTTACCATGGAAAGGCTGAGTGCGGGGAGGCCATCATCATGGAGGGGTGAGTGCGAGGGGGACCATCACTGAGAAAGGCTGAGTGCGGGGGGGGGGGCGTCACTGTGGAGAGGCTGAGTGTGGGCGGACCTGTAGGGTTTGTTTGCCCCCCAAAAAAGTTTAGCACCAGCCACCACTGCCACCCAGAGTAATGTGTGCTATGGCACATTGGGGCAATGCAAATTAACCATAATGCATAGGTCTAAACAGGGGCTAAAAGCTAACTGTCAAATAAGTTAACCCATTGACCCCATTCCGTGTGCCAACTTTACTCCCTTGCGCTTATCTTGGATCAGCAGGCGATGCAGTCCAGGAGCCATAACCATGTTTGGTGTTAGTAGTGACACCTTCTGCGAAGTATTCTAATACCAATGTAGTACAAGCAGTCTATATGAAGGTGACAATGCTGACTGAGTTCAGGAGTAGCTCAGCAGCACTCAACCACTGGAACCTGCATGAGATGGAATTGAGGTGGTAGGTTAAACAGGTAATTGAGGGGATTAACAGGTAGAATAAGGGGGAACTGTGTACAGATGTGCTTAAGTGCTGTAGCACATATTTTTTTAATGGGAAGTCATTAAGCTACTTTAGGATTGCAAAGTTTATTATTGACGTTACTTAAAGTGTTTTTACCCCAGCATTTGATATTCCTAATATGTGCCCCTGCTGTACCATGTACTTGTATGGAAAAGTATCTTGTTCTCTTTGTGTTGATTCCTTTGTGTGAAATACATGGTGTTCCTGCCAGTGCCTCTGCTTTCCTATTAAAACTGACCACACTAAGCAGGAGAGTACAACATGGTCAGTTCCCTAACTATGCTGGGAACTCAACCTACTCTCATCCAATGATTAGACTTGTTCTGACACCCCCCCCCCCCAGCCATTCACTGGAGAGTTCAATGTGCTGTTGCTTCTCCTCCCCCCAGCTCTTATGTAACTGAGAACAGAGATAATGTAATCACTTATAACAAAGGGGAAAAGGGTATTTGCATTTTTCTTATATCTATACACAAATGTTTTACCTTTCATTTCAGTTTTAAACTGAATGGGTTGTTTTACTAAAGGTAAATTGGCTGTTCACTTAACAAGGGAATGTCATGAACAGCGACTATTAATGATGGTTGGATTGTAGCCCCTCCATGCAGCTTGCATGTTGGATAGCTGTGTACTCAGAGAGTACACCCATGCAGCTTACAGCTGACCTGATACAGAAAAGCTCAGAGAGGAGAATCCTAAAAACACAGGAATGGCAGGAGTATAGTACAGCACTGGAACGCTGGTCATACAGGCAGGACATAGAATCCTAGTAAGAAACACTTAGCACACTGGGGTGCAGGGCTCACAGGGAGACACGAGTATCTTAGCAGCAGTGGGATCCTGAATGTATGGGAACTCAGAGGTAACAATATGTATGACATATAAGAAAGTGCACAGGGGTCCCAGTTAAACAGGAATACAGATGAGGTACATGAGGAATCTAGAACAGGAAGGATACACATTGGTACTTTGTTAGGAAAACCCAGCCTGCCTCTATGTTCGGAGAAGGTGAGGTCCCTTGGAAGGGCTGAGGCGCAGAGTCTAAAGGCCCGTACGCACGTTAAGAAAATGGAATTAAAATTTCGCTGGACAAACGATCTGACGATTTTCGGATCGTTAGTCTGATGCTTTCGACAGCCGATTACAAATTTTCGGAAGACAAAAACTGTATGTGCAGGCTATAAAATTGTTATGGTCCGTAAACATAAGGTCCGATTATCGTTTAATTAGTACAGTTTTCGTCCCAATAAAATCGTAAGAGCAAGACTGTGCATGCTCAGAAATGAAAGAACACATACAAAACAATTCAACACATGACATCACTTCTGAAGTTGAATTCTGTCGTGCGAGAATTTTGGTATGAAAGAAACCTCTTCACTTTCGACATGAGACTAGCATGCAACAAAAAAACGGATGAAAATTTGTCCGATAATCTGATCGTGTGTACGAGGCTCAAGGAACCGCCCTGTTTTCCCCAGAGCTCCTGAAGGTGGAGATGGGTTGTGCTGCAGACAATTTCCAGGTTGCGGTTCTCGGTATCACCCAAGCAGGCAGGTGAGAACTAAGGGCTAATAAGCAGATAATCTCTTGCAGCATTGAGGTGCAGGGATCACAGCAGGGCAGTATGGAACATAGTTGCCAACATTGTCAAAAAATGTATAGGGACTAGTGTTGAGCGAACCCGGACTGTAACGTTCGGGTCCGTACCGAACTTTCGGGTGTCTGTGGCACGGACCCGGACCCGGACATTTCAAAAATCGTTCGGGTTCGGTCCGGGGTTCTGCTATTTTACTCCACGTGTTGAGAAGCTGCAGGGCAGCCAATCAACAAGCGTTTCACTGGTTTGCCCTTAGAAGCCATCACAGCCATGCCTACTAATGGCATGGCTGTGATTGGCCAGTGCATCATGTGACCCAGCCTCTTTATAAGCTGGAGTCACAGTGCTGCAGTCACATGCTCCTTGGGTTAGTGTAGGGAAAGGAAGCTGAAAGCTTGAGGGACAGATTTGAGACATTTTAAGACCTGATCCTGCATCCTGAGATAGATTACTTTACTACTGCAGTCTGTGCTGTTGCTCTGAAGACAGATAGCAGAAATTAGAGATTTCACATACCGCTGC
>BLSH010186467.1:320923-331593 GCA_018402905.1 Glandirana rugosa
GACAGTAGACGGACGTTTCACCCCTAGTCATCTCGCTAGGAAAGACTCGTCTCGCCTGACGTGTTTACCTATTCGGGCACACTTTCCCCGGATTCTGAACTTCAGTTCTGACCAATTGGTGGACGACAACTAAGTCGATCGATGTGTGGATCAGGTTGGTCCGATAGAGGTTAGAGGGGAAGATCAATTACGCCATCATTTGCAATTTTTTTATCGACCCGGGGGACGTTAAATTGCCGTATTACACGATCATACGTGACGTCAGTCCTCACATGGGACTTATGTCTCACGTGACCGTACGTGACCACTGTAGTGGCCGACTTCGTCAACACTTATAGAGGATTTGTCTGTGTAAAAAGTGAGTGGATGTCCACTCTGAATAATAATTGAATATTCATCACAACTCGCTTGGGCCTGACATTGCAAGCCCAGGCATGGCTTGAAAAGAACGATTTTTGAAATGTCCGGGTCCGGGTCCGTGCCACGGACACCCAAAAGTTCGGTACGGACCCGAACGTTACAGTCCGGGTTCGCTCAACACTACTTATAAGTTAATAATAAGTCTCACCTGTAGGTGAGTGAAAAATGTGTCTGTTTAGGAGATATTCACAACTGCTTCAGCCGGTGATGTCACCAGTGCATGCCAGTGCACTCTGTATTCAGGGTACACTCCTGACTGCAGTGCATACTAGCACATTATGCCGTTAAATTGCAGGGGGCCCAGCTATTTTTTTAACGTTTACTACCGCATTAACTAGAAGGGGAGATTGGAGATAGCCTGGTTGGACTAGGTGTGTAGCTAGCTGAATCAACAGCAGGTGGTTAACCAGTCTTGACTTCAAGTCTTAGGCCCCTTTCACACGGGCTTATCCATTTGTGCAGTCCGCTCTGCTCAGAAAGGATCGCTCTACTGATCCCCACTTTGCAGGCAGATGACAGATCCGCTCACTGTGCAGTGATGGATCTATCAGAGCCCCGCTCTGCTTTATGGAGATAGGATGAAAACAGAGCCCCCTGTCCCTTTTCATGCATTCCGCTTCTAACCGATACTACAGATGGATGGAAAATAGGGTTTCCATCCGTCTGGATTTCATGGACAGGATCGGATCGGAGAGCGGTGGATGTCAGCGGACATGTCACTGCTGACATCTGCCGCTCCATAGGGCTGCATGGAGCATCAGTTTATGTCTGCCTGAAAAACGGTCAGGCGGACCTGAACAGAACGCTCGTGTGAAAGGGGCCTTATGCCTGATACACACAATGAGATTATCAGATGAATGATCATCCCATGGGCGTCCGCAGAATTTTTTCCAGGGGGGGGGGCAACAGTTTAAGGTCACCCATGCTGCCATGCTGGGACTTGTAGTCCTTCAGTTTTGGGGGGGTCACATCCCCAAAAAGTGAAGGACTACAAGTTGCAGCATGGACTCTGCCCTGATGATATCTAAGGATGTGTGACCCCCCCCCCCCAAAACTGAAGGACTACAAGTCCCATCTGTATAAGTGCTTTGATTAATTTGTTTAGTTTTTTTACCTAGACTGACCTCTTGAAAGGTTTGGCTCCACTCCAGGCAGGCAGCTCTCTCTCTCCCTATGTTGTCTGTGATGCTGCATGCCAGGCTCCGAGGAGAACATACAGGGAGGAGGTGGGTGGAGCTAGCAGAGGACGAGGAAGTTAAAATCCTCCTCTGCTCTGAATGCTGGGAGCCGGGCTTCTCTCTCTCCTTCTTCTCCTCCTGAGTCCTGATGTCACTGGCTCACTGCTTGCTGATGCGGGGCCGCGCTGGCCGAGTCACCCTGACGCTGCTGCGCTCAGAGTCAGTGTGACTCAGTCAGGACTCAGGAGGGAGGAGAAGGAGGCTGGGCTTGCTGCGCAGCAGCAGACAGCCCAGCCACAAGCCCAGCCAGGCAGAGGCAGCCACAATTAAAAACATAAGATAAGATTCCAGGGGGGGGCACCCGCCCCCCCTTGCCCCCCCCTGCGGACGCCCATAGATCATCCATTTTTTTTGCACACTAATCTCATATCGAAAATCAAGAGGTTATTACAGTTATGAAAATTCTCATATGACAGAATGAAAATTCGGAAGTGATGTAATGTATTGTATTGTATTTTCAGACAACTGTACTTATTAATCAGTTCCAGACTGCCCACCGCACATATACTGCGGTAGGGCGGCCCGGCTGCGCGAAACAACTTATCTATACATTGTCCCTGTGTCTTGGTCTGGGACGTGCGCGCGCTGCTGGCAACCCACTCCCGCTGTGTCCAAGCCAATCAGTGGGCCCGTCGACCGCGATGGCCGCCAGCTTCCCGCAATCACTCCAAGGATGACGAGACCCTTGTTCTGTCAGACAGGAACAGAGAGATCTGTGATTCCTGCTAATCAGAAACACCAATCTCTCTGTTCCTGCAGTGAGTCCATCCCCCACACAGTTAGTAAGCACACTTAGGGAACACATTTAACCCTTTGATTGCCCCTAGTGTAGCCCCTTCCCTGCCAGTGTCATTTATAAAGTGTCAATGCATTTTTTTTTAGCACTGCTCACTGTATTGGTGTCACTGGTCCCCAAAAAGTGTAACTTAGTGTCAAATTTGTCCGCCGCAATGTCGTAGTCCCGCTAAAAATCGCTGATCACCACCATTACTAGTAAAAAATTGTAATTTTTTTTTAAAAAGTCCCTAAATTTATCTCATAGTTTGTAAACGCTGTAACTTTTGCGCAAACCAGTCATTATACGCTAATTGGGATTTTTTTTTTTTACCAAAAATATATAGAAGAATACATATTGGCCAAAATTGATGAAGAAATTAGATTTTTTTACATTTTATATTGGATATGTTTTATAGCAGAAATTAAAAAATATTGTTTATTTTTTCAAAATTGTTGGTCTTTTTTTATTTATAGAGCAAAAAATAAAAACCACAGAGATGATCAAATAGCACCAAAAGAAAGCTCTATTAGTGGAATAAAAAGGACATCAATTTTATTTGGGTTCAGTATCGCATGAGCGCGCAATTGTCAGTTATAGTAATGCAGTGCCGTATCGCAAAAAATGGACTGGCCATTAATGGGGGTAAAACCTTCCGGGGCTGAAATGGTTAAACAAAAATCGTACAATCTGGTATGGTATGAGAAAAATTTTCATGCTTGTCCCATCAGATAATTTCGCATTAATTGTTGAGATCAACTTTCGAAAGCTATGTACTAATGATCTGATTATCGCATGATCAATTCGAAAGCTGTATTTTTCGTATGATTTTCTGATCGTATGTATGGGCCTTAATGAGATGACAGGTAAAGTAGGTAAAGCCATATAACTACATGTACCAGCATGCCTGCTGATCTTTTGGAATAGAGGAGACTGATCTGCAACAAAGCTGCAGATCTGTGACACTTAGCTTAGTGATAATGTCTCTGGGTGAGCCATCCTTCCTGGGGGGCCCCAGTGCTCTGTGGGCCCAATCCTGCTCCAGCCGGTGTGCTGGGATGTTAAGGATTACGTTTTGAATAATGTCCTGGGCCACCTTTGTAGCATCTGTAAATGTTGCAGGGAGCCCCCTGATCCTAAAATGTATCTCATTGAACGGTTTTCCAGTTCATTGATTCTGGAGATTGTTGCCTCTAAGCGGTCCTGTAGGATTTGAATGTGGTCCAAATTTTGATTAGTATGGGAGATTGTTTTTTTCCAGCTTGCTTTCTATTGCCTCCATCCTGACTCCCAAAAGTTGGAAGTCTGTCTTTAGGTCCCCCATTATCTTAGCTGCGGTGGAGGCCAGACCCCTGTCAAGCAGGTCTGAAAGTTTGTGGATGAGTTCCTCTGCTTGAGGGATAGGATTATGTGAGGGATAGGTTATAGGCATTAGGCCCTGATAAGGGGTCGGAGGGAGGCCTAGTCGGGAATCAGCAGTGTCTCTGAATCCTCTGCCCAGGAGTGATTCTGTAGAAGCTGGGGATGGTGACAGGCTTTGCGGAGTTCCCTTCTGTGGGTGTGGGGTGAAGGATAGTGTGGCTGTGAGTGAGAACTTGCCTTCCCTCTGCAGCGAGCTCTGTTCCCTGGGCCTGCCTTGTGGTTGCGGCAGCCATGTTGGTACTCCTGGACAGCTCCGCTGTCTCAAATTGCGGGCCGAGGTCCCTCCGAACTGAGCCTCTGGACATATGCTGGGGTGCTCGAGGATCTTATGGGTCCTGTGATGCCGTAGACCGGGGTCCTGGTGTGCTTTTGGCTCAGTGTGGCGTGGGTGCTGTGGAGGTCCAAGATGTAGGGACTCCCCAGCATTGCCATTCCAAGGTCTGGTGAGTACAATTCAGGAAGAAGAGAATTTGTGCTGGAGGTAGTTTTGTCATGGGCTGGTGGGGGTTGTATTAGGTAGAGGGAGAATTTTTGTTTGGGAGGCACTCTCTTTTGAGCTATGGAATTTTAGGGTGGTTTAGGCCAGGTTAACTCCATAATTGCACAGGGACATGGTCTGCATTCTTGTGCGATTCCTGTGCATTTCCCTGCAGTGCAATTTGGCAGCTCATTCATTACACTGATTTACTAAACCTGCAGATTTGCAAAATCTGGTGCAGGTGTGCATGGTAGCCAATCAAGTTCTAACTTCAGCTTGTTCAATTAAGCTTGGACAATTAAGGCTGGTTCACACAGGGGCGACTTGCACCCTGACTTGTGTCGCCCCAACTCGTTTGAAATCCCTTTGAAGTGAATGGGGGCCATCTTAATGTACACTACTGAAGTTGCTCTGACTTCAAAAAAATTTCCTGTACTACTTCAAGGTGACTTCTATTCGACTTGTGCCCATAGAATTCAATGGAAGTCACCTCCAAGTTGGATCCCCCATCTATATTGAAGGGACTTTACAGGAAAAAGAAAAGAATTTACCAAGGCAACCCCCTCCCTCCCTTCTCTGATTAACCACAGACAAAGTTGCCTGGCATGGAGTCGCGTTATAAGTCACGCCGAAGTCGGATTGCAGCTGTGTGAATGTGGACTAAAACCTGGAAGCTGATTTGCACAGCTGCACCAGATTTTGCACTTTTCAGCTTTAGTAAATATGTAATCTGTGTTTAGGTTCTGTTAACCATGTATTTGCACCCATAGCAGATTGCTAAGGCAGTGCGTTTTGAACGTGGTGCTGGAAACGTACCTTTTCCGCACTTCATTCCCGTGTGAGCTGGTCCGTAATGTGACACTAACAAAAGTCAATTTTTTTTTTTAATATATGAGATTATGTGTAGGTACCTTAAAAGTCAGCGACCCCTGATATATTCTCCATAAAAGGTTGCACATTATTGGCTGATAGAAGTGAGCAGAGCTCATTCACTAAGATAAGGTTAGATTCCATTGCAAAGTGCCTATATGCCTTTAGTGAATCAACCCCTGTGAATGCTTTCTTCTGATTATAGGGCCATGTAAATGATACATGCAGGTATCATTTAAAGTGTTTGTTAACCTAAAAAAAACCAGATCTTGTTCACTTATAGCATGTTATACAGCATAGTGCATGTGCTGTGTAATTTGGCCCCTTCTATCACCTACAAAACCTGTCTGATCCTGCCTAGCTATACCCTCCCCCCTGTAAACTGACCATGGTGTATCATGGCTGCTGAACCCTGACACCGTGGTCAGTTTACTTGCCTCCATCATCTGCAGCCCTGCTATGTCCTTCTCTGTCCTCTCCCCCCTTCCTGCCTGTCTGCCTGTCTGTCTGCTCGTGTCATTGCCCACCCCCTCCCTTCCTGCTGCTGGAATAACTACTATAAAATCCTTCCATCCCCTCTGTAATACAACAATATGTGCCCCTGTGCTTGTGTTATAAAAAAATATGCTGATCTCTACCTTATATCTGAGTGGCTCCCGCCACTCACGTGACTCCCGCCACTCACGTGACTCCTCTATCCTCTCTCCTCTCCTCCTCCCTGGGTGATGTCAGCGGCAGTGCTGTCAGCCGAGCAGAAGAGAGAGCCGAGAAGTCACGTGAGTGCTGGGAGCCGCTCTGATATAAGATATCTGCATTATTTTTTTATAACACAGGCACAGGAACACTTGTTATGTTATAGAAGGGATGGGAGGATTTTATAGAAGTGGCTTAACAACCACTTTAATTTCATATAAAAACATAAATTCTGTTAGATAGGTCTGAACAAAACTTGAGTTACCTGCATTTTATTTATACTATATTTGTCAAGTACCTATTTCTGTGTGTTAACATTTTCCATTTTGGAGTAAAGCTGATGCAGCAGTTTCTGTGTGATAATTAGGCAGAGATTTCCAGCCCTTACATGATGTTTTTAAATTTTAGGAAGGTCTTAAAGAGCCATAAACTGGGCTGTATAAAAAATATTAGCAAAAGTTTGTAGACAAACTTTATCAATTAAATGTTTTCCCTGCCTAATAACTTGCAAATTAGAAGTGATCCACAGTGGATCACTTTTCAGTGAGCATTTGACAGGCAGTAAGGGGGCAATACTGTATGCGGTACTGTTTTAAAAATGCTAATCCACAGTGCCTGCCCCCACAATTGCAGGGTGGTTGCAGTGTCACATGAATGGGTCACATTCAGCAACATTACAGCCTGTCAAATGACAAGCTGTTTAATTTTAGCTGTAAAGTCAAGCATTGTGGCTGTGGCATGCGTGCAGCCCTGAGCAGCTGCACTTTTTTGTGTTTAGGTCGGTGTTTGAGGAGTGATAAAGCCACTTCTCAACCAACCGCCTGCTTTTGCAGCCCCCTGGCTGCTTGTTAAATGAGCCCTAAGTGTAAATACTGCAGTCTCTTTTTGGCCAAGATTTTTTTGGTATTTTAATAGAATGTTATCTTCTGGGCTTAGCACATTCATGTAGTCATTTTGGTTTGTACAGTTAATGCTGGAGCTTGAAATATAAGGAATGCTAATTGTAGTAATGAATATTTAATGAGACCTTATCTTGAAAGACAAGCTAGTGATATTTAAAAAGCCTTCAGAAAAAGCAAGTTATTAATGTTTGGCGTGATGCAGATTTAGTACTTCTACACAGACCCTCCCATGAGACTGCATTAAAGATTTAGGTAATACTGCCCAGTCAGCAAAACACCAAGAGGCTGTTTAGACTTCAAGCAAGCAGTTTATTTAGTGCACAGCTTTATGTCTGGAAGACTGGTATTTTTCACTCTGCAATTCATTGATCAGGTCAACATAAATTTTTAGTGTTAGGATTTATGTCAGCTCCTGGACTGTAATGGAGACTAATCCTTCTATTCATCAATGTATAACATGGTTAAGTGGAAGGCACTGGATCAAGAACTTCAATGAGTGCAATAGCATGTAATATAAAACTGAATTCTAGGATTACATAGGTTTCTTGGTACTATTTATAATTTTCTTGTAAGCAACTAGTGTGTTAAGTATTCACATATACATTCACATATAAACATCAATGTCTTCTAACTGTCCAAAATCATTAGGTATATCTTAAGTTTAACGTTGTATGAGATTTTAGTGATTGGGTTTGCTTTAACCATGCTAAACAAGTTAACGTTTCTTTTGTTCAGCCTTGTGAGTTCAAGAAGAGAAATCACTCAATTCCTCCCATCCATACTAAACAGCACGGATGAACAAATTTGTAGTATCGGCTATTGTATTCTGACAGCTGGAACTAGCAGTTGTCAGACTACTGGAATAGTGTCTGCAGGAATTTTTTACCTGGCTCCTTCAATGAAAGTTGTTTGGAAAAAAACAGGGCCACCGGCAGAATAAATTTCAGCCAATTTCTGCTGAAATTCAATCCATGTATGTTTGCTTTACTTTGCCATGTGTTAACTTATGCGTAAATTTTCCCTTATTAGAGAAACCTAGCTTATTTGAAAACTTGACCTAAAACAGAGATTAAAACTCTAATGATTAACCTTAAATTGCATGAATGAGCCTTTAAGCAATGAAAAAATGCTTCTCTTAATCTGTTATATATACCAGTACAAGAATTTTGTTATATTAGTTCACAAAATGCAAAAAAAAAAAAACATCCAGAAATTCGGTCTTGTGCACTCTGAAGTGTTATCTCCAGCACTTACCAGCACCATCCAGTTCTCCTCTGTAAAATTCAGAACATCTTCCCACTATGTTTAGAACATGAAGAGAAAGAAGATATTCTATTGTCCTAACATATCTTTTGTCCTAGGGTGGCAATGCTGCCCCTCAATAGATACAGTGTGGCGAGTGAGCATGGCTACCCTAGGGCAGGAATTGTGTTACTGGCAAGATCTCCATGCGAAAATAAAGAAAACAAAAAAGCCACCAAATCTGAGGACTGGTAAGCTGTAATATTTTACCATGGTTGTCTAATGTAAACTTCTAACACTAATCTAATCTTCCATTAGGTTGGGACATTCTTTGGTAAGATTTCCAGTTCTTAAAAGCAGTGCTAATATCCTGGTGACAGAACAGGTTACTTTTTAAGAAGGCAAAAATGAGGGTGTCAAGGGTACGGTGTCAAATGGAAAGAGTATGGCACAACTGCAAACCTACCAAGACATGGCCGTCCACTTAACTGACAGACCAGGCAAAGAAAGCATTAATCAGAGAAACAGCCAAAAGGCCCATGGTAACTCTGGAGGAGCTGCAAAGATCCACAGCTAAGGTTGTAGAATCTGTCCACAGGACAACTATTAGTCGTATACTCCACAAATGTGGTTTTATGGAAGAGAGGCCAGAAGAAAGCCATTGTTGAAAGAAAGCCATAAGAAGTTCTGTTTGCAAAGGTGGCTCTACAAAGTATTGACTCAGGGGTGCTGAATGCAAATGCACACCACACTTTTCACATATTTATTTGTAAAAAATTTGAAAACCATTTACCATTTTCCCTTCACTTCACAATTATGTGCCCCTTTGTGTTGGTCTATCACATAAAATTCCAATAAAATACATTTACGTTTTTGGTTGCAAAATGACAAAATGTATTCTTTTTTAAGTCACTGTATGAAAAGTGAAACAAAATACATCCAAACATGAGCAACCAATATACACAGCAAATGTGAAATTGCAAGTGAATCCTAACCAACTGACAAAAATTAATAATAAACAACTTAACTAAAAGAAAGCCTAACTAGCAACTAACTATATACAATACAATACAAATGGGGAACACAGATAACAGGGTTAAAATTGGAGGTGCAAGGAAAGGGGAGAACCTGGACTGGGATCATAAACAAGAGGTGCAGCTTTGAGGAAGCAGGGCACTAGGTATAGGTGCAAGACAGGCAGGATTAGACAGGAATCAGGTTCAGGTTCAGGATCAAACAGCAAATAATGACTGGCTCGTAGAGTTGAGCGAACCCGAACTGTACAGTTCGAGTCCGTACCGAACTTTTGGGTGTCCGGGACCCGGATCCGAACCCGGACTTTTCAAAAAAAGTCCGGGTTCGGGTCCAGGGTTCTGGTATTTTATTACATGTGTTGAAAAGCTGCCAAGGGCAGCCAATCAACAAGTGTTTCACTGGTTTTCCCTAGAAGCCATCACAGCCATGCCTACTAATGGCATGGCTGTGATTGGCCAGTGCACCATGTGACCCAGCCTCTATATGGGGCTGGAGTTACCGTGCTGCATGTCATATGCTCTCAGGATAGTTTAGGGAGAGGATGCTGCTGGCTCTGGGAGGGACAGATTGCAGAACATCTCATCCTGCATTACTGAACGATCTGATTGTGGAATAGGGAGAGATACTAGTACTGGTGCTTTGAGGGACAGATTGCACACCTCATCCTGCTGCACAGAACGATCTGACTGAACTAGGTAGAGTCTGTTGCTTTAAGGGAAAGATTATTCTTCTAAAAGCATCATCAAGTTGTACAGGGAAAGGTTCCAGCTGTTGCTTTAAGGGAAAAAATAGTGTTCTAAAATCATCATCAGGTTGTACAGGGAAAGTTTCCAGCTGATGCTTTAAGGGAAAGATTAGTGTTTTAAAATCATCTTCACAGTGTGTGGGAAAAGCCTTTTTCAGCCGCATAGAGCCATATTACTGTTCTAAAATCATCTTCACAGTGTGTGGGAAAAGCCTGTTTCAGCCGCATAGAGCCATATTAGTGTTTTAAAATCATCTTCACAATGTGTGGGAAAAGCCTGTTTCAGCCGAATAGAGCCATATTTGTGTTCTAAAATCATCTTCAAAGTGTGCGGGAAAACCCTGTTTCAGCCGCATAGAGCCATATTAGTGTTCTTAAATAGAGTTGAGTGAACCTCTGGAAGTTCGGGTTCTGCTGGTCCGTCCGAACTTCGGGACAAAGTCCGGGTCCGGACGGAACCCGAACAATCGCACGGACAACGAACCCCATTGAAATCAATGGGGACCCGAACTTTTAGGCACAAAAATGGCTGTAGCAAAGTCCTGGAAAGCCCCAGAGGGCTGCAAAAGGAAGTAAAATGGGGGTAAGGGTAGGGCAAGTGCCCTACAAAAAAATGGGGACAGGGAAATAACTTTAAATATTAAAAAAAAAAAAAACATAAAAAAAGCAAAAATGGAGGTGAATGTGGATCATCTTCAAACTGTGTCTGAAAAGTATTAATTAACGGTAGAAGCCATATAACTGTTCTAAAATCATCTTCAAACTAGGGCAAGTGCCCTACAAATAAATGGGGATAGGGAAAATAAATTAAAATCAAGTAAAAAAACGGGAAGGGGGGTCGATGTGGAGT
>BLSH010186467.1:342213-365294 GCA_018402905.1 Glandirana rugosa
TTTCGTTCTTTAGAGTACCTACCCGTCTTATCGTAGTAAGTTCTACCATCATGTCGGGTTTTAGGAGATGGACAAATCCTGCTAAGGCTAGCAAGATGGTTGTGTGAAAAAGGTGTTCTAGTTGGAGTACGAGTCTTTGAAATAGACCACCCCGTTCTCCCGATCTTAGAGGAAGAGTCGTAATTGGTCCGTATTTTTCTTCCCCCCGTACCCCCATGGATGTCAACACAAGTTTTAATAAGTTGGGGGTGACTTTAACTAACAAAACCAGCCAAACTGTAACTAATACTAGTAAGTCAGTAGGACGAATGTTAATTTAGGTTCGTCACTTGGGGGTTGAATAAAACTGATAATGATGTGAGCTCAGAAAAGACATTTGTGGTTATTTCATTATAAATGTTATGTTATATTTGTCTGACCTACACGTGCCTCTTGGATTTAATTGTAAGCAGGATGACTGAATGATCATAATCAATGTCAAACCGACCAAAACAATCAATTTCAGTGGGGGTTGAATAATTTTGAACACAACTGTAGGTACCCCCATGCCCCCCTTCTTTTTATGCCTGGTTAATGCTGAGAAGGAGATTCTAGCCCTCTTGCCCCACCAGATAAAGTTTCTGAGCATGAGGTTGATCTTGTGGAAAAAGTGTGTTGGTAGAACGATCGGAATCGTCCTAAACAGGTAGAGGATTTTGGGCTGTACTACCATCTTGAATGATGCTATTCTGCCCATCCATGAGATTTCTTGCTTTCCCAAGGAGGTCAGGTCAGAGTTGACAGTGCGTAATACATTTTTAAAGTTAGCTTTGTATAGTTTGCGGGAGTTCGCCGTCAGTGTTATCCCCAGGTATTGTATTGAGTCGCTACCCCAGTTGCACGGGAGCATTCTCTTTAGTTAGTTTTTCTTCCTATGACTAAGATTAGTGGTAAGCATTTGGCATTTGTTAGTATTGATTTTATAGTAGGAGACTTTTCCGAAATGTGCTATGATACTGTTAAGCGTGGGTAGGGACGATTCCATTTCTGTCACAGTCAGGATTACATCGTCCGCGAACAGGCCTATTTTGTGACATTTGTCGGACGTTTGGATCCCTTTTATGTTGCGTGATTTTCGTATGGCCTCGGCAAAGGGTTCCATAATCAGGGTAGAGATAAGTGGGGATAAAGGGCATCCCTGCCGTGTGCCATTGGAGATGCCGAAAGCCTCCGAGAGTGCACTAGAGGTGTATACCTGCGCGGAGGGTTTGGTATACAGGGCTAAGATGGCTGATGAGATAAACCCTTTCAATCCAAATTTAGTAAGGGCGCCCTACAAGTACCCCCAGTGCACTCTGTCGAACGCCTTTTCGGCGTCTAAGGCTAAGAATGCTGTAGGGAGTTTATGATGTTCAGCCAATCTTAAAAGATTAAGTATTCTACGGGTGCCATCTGAGGCCTGTCTATTGGTGATGAAGCCCACTTGGTCTGGGTTGATTAGGGGCGGTCTTATTTTTGCTATTCTGTTCGCAATAACTTTTGCATATATTTTTAGGTCCGCATTTAACAGAGAGATCGGTCTGAAATTCGGTGGTGAGATTGGGTCTTTCCCTGGCTTGGGTAACATGACTATGTACGCCTTCAGCATCTACTCCGGCAGTGTGCCTGTGTGGGCCGCTGCATTCAGAATCTGGGTTAAGTGTGGGGTTAATAAATCTGCATATGTTCTATAGTACTCTGCGGGAAGTCCGTCAGGGCCTGGGGATTTATTTGGTGGTAGCTGGAGTATGACTGCTTTGATCTCTGCAGCTGAAATGGGTTGGTTAATTTTATCCTGCATCTCAGAGGAAAGTGACGGGAGATGTATCAACTCTAAGAATCTCTGGATATCTCCCGGGGATGGTTGGGGAGTATTGCGATCCTCTTTTAAATTATATAGGGTACTGTAGTAGTCCCTAAAGCTGTTCGCTATATCTTTGGGATGTACTAGTTTAGTGCCTGTTATGGGGTCCAATAGGAAGTTTATTCTGGATTTGGCTTGTTTTAATTTAATTTGTTGTGCTAATTTTCTGCCCGCCTTATTGCTTGAGGAGTAGTAGCTAGCTTTAAGGTATCTAATGTTTCTTTCATATTTGTCCAATAGCAGACATTTAAGTTCTATCCTGCTCTCTTGAAGGGCATTGGTTACCGTGGGGGATGTTCCCTCTTTGTTGGACTTTTCCAATTGCTGAATTTTTAATATGAGGTTATTTACAGCTAGGGATTTGGATTTTCTTTCTTTGGCCGCTATCTGTAACAGAATGCCTCTGATGTAGGCTTTGTGTGCACACCAGATAGTTGTTTTAGGTACATTAGCAATGTCGTTAAATTGAAAAAACTCCTCTAGGTTCTCTTTGACTCTCTCTCGGTGGTTAATGCGATTAAAAATTTGAGTGTTATTTCTCCATATATAAGTGGGGTTAGAGTTGCTCTTTTCCTCCAATTCAATAGAGATAGGAGCATGATCTGCTGCTATGGTCCTGTGTAATAGTGCTAGGTCTACTAACGCTATGTTGATCCTTGAGTAGGATCCATGGGGGTTGGAAAAGAACGAAAAGTCCTTCTCACCTGGTTGTAGGCACCTCCATGCATCAAATAAGTGTTCTGCATGAAGGATGGATTGAAGGGAGGGAGCATTGTGTTTTTTGGGGGGTCTACAGTCTTCATTACCATCAACCACTGAGTTGAAGTCTCCCACCAGGAGGAGATTTCCCTTACAAATAGCTTTAACCTTATGGAGTAACTTATTCATAAAGGTTAGTTGCCCCTGGTTGGGGGCATATACCGTGACCAGAGTGTATAACACATTGTTTAACATACAGATCAGAATAATATACCTTCCTTATGGATCTAGAATCGCTTCCTGCAGTACAAAGGCAACAGAGTTCTTAATTGCTATCATAACGCCATTGCG
This sequence comes from Glandirana rugosa, assembly GCA_018402905.1. Classification (NCBI taxonomy): domain Eukaryota; kingdom Metazoa; phylum Chordata; class Amphibia; order Anura; family Ranidae; genus Glandirana; species Glandirana rugosa. The sequence goes on from BLSH010186467.1 coordinate 345,146, forward strand.
TTTGGTTTCAGCAAAAAAGATGTTGGGACAGTGTTTATGTGAGCACTTGGGAGGTTTAGTAGCGACAAAATGAGTTTCTTGCACACAAATTATGTCCCCTTTTAATTTGTGTGCTTCTTGCCAGAGCAACTGGCGTTTGAAGGGACTGTTCATCCCCTTAACGTTCAAAGACACAATTTTAAGGGTCATCTGGGCTTGTTAGTTCTATGGGTGTTACAGCTGATAACACTCACCAGAGTACATGTAGTGAATGACTCATCTTTGAGGGTCCGGGGGTGGATGTTCTGTGGAGATGTGGAAAGGTTGATCAGCGGTGGCGGGCTTCTTGTGGATTCTTCAGGGAACCATGAAGCGTTCATAGGATGCACAGGTTGTACGTCAAAGTGCATTAAAAGGACCACAAACTGAAACATAATAAAAGGTAAAATAACAGGCAAAAAGGAGATCAGAGCCTGCCCTGAAGCTCTACGGCATGCACATCGCCAGGGGGTCAACTTGCCCAGTCAACAAGACCTGGGTCTAATTTGTTGTTCTGGTAAGAAGAGAATAGGATGTGGGCCCCTGAATTTGCCTCATGGTCATTGAGCAAGTTTATTCTTGAATGAGGATTTGGCCGAAGATTGTGTCCAGGCCTTCTTCAGCTTGGAGGGTTCAGTGCTTGGGTCTTCCGGAATTTCCTGAGGGAGGATCCCCCATTCCCTCAGGTAGCGGATGCCGGATTCTAAGGACAGGATGCTTACTGTTAAATCCTTGTAGGTCACTATCAGTTTGGATGGAGTCCCCCATTTGTACCCAATGTTATGATTCCGCAAGGCCTTGGTGATCGTGGTTAGTTTTTTCCGGTGCAGAATCATAGCTTGTGACAGGTCTGTGTATAAGGTGATTCCTACAAATTTGCCCGTGAGTTGTTGCTTCTTCTTCATGGCTGCTTCCTTTACATGATAGAAATGGATTTTAGACAGAACGTCTCTCGGGATGGAGTCGGGTAAGAAGGCTGGTTTCAGCAGCCTGTGTGCCCTATCGATTAATAGTTCCAGTTCGCTCGCTTCTGGCACTAATTCGTGCAGAAGTTGCCTAAGGAAGCCATTCAGATCCGCAGCTGCTATTGTTTCGGGTATGCCGCAAAACTTGATGTTGCACCTGCGGCTCCGGTCCTCCATAATTTGGCAGACATCCTTTGCAGCTCACGTTGTTGCTCCTTGTAGGCGTCAATCAGGCTGTTATGAGCAGAGTATGCGTCGTCCATTTTGTGTTCAACATATTCCATTCTGTCTTGTAGGTCAGCAACCGAGGCGTTGATGGGTTGTAACATTTTCATCATGTCAATATGCAGTGAATCACGTAATGATATTAACATCTCCTTCATATTTGTCATAGAGACTGGTTGAGATGAGGAGGGGAAGTGCTCTAATGGAGTCTGTATAGGAAGCTCCGCTGCTGATTCCTCTATGTCCTCTTCTACTACCTGGTCATCTCCCTTAGCCCTCTTTATTTGATAATACTTATGTATTTAGCCGGGCTACGGGTTGTAGGGCTGTCTGGTGGGGAAGGATCACCTTTACCTTTAGGGCTTCTGTGTATTTTGGTATTTACCGTCGCCACTGAGCCGCTGGAATCCAAAGCGCTGTCCCCTTCTTCAGTAGGCTGCAGCGGCGCGCTGGCGCCATCTTGGTACACCCTCCTTCCGGAGGGACCAAAGAAATCCGTGAGTTTCTGAGGGTTAGAGCGCTAGGGGACCCCTCTTCCTGATCGCCCCCAGTGCTGCAGTATCTAGGGAGGCCATGTGTGCGGGTGTCCTCTCGCTACCGCCGCTTCGTATGTCGCTTGGCAGAGTTCAGGAGCCAGAGCTCGGTTATGCAGCTGCCGTCTCGCACGCCGGCCGACCACGCCCTCCACTTATAGTGATTTTAATTATGATGTAATTTTCTTCCTGTTCCCTTAAATGCTTGATGCTCTTTGTTTGGTAATTAGCTTGACATGGCTCACTTCTGTCTGGCTGTCAGTCAATACTTAGTAAATGTTTTTTCTTGGCCAGTAGTTGACTGGGCCAAATTACCGAAAATTGTTACCCTCTGCTCACCATAACTGACTTTTCCTTTCTCCCCCTCATGTCAGCTTACTCTAGGTCAACTCTGCCCTCCTGACCCCCATTAGGACAACACCTAACTAGACAAAAAAGGATGTTAGACCTTAACCCTAATGATCTATAAGATAAAATAGGGTGGGACCACATACATGACATGAGGAGGAGCTAGGAAAGGAAAATGATGGTATGTAGACTATAAATACCCCCTTCTGCGCTATGGGATGAGGGGTGTACTCACTTCTGCGAGATACTGTATATATATATATATATATATACACAGTATCTCACAGAAGTGAGTACACCCCTTACATTTTTGTAAATATTTTATTATATCTTTTCATGTGACAACTGAAGAAATTACACTTTGCTACAATGTAAAGTAGTGAGTGTACAGCTTGTATAGAAGTGTAAATTTGCTGTTCCCTCAAAATAACTCAACACACAGCCTTTAATGTCTAAACCGCTGGCAACAAAAGTGAGTACACGCATAAGTGAAGATGTCCAAATTAGGCCCAAAATGTCCAAATTGGGCGTAAAGTGTCAATATTTTGTGTAGCCACCATTATTTTCCAGCACTGCCTTAACCCTCCTGGGCATGGAGTTCACCAGAGCTTTACAGGTTGCCAGTTGGGTTCCTCTTACACTCCTCCATGACGACATCACAGAGCTGGTGGATGTTAGAAACCTTGCTCTCCTCCACCTTCTATTTGAGGGTGCCCCAGTGATGCTCAATAGGGTTTAGGTCTGGAGACATGCTTGGCCAGTCCTTCACTTTTACCTTCAGCTTCTTTAGCAAGGCAGTGGTTGTCTTGGAGGTGTGTTGGGGGTTGTTATCATGTTGGAATTCTGCCCTGTGGCCCAGTCTTTGAAAGGAGGTGATCATGCTCTGCTTCAGTATGTCACAGTACATGTTGGAATTCATGATTCCCATAATGAACTGCAGCTCCCCAGTGCCGGCAGCACTTATACAGCCCCAGACCATGACACTCCCACCACCATGCTTGACTGTAGGCAAGACACTTGTCTGTGTACTTCTCCCCTGGTTCCTGCCACACACGCTTGACACCATCTCAATCAAATACGTTAATATCTGTCTCATCAGACCACAGGACATGATTCCAGTAATCCATGCCCCTAGTCTGCTGTTTGTGTGCTTTCTTGTGTATCATCTTTAGAAGAGGCTTCCTTCTGGGATGACAGCCATGCAGACCAATTTGATGCAGTGTGTGGCGTATGGTCTGAGCATTGACAGGCTGACCCCCCACCCCTTCAACCTCTGCAGCAACCTCTGCAGCAATGCTGGCAGCACTTATAAGTCTATTTCCCAAAGACAACCTCTGGATATGATGCTGAGCACATGCACTCAACTCCTTTGGTCGACCACCACTAGGCCTGTTCTGAGTGGAACATGTCCGTTGTATGGTCTTGGCCACCGTGCTGCAGCTCAGTTTCAGGGTCTTGGCAATCTTCTTATAGCCTAGGCCACCTTTGTAGAGCAACAATTCTTTTTTTCAGATCCTCAGAGAGTTCTTTGCCATAAGGTGTCATGTTGAACATCCAGTAACCAGTATGAGAGAGTGCGAGCAATAACACCAAATTTAACACATTTGCTCCCCATTCACACCTGAGACCTTGTAACACTAACAAGTCACATGACACCGGGGAGGGAAAATGGCTAACTGGGCCCAATTTGGACATTTGCACTTAGGGATGTACTCACTTTTGTTGCTAGCGGTTTGGACATTAATGGCTGTGTGTTGACTTATTTTGAGGGGACAGCAAATTTACACTGTTATTCAAGCTGTACACTCATATATATATATATATACACACAATCCTATATATACAATACTATACCCAGAGTTGATCCAGAGGAAGACAAAAATAAACAATAAAGCGTGATCCAATTTGCTCCATGTTCTAGAACTTGTGGTGAATATTTAGGCATGCATTTTCATCATTTTGACTTTTATGTTTATTCTTGTAGCCCTAAAGAAGGAGTGTTGTTGCCCCTGAAACATATTTCTGGTTTGGTCTGATGCTTCTTTCTGTATTTCTATGACACTAGAAGTCATCACTATCAAGTCTGCTTCTGGCACCCCCTGTCTTCTGAGATCAGCTTTAGTTATTGATAATTCAGTGACCTTTTGTTGTGGTTCTGAAACATAGCTTGTCTTTGCCACATTGTCAGACCTCAGTAGGTGACAAGCTACAATTTCCAGGAGACCTGCCCAAAGATTTCTCTTGTCCTTTGAAGAAGAGGTAATCTCTTCATACCACCCTACTTTGCCACGTGTTTTATGAAAGAACCTTGACTCTTTAACCATGGAGATAATGACAAAAAAGTATTCAAGACTTCCAGAATTTCCTTCCTACTACCAGTGTGCTGTTGCACTTATCATGTAACATAATGCTATGCATAGTTATAGTGATGTTTGTATGGTTGGTTATTACACTGCCATCTTGTGGTTGTTTTGGATATTGCATTATCCTTTTCTGTTTTCTGAGTGTGTACCTCCCATCTTCTGAGGCAACTTCCTCTTCCTGGTTCACTCTGTGATGTAACTTCCTCTTCATGTGTCCTCTCTCTGTCTCATAAGAAGATGGCCACTCATGTTCTAGGCCTCACACAATCTGCTCACATCCTAGGACACGTTACCATGTTTTGAACTGCAGATACCATCTTCCAACCATCTGCCACATTTGTTGTCTGCTGTACCTGCTATTCGCAATAAATATACACTTATGGAAGAATCGGTGTCTGGTGAGTTCAAGCTATCTGATATAGACTGTCGCTGTGATTATATCTGCTTATACAGGCCAGGCATAGAGGTCTCAGCAAGGGATAAAATAACTATTACAGCAGTTGGAGTCAGAATAACCAGTATATTTGATGTTAGTAGGCCTAGGAATCTCATGCACTCCCTTGCTAACATATGTAGTTGATTCATTACTGCTGCTTCTTTGCCAATATGTCTTTAGCCTTCTCAAAGGCTAAAAACCTCTCACCTGGATCATGGAGAATAAAACTCCAAAGTGCTCCAGGCTGCTTTTCTCTTTATTCGCCAACCATCTGAATCAGTATAAAGACTACAGTATCTGATCTCTGTGGCAAATTTATTTCCCTGAATCTGCCATCTGTCCAGAAAAGGACAATCTATGATTAAAAAAAAAATGAAAACATTCTTGGGGGGCAGGAAATGGCATTGAAAATGTCTGTTTGTGACAGCAAATTGGAGTATCTGCTGATGACCAACACAAATTGGGTAGGTTAGCATCAGAAATGTCTATCAAAACTTACCATTTGTTTTCTTTCACAAGGGAAATTTGTGTTTTCAGTAATTCCATCTTAAAGAGAGGCATCTTGATGATGGAAGTTTTTAGAAAACATTGGCCTTAACTTATCTAAGTGGATTACTCATTCACATGGGGGGGGGGGGGGGCTGGGATCTGTTAAAAGGATCTTTCAGATTATGGCAAGCCCCTTGCCTGCAGACCCCCGCAACCATAGGCCAGGATTGTGGGGAAGAGGCCCTTGTCCCAATCAACATGGGGACAAGGTGCTTTGGGGGGGCTTGTATGGTTCAGGAGGTGGATGCTCGCTCACCCCCCATTTCCTGACCTGCCAGGCTGCATGTTCGGATAGAGGTCTGGTATGGATTGGGGGAGACCCCATGCAGTTTTTTTCTTATTTTTCTTTGCCAGCAATTCTTTCTTTTTATATTCAGCTGTTAGAGGGGAATCCCATTGACAACTGATGACTCATCAGTTGTTAAGGACATGGCATCCGGCCGCTCCTTGACAACCGGCTATTCACAGTTTATTATGGAGAAAAACAATGCAAACCGCATCAAAAATGCTACACTTACATTTTTGGTTCGGGTCCATTGAAATCTATAACATGCAAAATGCAATCTGCTGCTGGAAAAAAAAGTCCCCGACCCTTTCCAAAAATGCAGTGGCTAAAAAATGCATAGATGTGAACGTGTACCATAGAAAACTACATCAAATAGACTGTAGAGTGTTTCTGCAAAATGCAAAACACACTAAATAGGTGTGAACGTAACCTTAGTATGAGCAGTAGTAAAACACTGCATTATAGCCACCAGATGGAGCTGACAAGCATAGGAAATACATATGTCTTCGTAACAAGAGATACAATTAAACAATTCTAGAGAATACTAGAGGAAATTAACAAATAAATGTAACCAATGGTGGCTGTCTGGAAGGGGTCACTCCCTGGGTCTTTCCTAGCACTTCCTGTGATTGACAGGGCACCTTCTGGGCCACAGCTGCTGTAAGTCTGTGGGCTGTTGCTCTCCTTTTTATTGGGAACTAAGCTGGTTCCCCTCTCCCCTGAGATTTTTGGCATGCTGACATTTTATTTAGGGTACTTGGTGGTAGAGGACACTGAAACACTTTAAAATTGTGTCGATCAAGCCATTTTATTGACCTGCGTGGTTCTCCTTCGGTCACATGTCAGCAACTACACCACAGCATCCCCTATTGCATGCCTGCACCTTCACTGAAACTGCACCTCTGCTGCCACATTCCTCCAACAGGATCAAAACAGGGGTTCTCTGCTGCTGCCTAGAGTGACAGCAAAAAAAGGGCCAAGGATAAATCCAAGGAAAAAACCAAGCTCTACTTACCGGCCAGTCTGGGACCAACTAGATTAACCTGTCTAACAGTGTGCGTTTAAAAACAGGGGTTTAGTTGCACAAATTTGCAAATGCATGCATAAACTACAGGCCCCGCCAAGGCACCCTGTGATCTGTAGTCCCTATCTCTGACTTGTAAGAGACTCCACAGTGGGAGCACATGCAATTTATATAAGTGGGTGAAGGCAAATGGTCTGGATCAGGCCCCACCCCTCCTTAAAGGTGCAGGGGCACATTGAATACCCAGCTTATAGCACAGTGGCAGCAAAGATGTCAATGCGTTGCCTGACCAAAAAACAAAAACGCACCAAACAATGACCACTGCCTACACCTATAACTGGCCTTTGCAGCAAGGAGCATTGGAGGGCAACAAACAGCAAAAAAAGGGCCAAGGATAAATCCAAGGCAAAAACCAAGCTCTACTTACCGTCCAATCTGCGACCAACCAGATTAACCTGTCTAACAGTTTGCCTACAATGACAGTTTCACAGATGGCCAAATAACTCTCCCTGCTCCCGTAGTTGACTTGTGAGTACTCTTTGTGGGTTTTGTATACTTGCAGTGTGTCAGTTCATAGGCACAGAGCTAATGGTTCCAGGGAACCTTCCAGTGCAGGATGCACCAACTTCTCTGGGAAGATGGCATGCAGTGTCCCTTGCCAAGGATCTGATGCCAGCTGCCTGGACAGCTGGTATCAGGTCCAGGCGAGGGGATCTTAAACCAGGAAGTACTGTGTGGGATGTGTTTTGACCTCCGGGAGTTGATTTGTAAGTACTCCTTGTGGGATTTGCATACATGCAGTGTGTCAGATCATAGTCACAGACCTAATGGTTCTGGTTCAGAATTGTCCTGCTGTGTTCAAATGCTTCCCTGCCATTGGCAGGGTCCTGCACCCCATCTTTCCATATTACATCTTATTTCCTTAGGAATCAGTTGTCTCCAATGGGTTTTTGCAACTAGGTTTTGCATTGCTGATTACTCACTGGGTTCATTCAGAAAAGAAAGGGGCTGGTAAATGATATCTTTACCAGCCACTTCCCCACTTTCCATCCCAAAACGGGGGGGGGGGGCAGGGTGAGCCCAGGCAGCAGGGGGAATCTGCACCACATGGGGTGACAAACGGCACACCCCACACGCACACCAATGCTATTGATATCATTATTGCAAAATGTGGTCTATTGTGGTTAAATAATTTATTTACATGCAAGTGTCCTTATCTTCTGATAGTCGATTACACTGTGTTTTAAGATTTGTGAGAGTACCACTGTACCTCTATAAAGAAGTGTGAGTGCTACTTAAAGGATTTGTTTTCATGGTGCATATTCCTGGAGGATTGTAGTTTTAAATTAGCTGCTGCATAATTCATATATCTTTCCTCATTGTGTGCTGTAAAATAATTTGTCTATTTTTCAGAAAAAAATCCAAAATTAAAGTTTTCCTACGATATGCATCAGGGGACTGGGGAGTTGATGTTTACCATAATTATCCCTGTCTGTGCTGGAAAATCTCATTATCAGTTGTAAAGTAAGCTTGAACACTGTTTGTTTGTCCTAACAAAGGATGAAATATCTAGAATCTGGGCTTGTACAGTCTATGTTATGAGGGAAACTCAGTTTGTCCCTTTTTGTCAGTGGGGACAGATTGCATTCCCTCTCATTGTTCAGTTGTTAAAAGTAGCTTGCAGTCTGCCCGAGGCCTGGTCCAACAAAACAACTAGAAGGTAAGAAACATTTTTTTTTTATTATTTGTACTTCTCCAGTATCTGGAAGCCAAAGCTTCACCTTCTGTGAATAGAAATGCCACCTACCAGACAAAAAGAGACAAAAACTAATAATGAATGAAATCAAAAAAAAAAAAAAAAAAACTTCTGTATTTCATGTCTAACGTATTTACACATGTTAAAATAGACAGTGTTACTTATTTATGTATGTCCAAATGGAAGTTATTTATGTATGTCAGTTGGCCAATATTTTGCTATAGTGCTGAGTATGCTAGAGAACAAGTCATCATATTTATGTATCTGTCTTAACATGAACTCTGCTTAGTGCGACAACTCCTTATAATATCTTGAGGTCTCATTCTCATTTGCTCCTCCTTTAAAATCGACCCATAGTCTCTCACACAGTTTATGTATGCACTTCTGTCCTTGGATCAATAAAATGATACTTATGATTGACCTTAATGTGATTTAATCCTCTTTCCTCTAGTTTTCTGGAGCAGTATGCCCTCCATGTTTCAGAATAGGATGGACCCCAATTTAGGGCTCATGCACACAGAATGTTTTTACAGTTGTTATTAGGGGTGTCTGATGTTTTTTTAACTGCCTCTAAATGCCCCTCCATGTTAGTCTGTGTGTCCGTGCGCACATAAACTTTCTGAGGCATTTCGAGGCATTAGCCATTTAAGGGCAGTAGAAAAAAAACACAGCCTGTGTATCCAGGAGCAGAGACTGTAGAGCTGAAAAAACGCTGTTTAATGCTGCTAAACGCTGCTAAATGCTGTAACAAGCGTTAAGCTGTGTTTGGCGTTTTTAGGCATTTGTACATTATAGGGAGTGTTTTTACAGAAAAAAATGCTAATGCCAAAAATGCTTAAAAACGCCCATAAGCGCTGTTCAAAAACACGGCTAACAGCGCATTTTTAACACTGCTTTTTCCTGGCAGCAGTGCTCAAGTTTTTTAAACATCCTGTGCATGATGCCAAAGGCCTTAACATTCTCAGTTATATGATGTAGGAGGGTAGGCAGGATCTGTGGAACAAAGAAGCATTCCCCTGACTCCATGGGAATTCACCCAAAAACCTATTGCACAAATTGCAAATGTATCTCCCCTCCAGAAGGATTTTTCCTCCCCTCTCTCCAAATTGGTGTTGAAAGCTCTGTAAATGAAGTAAAATCCAGCCGTACTAATCTCCTCAAGATGGTCTGGATGCCCCAACTGTTATACCTTTTACATAATTCGCCCTGTTGGATCCCACTCAAGTATTTTGGGAAGATTAATGCAGTGTTTAGAGATTTGATTTGGCAAAAGGAAACTCCTAGGATTAAATTAGAATTTTTGCAATCTACCAAAGAGCAGCGAGGACTGTCTGCTCCTAGCCCATGGGTATATTTCCTTGCCGCTCAGCTTCAGTATATTGTGGGATGGGGGGGGACATGAACCTCGGGGGTCTTCCTTTAACATGCTTTCTTTCTTGCTTAACCACTTCAGCCCCGGAAGGATTTCACACTTTAGGACCAGAGCACTTTTTGCGATTTGGTGATGCGTTGCTTTAACTGACAATTGCGCCGTTGTGCGGCGTTGTACCCAAACGAAATTTGCGTCCTTTTTTTCCCACAAATAGAGCTTTCTTTTGGTGGTATTTGATCACCTCTGCGTCATTTCTGATCGCCACTATAAACAAAAGAAGAGCAACAATTTTGCAAAAATACCCAAATTTCTTACTTTTTGCTAAAATACAAATCCTAAAAAAACATTTTTTTCAACGGTTTTGGCCCGATTTTAGATTCTTCCTCATATTTGTGATAAAAAAAAATCGCAATCGGCGTTTATTGATTGGTTTGCGCAAAAGTTGTCGCATTTACGGATGATGAGAATTCATTTTTGGGGTTTTTATTTTTTTTTACTAGTAATGGCGGCGATCTGCGATTTTTAGCGGTACTGCGATATTGGGGCGGACATGTCGGACCATTTTGACACTTTTTTGGGACCATTGGCATTTATACAGCGATCAGTGCTTTAAAAATGCACTGATTACTGTGTAAATGCCATTGGCAGTGAAGGGGTTAACCTGGGGGATGCTGTAAGGGTTAACTGTGTTCCCTGGGCATGTTCTAACTGTATGTGGGCTGCCCTAGCAGGGGAAGGGGAGTGATCACAGCTTCCATATAGAGGAAGGCTGTGATCACCGCCCTACCCCATCTCACAGAACGGAGATCCGTGTTTACATACACGGACCTCCGTTCTTTCACTCCGGGGGGCATATCGGGTAGCCGGCGGAGATCGAGTCCGCCGCACCCGCTCCCTGGCCCCCCTGGACACAGTGAGCGCGCAAGCGTGCCTCCGGCGGCACGCACGCACTCTCAGTGCACAATCTTGCAGCCGCCGTCATATGACGGCGGTTTGCGATATCGGACCACATTGTCTCCGTCGGTTGACGGTCAGCAAGTGGTTAAAGGTAAAAATCCATTACAGATGTTAGACACTTCTACTGTTTTTAGAGTGCAATCTGCACATCCTACATTCAATTTGAAACTCTTTTGGAAATTTTTGGATATACCAGATATACTCCAATTTAGTCCAATGATACATTGGCAGAACTTTCTCAGCTGGAAGGCTGTTTGAGGTGGAAGAGGGCAGGAATCATGGCTCTATCTCAGCTTTATTTTAATGGAACCTTAAAATCTTTTCAACAATTGCATTCAGAGTTTAACTTTGAACAGCATTGGTTCTATCAATATTTACAATTATGTCATGCACCTCATGCACAGGGCTTGATTCCATCTACCTCCTTTGCCCCGATGCCTTTGTTTGATATACTTGCCTGGGCTGAGACTACTAAGTGGTTTATCTCAATGGCAGCGCTTTACAACATCAGGGCAGTCAGTACAATTACAATCCAATTCAATTCAATACAGGAGGAATAAGGGGGCCCTGCTCATTAAAGATTACAATCTAGGAGGCAGGGTCAAGTGATATGAAACGGTAATAACTGTGGGGGATGAGCTGATGGAGAAAATAAAAAGTGTAGTTGTTAGGTGGAGGCAGGATAGGCTTCTCCGAAGAGAAAAGTTTTCATGGATCTCCTAAAAGTGGATAGATTTGGAGACAGCCTGACAGATTGGGGTAGGAAATTCCAGAGGATGGGAGAGGCTTGTGAGAAGTCCTGGAGGCGAATATGGGAGGCTGTGATGAGGGAACTAGAGAGCAGGAGGTCTTGGGAGGAATGAAGAGGATGATTAGGTTGGTATTTTGAGACTAGGTTAGTAATGTAGCTGGGGGCAGAGTTGTGGATGGCTTTACAACACAGTTGTTAAAATTTCTCCTTAATTTTTCTCTTCCATGTGAGCGCAGATGGGAGGAGGATTTGGGTCCCCTCTCTGATGAGCTTTGGGAAGGTATTTCATTCATTAAAACAAAATGCACAAGGTCTCCCTAAAAATCCATATCAGGCCCTTAATCTGAGCATGCAGCCTGGCTGGCTAGGAAAGTGGGGGGATGAGCGTGCATGGGGGATGCCATGTTGATGAGGACAAGGGCCTCTTTCCCTCTTTCTTTTGGCTGGTGGTTGTGGGAGTCTGCAGGTGTGGGGCTGATTACACACCAGAAGCCCCTTTTCATAATAAAGGGGCCCCCAGATACCAGACCCCACTACCTGAATGAGCAAGGAGTACATAGTACAAAGATGTCACCTAGGAATAAAGACACCCAAACATTTTACAAGTCCTATATTAAAATGAAAGTCCCCAAAAAAGGCCCTTATTATAAATCCATTGCCAATCATGATGCTCGCCGACTGCCTGAAGAAAAAAAACAACTACTCTGCATAAATGGTTACATAGTTAGTCAGGTTGAAAAAAGACACAAGTCCATCTAGTTCAACATATAAAAGGGGAAAAGAAAAAAAATATCATTACAATCCCATATACTCAATCCTATAGCCACAGTTGATCCAGAGGAAGGCAAAAAAAACCAGCAAAACATGATCCAATTTGATGCAGCAGGGGGAAAAATTCCTTCCTGATCCCGAGAGGCAATCGGATATTCCTTGGATCAACTTTACCCATAAATGTTAGTATCCAGTTATATTATGTACATTTAGGAAACAATTCAGTCCTATTTAAAAGCTAGAGCTAGCCAGAACCAGTTCTTGAGGGAGTCTATTCCACATTTTAACAGCTCTAAAGCTGGCCATACACCATACAATTTTCTTATTCAATTTCCTTTAGATTTACCTTCAACTGTGTAGTACAAGGGCCTGCCTGATTGCTCACAAATTGAAAGTGTTTAGATTTGACCTCCTATTATATGGTTTTGGTAAATTTAAAGGAAATCTATAGAAGAAAATTGTATAATGTATGGCCAGCCTTACTGTGAAGAAAGCTTTCCATATTTGGAGATTAAATCGCTTTTCCTCCGGACATAAAGAGTGCCTCTTTGTCCTCTTTGAATAACTCAACAACAAGTTCACTATATGGACCACTTATGTATTTATACATGTTGATCATATCCCCCCTTAATCTCCTCTTCTCAAGAGAGAATAAATTCAGCTCCTCTAATCTTTACTCATAGCTGAGCTACTCCATGTTTCTTCTCAGTTTGGTTACCCTTCTCTGCACTTTCTCCAGTTCCCCGATTTCCTTTTTGTGAACTTGTGCCCAAAGCTGAACTGCATTTTCCAGATGAGGTCTTACTAATGATTTGTACAGGGGCAAAATGATATCTCTCTCTCTCTCTCTGGAGTCTATACCTCTCCTAATACAAGAAAGGACTTTGCTCACTTTTAAAACCACAGCTTGGCATTGCATGCTATTATTAAGCTTATGATCTACCAAAACACCCTGATCCTTCTGCACCATTGACTCCCTCAGCTGTACTCCTCCTAGTATGTACGATGCATGCATATTCTTAGCCCTTAAGTGCATAACTTTACATTTATGAACATTAAACCTCATTTGCCACATAGTTGCCCAATTAAACAGTGCACTGAGGTTGGCTTGTAAGTTGGAGACATTGTGTAAGGACATTATTCAATTGCAATACTTGGTGTCATCTGCAAACACTGTAATGGCCCTTTTAATCCAAGACCCTATATGATTTATAAATATATTAATAAGTAAGGGTCCCAACACTGAACCTTGGGGTGCACCACTGATAACCTTAGACCATTCAGAGTAAGAATTATTAACCACTACTCTCTGAATACGGTCTTTCAGCCAGTTTTCTATTCATTTACAAATTGATTTTTCCAGACCTGTAGACTTTACCTTACACATTAGCCGTGCACGGGGAACTGTGTCCATACATGACCAACAGCGATGCTACCCATAGCCTATTATAGCTCCCCAAGCTGTAATCAGTTATATAAGGCAAAGTGCAAGGATAGTGGTGAGATCATTGCCCAAATTTGGTCATGACCTTATTTGGGCAGTGTTGTTTCCCATATATGGCCAAATAGCCATATTTAGACAATGATGTAACCCCTCCTATCCTCACCCATTTTCTTACATGCCCAGAGATTCTGGGTCATGCAAATAATTGGACTGGGTGACATCAGTGGTTGGCAAGGACACGGCAGGTGCAAGCACCCACTGGCTACTTGACAACCATTGACACTTAAAAACCGTGATGTTTTTCCATGTTGAACATTCTAAATGTTCAGTGTTTAGACAAAACATCCAAATACCAAGCTCACCCCTATTTATAGAGACAGGGGCTCACTACTGGCAGATGTCAAACAGTGAAATGCTGCTCCAGGTAGGCCTGCTGAAACACTATGAAAAAAGGGATACACAGCTCCAGGTCCGGACCTGTGCCTGATATAGACCACGGTGCCTGCCGTGGCTGGCCACCGATCACCGAGCTCAGTCATTACATCATTAATGACTAAGCTCGGAGGCACCGAGTGAAACGCGTCTACCTGTATCCATCTGTACCTGTACATGCCGCATTGAAATAAACTGCAAGCAAAGAATACCCATGGAGTGCCGCCTGTTTGTCTTTTGGTAGGCCTGCTGAAACACTTCTCTACACTCCTCTCACTTAGGTGCAAACTCAGCTCGTGCCACTGGAGGAATGGAGAATACACAATCTGGACAGCTGCACTGCAAGAACCTTCATCTATATTAAATATAGTATAAAAGCAACTTCCAACAGCTACACAGACACTGTGGGGACAGAAAAAGGTCAATACGTTTCACGCTATCTCATCGCTTACTCATGACTCATAATTAGGTGCTGAGATAACGCAAAGTACCTTGACCCTTTTTCAGCTCCCACAGCAGTCTGTGTAGCTGTTGGAAGTTGCGTTTAAGCTATATTCAATATAGATGAAAATTCTTGTAGTCCAGCTGTCTGTAATGTTTAATCTACATTGCAAGCAGATTTCACTGCCCGGTCAGAAGAAGTGAACAGCAGCACATTACAAGACCAGTGTAAGTTGTCCCTCAAAGTCAGATAATAACAATAATCGAAAACTATGACTTACTTATAGGTATTCTGTGTGAATGGGAACACAAAACAAACACGTGGGTTTTCAAAATTTGCAGAAGTGGAAAGACACTTCTAAACCAAGAAACTGAATGGGCTAGAGTGACTCATTTAATCACCTCCAGTCCAGACCAATTTTGATATTCCTCTCCTACATGTAAAAATCTGTATTTTTTGCTAAAATCTACTTAGAACCACCAAACATTATATATATATATATATATGTTAAGCAGAGAAGAAAATAAAATGGTCAGTGTTGCATATTTCTATGTTAGCACAATGTTTGTGTAGCGGTTTTTGAAACACAATTAACCACTTGCCTACCGCCCGCCACGGCAAGATGGCTCGTTATCGCGAACCGCCGTCACAGGACGGTGGGCGTGATAACTAGCATTGTGAGCGCACGCGCGCCGCCGGAGGCGCGCTTGCGCGCTCACTGTGTTCGGGGGGAGCCAGGAAGCGAGTAGGGCGGACTCGATCGCTGCCGGCTACCAGCGATGGCTCCCCCGCACTGAAAGAACGGAGGTCTGTGTGTGTAAACCGTTCTGTTGAAGGGGGAAGGGCGATGATCACAGCCTTCCTGTATATGGAAGCTGTGATCATCCACTTTCCCCAGCCAGGGCAGCCCCCATACAGTTAGAACACGCCCAGGGAACACAGTTAACCCTTAGAGCACCCCCTGCAGGTTAACCCCTTCACTGCCAATGGCATTTATAGAGCAATCAGTGCATTTTTATAGCACTGATCGCTGTATAAATGCCAATGGTCCCAAAAAAGTGTCAAAATGGTCCGACATGTCCGCCCCAATATCGCAGTACCGCTAAAAATCGCAGATCGCTGCCATTACTAGTAAAAAATTGAAAAAAAATAAAATAAAAACCCCAGAAATTAATTCTCATCATCATTTTTTACCAAAAATATGAGGAAGAATATAAATCGCCGATGGAAAAAAAATGTTTTTTTTACATTTTTTTTTTTGGATTTGTATTTTAGCAAAAAGTAAGAAATTTGTTTTTTTTTTTGCAAAATTGTCGCTCTTCTTTTGTTTATAGCGGCAGTCAGAAACGACGCAAAGGGGATCAAATACCACCAAAAGAAAGCTCTATTTGTGGGAAAAAAAGGAAGCAAATTTCATTTGGGTACAACGTCGCACGACCACGCAATTGTCAGTTAAATCAACGCAGTGCCAAATCGCAAAAAGTGCTCTGGTCCTAAAGTGGGAAATCCTTCCCGGGCTGAAGTGGTTAAACATAAAACACTTTAATGAAATTTATTGCGATGTTACGCTGAGTAAATAGATACAAACATATCGTGGTTTAAGATTGCATAGACCCCGTGGAATGGCGCAAACTGTAGTACCTGAAAATCTCCATAGGCAACGTTTTAAAAGCCTTTACAGGTTAGCATTTTTGAGTTACACAGGGGGTCTGGTGCTAGAATTACTGCTCTCGCACTTTAAAAATAAATATTTTTTTATTTCTTTTGTTTAATTTTTTAACTCTGTACCTTTTTTTTATCAAATATATTGCTTTCACAAGGGATGAACAACATTTCTTGTGATAACATGGGCCGTGACAGGTCCCCCTTATGGAGAGATCTGGGGTCTATGACAAGACTTTAAAACTCAGAACTCAAACAATTTTACCAAGGAGAATAACCAAAATTGCACAATGCAGGTGTGCAAAACTTGTAAGGACTTGCAGCCAAAACTGGTTCTAACAGATATTGGATTTTTAGTTAACCATTTCAGTACCACACTATAGCCAAACGATGGCTACAGCACGGTACTATAGCTCTGGGAGTGCATCCATAGACATCCTCCCAGAACCCCACCTATGTGACACGCATTGGGCAGTTGATCACAGATCAAGGTAAAGGGTCAATCACAATGGCCCTTTACCATGTGTTCAGCTGTGTCCAATCATAGCTGATCACATGTAAACAGACTTGCCAGTTATCGGCAGTCCTTTCCATATGCGCTGTGTCTGTACCATCAGTGTCCTGAATATCAGTGCAGCTCAAATCAATCAGTGCCTATCAGTCCAGCTTATCAGCATTCATCAGTGCCACCTATAAGTGCTTATCAGTGCCGCCTATCAGTGTCTATCAATGCTGCCTTTCAGTGCCCATCAGTGCACCCTCATCAGTGCCAGCTCATCAGTGCTGCCTCATAAGTGCAGCTTATCAGTTCCTATCAGTGCTGCCTCATCAGTTCCCATCAGTTCAGCCTATTCAGTGCCCATCAGTGCATATCAGTGCAGCCCCATCTGTGCCCATCAGTGAAGCCTCATTAGCGCACATCAGTGAAGAAGAAAAATCACTTATTTGCAAAATTTTATAACAGAAACTAAGAAAATGTATTGTCCTTTTTTTTGTTTGTTTAGCAAACAATTTAAAAAAATCCCCAGTGGTGATTAAATACCACCAAAAGAAAGCTCTGTCTCCAAAAAATGATAAACATTTCATATATTCACATAACAGTGTTGCATTACCGTGCAATTGTCATTCAAAGTGCAACAGAACTGAAAGATGAAAATTGGCCTGGGCAGGAAGGGGGGGGGAAGTGTCCAGTATTGAATCATTAATTACCTTTGTCACACATTCAATATGCCTGTTTTATTATGTAAATCAAAGAGCAACATTACCAAACAGAAATGTTGTTTTCAGCTAGCTATTTATATGTAACTCCTAATAATAGCAATAGTTAGACGAAAACAAAAAATCCTGGAGCCTTGCTCTGGTGAATCAGTACAAGCTGAGTCTTTGCAAAATGATTTATGCTCTGTCAACTATGAAAAATAAATATGGGTAAAATACTCAGTGGAAAATGTATAATGGCAAGTACTGGTGTCAACAAAAGCAATGCTTTCTTCGCATTACAACATAAGGGAACAAAATAAACAGATCTTAATGTTTAATCAAACATGATTAATTTAAGAAAAATACTCTCAATTAGAATTAAATATGTTTAAACTTGCGAATTAGGTTTCAGGTTAATTTCACATTTCTCATTAGGGATGACATTTGGGGCAAACCCTTTGTGTCAGAGGGTTGCAGACCCGCTGAAATAATATGGGAAAAAGCCAACGTAACCATGATGCAATGCCTGAACAATAAATGGCCTTTTGGATAAGCCAGCACCCTCATTATTAAAGGGCAATGTCACAGTGTGCTTTTTCTGTGACAGGAAAATCATAGGGAGTGTTGCTGATGCACTGAATAGGGAGAGATTGGAGTTGGGCTGGTAGGCTCTAGAAAGTCTTTTAAACTATATGTAAATCTCACTAAAAGTCACGTTAAAAGAAAAATGCAGTGTATCTTGGATAATTGTGGGATAGAAGAGGAAAGGTTTTTTTTTACCTTTTTGACATCTTCATGTCCTACAGCCATTTTACAGCCTGTCCCGGTCTACATACACTAGAGTGGTATCAGGCTGCATGTGTAATTTCACAGGGTATTTTTCCTTTTTTTTTAATGGTGACAACAGTAAAATATTCCTGGAAAATGTGCATCAGTAAAGCAGCATTTAGTTTATTTTGGAAGACATGATGTAACAAGATGATTTACAGACAGTGGATTGTCAAATTACAAAAGACAAAGTGTCCAAAAAGGACCCTATATCAGTATCACCAGCGCCTTTATCAAGAAGGCTAGAGATCAACATAAAAATTGCCTTTCTAAGTGATACAGTGAGGGAAAAAAGTATTTGATCTCACTCCAGGTGCACCACAACTGCCTAATCCATATATACTCAGTTTTTCAAAGATAAAAGAGCTCTATCACTTAGCCCTTGTTTCATAACTCCAGGACAGTACATTAATGTGACCGGGTGGAAAAGAACATGTGGAAACACAAACTCGTCTGGTCTTTAGCTACATGAAAAAAATTGTGTATAATCACAGAGATACTTAAAGCAGAAATAAACTTGACTTAAATGTTCTTTTATAATTGACCCCCTGCAGGTATACAGTCGGGTCCATAAATATTGGGACATTGACACAATTCTAATCTTTTTGGCTCTATACACCACCACAATGGATTTGAAATGAAACAAACAAGATGTGCTTTAACTGCAGACTTTCAGCTTTAATTTGAGGGTATTTACATCCAAATCAATGTTAAAAGTCAAGTGCACATCCAGGTAGTTGGTTAAAGATAATACAAGTTGGTGGTATTGGCAAGTGAGCTTCCACGGCTGCTGTTTGAGAAAGGAAACTGAATCTCTTCCCCTTCCTATGGCTTGTGTTCCACCTGGTCCTGTTGTATTATCTTTAACCAACTACCTGGATGTACACTTGACTTTTAACATTGATATAATAAACTTTTTATCACGGAGTTATGCTATTTGGAATTTTATTCCTTCTTACACACATACTCCACCAGAGGGAGCCCCTTAAACAGAGGATCATCGTTCCTGACAATACACTGACCAATCTAAGATCAAGGATTGGAGGTCGGATCAGTTGCATGCGTGTTACCCCTGCAGGGGTGTAAAGCTCTGGTGAGTGGGGGCACAGGAGGGGGAGCACGTGTGAAAGTCACCCATTTGGAAACACCGTTGGAGCACTGCAAAAGTCACCTATTACATGCCTTGACTAATACTGTGGACTGTTTTATTGAAGAGCATTTTTCTAAGTTTTGTGCTTGGGACTTTTAAACTTTATTGACACATAGTGTTGAGCGAACCCGGACTGTAACGTTGGCGTCCGTACCGAACTTTCGGGTGTCCGTGTCACGGACCCGGACATTTCAAAAATTGTTCGGGTTCAGTCCGGGGTTCTGCTATTTTACTCCACGTGTTGAGAAGCTGCAGGGCAGCCAATCAACAAGCGTTTCACTGGTTTGCCCTTAGAAGCCATCACAGCCATGCCTACTAATGGCATGGCTGTGATTGGCCAGTGCATCATGTGACCCAGCCTCTTTATAAGCTGGAGTCACAGTGCTGCAGTCACATGCTCCTTGGGTTAGTGTAGGGAAAGGAAGCTGAAAGCTTGAGGGACAGATTTGAGACATTTTAAGACCTGATCCTGCATCCTGAGATAGATTACTTTACTACTGCTGTCTGTGCTGTTGCTCTGAGGACAGATAGCAGAAATTAGAGATTTCACATACCGCTGCTTTGAGTTGCAGATCAAGCTCTGCATAAAACAACGATCGCTACGATTGTGCTCAACGATCAGATTGTTGGGGGAATT
>BLSH010186467.1:369470-412097 GCA_018402905.1 Glandirana rugosa
CATACTTTTACTTGATTTGATCACTTATACACAGTTATCTCAACTCGCTTGGAGACCTACAAGCCCAAGACGACCAGGCAGGCTTGAAGCCCTGTTTCAGGCCCAGGCCTGCCTTGGGCTTGCTAGCGTGCCTGTTGCTTGGGGTAACTTTAGTTACCCCTGGGCTTGAAAATCCGTGTTTTTACCGACATTGTTTCAGGACCTTTCGGGATCTCCCGACGTTTTCCTTCATTTTAGCCCCATTCCCATCCCGTTCACGGGATGTTTTTTTACCCCTGTCCCTTTATTGAATATTTTGTATATTTTTCGTTTTTACCTCCACTTACACCTACTAGAAGTTTGACCGGTCACGGCCTAGTCAACCTCTAGGCTCCTACTCCACATCCACCCCCCTTCCCGTTTTTTTACTTGATTTTAATTTATTTTCCCTATCCCTATTTATTTGTAGGGCACTTTCCCTAGTTTGAAGATGATTTTAGAACAGTTATATGGCTTCTACCGTTAATTAATACTTTTCAGACACAGTTTGAAGATCATCCACATTCACCTCCATTTTTGCTTTTTATATGTTTTATAAGTTATTTCCCTGTCCCCATTTTTTTGTAGGGCACTTGCCCTACCCTTACCCCGATTTTACTTCCTTTTGCAGCCCTCTAGGGCTTTCCAGGACTTTGTTACAGCCATTTTTGTGCCTAAAAGTTCGGGTCCCCATTGATTTCAATGGGGTTCGTTGTCCGTGCGATCGTTCGGGTTCCGTCCGGACCCGGACTTTGTCCCGAAGTTCGGACGGACCAGCAGAACCCGAACATCCAGAGGTTCGCTCAACTCTATTGACACATATTCACTAGTTTAGTTCATTTTCATACTTTTTTATCCTATTACCTATTGTTTTGATTCACTTCATATATGAACTGCACATTATGACCCACTAATAATGTCTCTTAAGAATATTTTTATGCACAATAGTTTTCATGCACCTTATATATAAATTTATAATTGTTTTTTAGTCAGTTCACAGGGACAGCGCCATCTCCTTGCTGTATTTTTTAACATCTAAAAAAGCCTTCACAGTTCTGGAACAACATCCTATGGACAGATGAGACCAATATCAACTTGTACCAGAGTGATGGGAAGAGTAGAGTATGGAGAAGGAAAGGAACTACTCATGATCCAAAGCATACCACCTCATCAGTGAAGCATGGTGGTGGTAGTGTCATGGCGTGGGCATGTATGGCTGCCAATGGAACTGGTTCTCTTGTATTTATTGATAATGTGACTGCTGACAAAAGCAGCAGGATGAATTCTGAAGTATTTTGGGCAATATTATCTGCTCATATTCAGCCAAATGCTTCAGAACTCATTGGACAGCGCTTCACAGTGCAGATGGACAATGATCCGAAGCATAATGTGAAAGCAACCAAAGAGTTTTTTAAGGGATAGAAGTGGAATGTTATGCAATGGCCCTGACCTGAATCCGATTGAGCATGCATTTCACTTGCTGAAGACAAAACTGAAGGGAAAATGTCCCAAGAACAAACAGGAACTGAAGGCAGTTGCAGTAGAGGCCTGGCAGAGCATCACCAGGGATGAAACCCAGCATCTGGTGATGTCTATGCGTTCCAGACTTCAGGCTGTAATTGACTGCAAAGGATTTGCAACCAAGTATTAAAAAGTGAAAATTTGATTTATGATTGTTAATCTGTCCCATTACTTTTGGTCCCTTAAAAAGTGGGAGGCACACTTTTGGTCCCTTAAAAAGTGGGAGGCACATATACAAACTGTTGTAATTCCTACACCGTTCACCTGATTTGGATGTAAATACCCTCAAATTAATGCTGAAAGTCTACAGTTAAAGCACATCTTGTGTGTTTCATTTCAAATCCATTGTGGTGGTGTATAGAGCCAAAAAGATTAGAATTGTGTCGATGTCCCAATATTTATGGACCTGACTGTATGCCATAATGTGGTTATATGTACTGCATATTAGCACATTATGGCGGACTTATCTGTCAATCACTGCCCTCCAGTGCTGCGCTGTCATGTCTCCAGAAGGTCCTGGGTCCTCCATCTTCATTCAATCTTTCTTTTGGGTTCGCTCTCACCTGATGTTTGAATGGCTGGGCTGTGATTATGTCACTTCAACCCATACACACGGGAGTCACTTCACCACATAAAAAAAAAATAATACCTGGAAGATCCTGCCTAGAAGGTCCTTATTCAGACACTTACTGTTAAAAAATGATAACTTCGCTGTCTCCCAACTGTGCTCCTTCAGTGTCCATCTCTTACATGGGATCTAATTGAGACAACTTGCACCTGGGAAATACCATGCAGTTTTTGTTGGAGTGCATACAGGTAGACAGCTAGTGGCTGCAATGAGGCTGTTGGAGTTCTGCAACACTGGCAGTTAATTTAATTTCTGGAAGGAAGAGAAGAAAGATTGCTGGTGCCGCACATCCACAGAGTCCTATGGTGGTATGAGAGAGACAACCTCAACCTGGGCTCCCACCAGGCCATGCCCCAATGCGTTTCACTTCACCCTCCATAGCTTAATTATGGGGATCCCAATGATCCCCATGACTAAGCTCTGGGGGTGGATTGCATTGGGGCATGGCCTGGTGGGAGCCCAGGCTGAGGCTGTCTCTCTCACCACCATAGGACTCTGTGGATGTGCAGCACCAGGGATATTTCCTTTCTTCCTTCCAGTGACTACAGTAGCTGGCATTAGCTCCATCCCTTGCTGGCACTCTTGCAGTGGGTGCAGCATTGCCCACACTGCTCCCCATAGTGATCGAGCCTGAGTACCACACTAAACAAACTGTGGGTCACGGTTAATTAATTCCTATGGGCAATATACAGGTGATGATGTCATTGCTAAGTATAAAACTTTGTAAGATAAGACCATGGCAGAAGAGGGAAGGGGTAAATGATAAAGCCAGGATCTCTGTGGAATCAAATCCAATGGAGAGTGTAGACGGCACTCCAGGTGTGAGACTTAAAATCCACTTTATTGCAAAAGAGAGTGCAAAGTAAAATACATGCCAACGTGGGTCCGTGAACAACAGAGAATGTACAGAAATTGCATCTGGAGTGCTGTCTACACTCTCCATTGGATTTGATTCATCTTGCGGTTCACTGACCGGACTTGCACCATGGGAGTGAGGCAATCAAGGCTCTCATCTGGAGTGGTCACAACTTGTTTTTGTATACCAGGATCTCTGGGGGCCTGTTAGGAAAAGACTTGCTAAGGGTTAATTGCAGTTGTTTGTGGTTTCCTCTAATCCATGGAGCAGCAGCAGCCCTATTTAAACTTCCTGCTTCCTGTAGCAAATGCTGTCCGTTCTACAGCGTTTAGTGTGAGTTCCTTGCTTCCTGACTATCTGATACCTGTTCCTGTGACCCGGCCTGCTTTGACCCTGCTCTGAATTCTGCCTGCACCGACCCCGGCTTCTACGACCACTCTACTGCCTGCTCCCTTGTACCTTGCTGCCTGAACATTACCGACCCAGCCTGCACCCAACCATCCATCTGCCTGAACCCTTGTACGGCACCGCCCGCCAGTTACCGACCCGGACTGCCTCATGACCCTGCTGCCTGCACGAGCTCCAGCGGACATCTACCTTGCATCAGTGACTGTCCAGCCCTCGTGCCCCCCCATGCTCCTGAGTTCCCTGTCTGCACTACCAGGGACTCACGAACCGGGGCCGCAAGAGAGGTACCCCCTGCATAAGCCAGACTCCATCACCAGGTACGTGACAGGGCCTATTTCATCATAAGAATCCTAGAGCCTGACATAGAAGGAGAAAATTCACTTGATTCTGCCACCAACACAGACAGTGTTGACAAGGGAATACCAAGTATTGACAAGGGAATCCCATATGCAGAGCCATTGTGTTCTCCCAGCAGGGGAGGGGCAAGGGAAGCCGTACCCCCAGGGAGAACACAGTGATTATTGCTAGTGGCTATAACAGCCTCTAACAATGATTGCATGTAAAGTCTGGCATGTTGGTTGTAAATTGATTGATTGATAATTCAGCCTGCCCCTCAATCATTCGGTACATTCAGCCTGCCCACATAGTTCAAATTTTGGCCGGTTCCTGCTGAACCAGATGAGATTCAAAAGATCTACAGCCGGCTTAAGAATTATAAGACAAGCTCGGGAACTGAATTTAGTAATAACCTCCCCAAAAGTTCTTTTGTTGGTGAATTTACACTTTAATAGAAGCACTCTATTTTATATTTTTAACAGATTACTTCACAAATGCCAGGGCAGCAGAAATACTTGACCAATTTCAACTTTAAAGATCATTAAAATCTTGGAGTATCCATTTATAGGTCTTGAAGGCTGTACTCTATTGATCAGGTTTCTAGGACAAAGCTTGTTTTTAACAGAGAAATCCTAAAAAAAATTGTGACTACTAGGGATGGATATCCATTCATTAACAATTTTTAGCTTTTCCTTTCCTATTTATTAGATTGTCACGATTACATTCCAAAAAAGTAAGTTAAACACAATAGTGTTAAACATTCCATTGTGCTGCTCATGAGAAAATAAGGAGCAATTGATTTTTGCAAAGTAGAAAGGGCTTGATTAAATGTAAATGTTATGTAGGAGGAAGGAGAAAATAATAGAGCATTGCAGGTCTTTGTGCACTTTCCTGAGTTTGATGTATGGTCTGTGTGCTTGCATTCACGTCATTATCTACAATCCTTATTCCAGTGTGTACTACGTCTGAGAAATTCAGGAAAACAGTAGATTAATGAGTTACTGGCTTGACTTTGAAATCAGGGAGTTAATAAAGTGAGTCAATTATCCAACAAAGACATGCATCAGTAGCCCTTCCTCTCATACATAAAGAGCATTAAAATTTGAATATTTTATATTAATAGTTAATAAACTCACAGCCTATTTCTTCACTAATTGTAGAACCATCTGGAAGTAAATTTGGGAACTTTTTACTTTTGTACCTTTTGGATACGATCTTTAAATTACTACGATCACTTCAGGCCAAAATGTTTAAATACAACTCTTATTAAAAAATATATATGTTTTGTATTAATCAGAACAAAGTAAAATATGTATGAACAATGCACAAGTTTAGCTAAGTACCATGGACAGCAGCTGCTATATTACCCAGTTCAAGAATGCTTGTATTTTTCCACTTATCATGAGCGTATTCTTAATGTAGGAGAGACTCTCATGTTTATAATTTTTGTAAAATGCGTAAGGCAGTTGTTAATATAATGGTATGACCCTGAGCAACAAAAGTATTAACCATGGGAAAGTAGACATATATCAAATCAGAAAATATATATTCTTCCAAAGTCACTATATTTTTAATTGCTGGCATCCTTATTAAGTTACGGAAGAACTGAACTCTGGACATTGTGGCCAAAAAATATAAGCATAGGGCACAGGACTAGTCATCAGGATTGAGTGGAGTCTCTCTGCAACTGATCTTTCCCTATTACTGATACTGAATTACGATACATTCTTCTGAACTGTGTCCCTGTGTAGGGGAACCCATCTGGCTGGGCTTTTGTTTCTTCATGTCAGTGCTTCCAACAAGAGCAACAGTGAGCAGCACCAAATCTCACTCCAAATCGCATGTGACTAACTGTGCTTTAAAGCAGAGGTTTAGGGGTTTTATTGTCACTCTAGTAGCAGCAAGTACTACAGCTTACACAGGGATTGGCCAGGTATGATATAGGCATAATAAGCAAACAAAAAGGGAGGGCAAAAATGCCTAGTGCATTACCGTCAACACATGGCACAATTTATTAAGAAAGCCAAAAACATACTCAGAAACATAAATGGACAAAACGCATTTCATGCATCTGGATCAGCTCTGAAGAAGGGGGCTTGTCTCCCAAAACTCATTACCTTACCAACTGCAGAGGCTTGATGCCCACGTCACTGTAGTAATATATGACATGTGTTTTGTCCATTTATGTTTGCGAGTATGTTTTTAGCTTTCTTAATAAATTGTGTCATGTGTTGAAGGTAATGCACTAGGCGTTTGCACCGTCCCTTTTTGTTTGCTTCTAGTACTTTGGAGTTTCCCCGCTTGGGGAAAGCAGCATCACCTTAATTACCACCTTGGAGGAAGTGAATGCTGAAGTTTGGCAGCTTTTCTATATGAGATATGCATACTTACATTCCAAGCTGGGCAAATGTAACTGTGCAATAAAATTCATACCTAAACTTCAGCTTTGATCTCACTCTACAGGTGCAGCTGTGAGGCTGTAGACACAGAAGTCAGTAAGCACTCTCGCATACATGGATGTGCACTGCTATATATTCTGATATACTACTTTAGAAGGAATTCAAAATATAAGGTAACTTTTTCTGGGTACTTCTTAGGCAAGATTAACATTTCACATTTTTCGTGATAACATACAAAATATACTCTTTTTGTCTTCAGATCTACTTAAATAAATCATATATTTGGTTAAAAATATGCTCCTGTGCACACTGTTCACAACAAACTTGATTTAGACAGTTTGAGTGGTGGGATGCAATTATTATGGCCTGGCTCAGTATTAGTATTAGTTAGGATGATTTTTATATAAAAACTATAATAGGATACAAGTATTTCATTTATGTTTATAAATATTTTATGTTAATCATATGAAAATGTATTTTACAAATAAACATTTAATAATGTTTGTGCCTATGAGACAAGCTTTACAGAGCCTTGTGAGTTTCTAAATGGAGAACACAGAACTTTTTTTATTTCAGACTCTCCCTCTATGTTTAATTCTAATAATTGAACAGACAAGATCTATTTTAGACAGAATGGGGCCCTGACAAAAATCAGGATGGGGCTGAAACTGCTCATTGTTCAATAATCACTGGTAGAGCAGAAGTATATGTATCTAAATATACATACATACATAAATAATATGTGGCAAAGTGGTAAATCTATATGTATGTTTGAATATACACAATAATATAGAACCTGATGGTAGTAAAATGGAATGTTGAAATACCTTCTACCCCACTTTAGATATATGTTTCAAAACAGAATCTTGCGGAGGGGCGGAGCTTGGCCGCGCTAGGAGATGGCCGATTGATCCTGTCTCTCTGCTGCACAGGGGACTCTAAAGCTACATACCGAGCGAACAGCCCGAACGAACCATGACCCCAGCCGTTCAGAAGACCACCAACAACGAGGGGAACAATGTCCCGAAAGAAAACCGCTCTCAGAAGAGAGGAAGCTCACAGACTTCTTCACAGACCCCGCTCTTCCACACACCCAAGATGGCGCTGACTCAGCACACAGACAGGCAGGGCGCGCCTGACAGAACGTGTCTCCACAGCCAGATGCGGACATCATGGACTGCACAGCACCTCAGAAAAATGCACACGCCAGAGATTCTTCTAAAAAGAGCATCACCCTCTCCCTTCGATTCACCGACACAACAGGCACCGGTAAGCAAAAAACACCTCACCTATCACCGCAGTGAAATATCAGATGGAGAGAGCTCAAAAGATGAGCAGGATCCCTCACTTGCCAGTCTCCCTACCACCGACAACCCAGTGTCAGAAAACACACTAAAATGTATGCTCCTGAAACTCCAAAAAGATCTTAAAACAGATTTAAATAAATCAATGACACGTATGCAAAACCAAACAGATGGACTAGGGGACAGCACAGATACTATAGAGAAACAGATCACAAATTACACCACCGCCTATAATGAGCTAGTAGATGCACACAGAGCTCAGGCTGAAGAGCTGGATCGCATAACCGCCAAAATGGTGGACTTAGAAGACCGCTCAAGAAGGTGTAACTTGAAAATCAGAGGCATCCCAGAGTCTATTCCCACAAACGATCTGATCCCATACCTACAGAAAATGTTTTCTTCACTTGTGCCAGCTCTATCACAACTGGAGCTTGCAATAGATAGAGCCCACCGCATACACAAGCCTGCTCACATCCCTGCGGGCAAGCCCCGAGACGTTTTAAACCGTCTACATTTCTATCAGACCAAAAAGCGCATTCTGATGGCAGCTAAAAACATGTCTTTATTACCCGAACCGTATTCGGCTCTCCAGCTGTACTCCGATGTATCTGCAGCTACTGCTCAACGCAGAAGGGACTTCTCCCCCATAACATCAACTCTTAGACAGCATAATATCCCCTATAAATGGGGATACCCGTTCAAACTGCTGGTCACTTATCAAAGCAAATCTGCTATGATCTATCATTTGAAACATGGCCTCAAGCAACTACAGAATTGGGGACTATCTCCCCCACTGCAGGACCCCGCTACAGACAAAATTATGCCATCTCATCTAGCCAAGTCATGGAAAAATGTTAACAATACCTAAACAAGGAGATAGGCTCATCGGCCGAATCATCCCACTCGGACCCCCCTTCAAACAAAAATGACCCCTGTGCCAGGCCTCTTCTCATGGTTAACTTGATGTTTTATCCTGTACTAGGACTTGTTCTCCTACTTCACTTATTGTGTGTCAAACACACAGAGTTTTCACCTTCTTCTAACCCCTATATTCCCCACCCCCACTCCTTACCTAGTGTCTCGGCTGTGCCAATGTGCGGTTCAGAGTCAATCACTTCCACATCTTAGACAATGTCTGCTATGTCTATGTCCCTATAAGAAATGTTACTCAGATACATGTTACTATAGGAGCATCTCCCCCCACCCAAAAAGCAAACTCCCCATATAACATTACATGATAGCCAAAATATTATCCATCAATGCTAAGGGTTTAAACTCCCCCTATAAATGGGCCATGCTATGGAAAGAGGCTTTATCCTCCAAATCAGATATCATATGTGTCCAAGAGACGCATTTCGCTTCTACAAAGGCACCTATTTGCCGCCACCCCAAGTTCCCCACACATATTCAATGCCTATGCTCACAATAAATCCCAGGTTGTGATGATAGCCTTTAGAAATACTCTGGCCTTCCAGCTTCACTCGTTAGAAACTGGACGCTACATTATTGCTGACATCACCATTAATAACCACCGCGCCACCTTAGTAAATCTATATGCCCCTAACACACGCCAAAAGAGATGCTTTAACACCCTGATCTCCAAAAAACTACAACCTTTCAGATCTCGACCCATCATACTTTGTGGCGACTTTAACAAAGTGATGGAACCATCCATTGATTCCACCAACCCTTCCCGCAGACCAAGCCAATCGTTACACACAATTGCCTTCCAAGAAGAGCTTTTTGATGTCTGGAGATGTACACATAGCACAGAGTGTGATTATACTTTTTTCTCCTCTGTTCATAAAGTATATTCTAGGATTGATTTTTTTCTGACGGATAAAATTACACATCGGGTCAAATCCACAACTATAGGATCCAGGACATGGTCTGACCACACCCCCATTTACTTGGAACTGACCCTAACCAATTTGGGCACTATGCCCGCACCATGAAGACTTAACTCATCTATGCTAAATCATCCTGAACATCAGAAAAAAATCGAGGCCACCATAAAGAATTTTTTTAATGAAAATGAAGGCTCTGTTACAGATCCAACAGTACTATGGAACGCCCATAAGGCTTCCTTACGAGGAATCCTTATTAACATTTCCGCCCATGAGAAGAGACAACGTACCAAACAAATAACCCAAATTCACTCCCGAATTCATACCCTAGAGACCCAAAATAAAAATAACTATTCCCCTGCATTAGAAGAGGAGCTTAGAGACCTCCGACTCCAACTAGAAGCGCTCTTCATACGTTCATATGATTTCTACATTAAAAGACTCTTTGTAGAATCATACTCATCAAGCAACAAACCCGGTGCCTTTTTGGCCAAAAGTACAAATGTAAGAGCAACACAACAAAAATCCCATATCTTAAAGACAAACATCAAAACAAAATCCTCAACCCTGCAAACATAGCGGAACAGTTCCGCAAATATTACACGTCCCTTTATAACCTCCAGTCTGCACCTTCTTTCGCTCCTCCGGACCCCACCACTATCAAAACATTCCTCGAAACCATTGATCTACCCACTATTCCATCAGATCAAGCAACGCAATTATCTCTTCCTTTCTCCAATACTGAAGTAGAAAAAGTAATACAGGGTGGGCCATTTATATGGATACACCTTAATAAAATGGGAATGGTTGGTGATATTAACTTCCTGTTTGTGGCACATTAGTATATGTGAGGGGGGAAACTTTTCAAGATGGGTGGTGACCATGGCAGCCATTTTGAAGTCAGCCATTTTGAATCCAACTTATTGGGAATTTCACAAGAAAAACAATGGTGTGTGTGGTTTTAACATAACTTTATTCTTTCATGAGTTATTTACAAGTTTCTGACCACTTATAAAATGTGTTCAATGTGCTGCACATTGTGCTTCTCCCACTCTTCACACACTGATAGCAACACCGCAGGAGAAATGCTAGCACAGGCTTCCAGTATCCGTAGTTTCAGGTGCTGCACATCTTGTATCTTCACAGCATAGACAATTGCCTTCAGATGACCCCAAAGATAAAAGTCTAAGGGGGTCAGATCGGGAGA
Organism: Glandirana rugosa; assembly: GCA_018402905.1. Taxonomy (NCBI): domain Eukaryota; kingdom Metazoa; phylum Chordata; class Amphibia; order Anura; family Ranidae; genus Glandirana; species Glandirana rugosa. The sequence continues at coordinate 379,995 of BLSH010186467.1, forward strand.
CCTTGGGGGCCATTCAACTGGCCCACGACGACCAATCCACTTTCCAGGAAACTGTTCATCTAGGAATGCTCGGAAATGAAACACCCATAATGTGGTGGTGCACCATCTTGCTGGAACTATGATGTCAGTGATAGGGAATTGCTGGCCATCAAGTCGGCTTTGGAGGAATGGCGGTACCTCCTGGAAGGAGCAGCTCACCCGGTATTGGTTTTTACTGACCATAAAAACCATAAAAAACCATATGCTGTGAAGATACGAGATGTGCAGCACCTGAAACTACGGATACTGGAAGCCTGTGCTAGCATTTCTCCTGCGGTGTTGCTATCAGTGTGTGAAGAGTGGGAGAAGAGGGTTGCATTGACAATCCAACACAATGGGCAGCACATTGAACATATTTTATAAGTGGTCAGAAACTTGTAAATAACTCATGAAAGAATAAAGTTACGTTAAAACCAAGCACACCATTGTTTTTCTTGTGAAATTCCCAATAAGTTTGATGTGTCACATGACGCTCTTCCTATTGGAAAAAAAAAAGTTGGATTCAAAATGGCCGACTTCAAAATGGCCGCCATGGTCACCACCCATCTTGAAAAGTTTCCCCCCTCACATATACTAATGTGCCACAAACAGGAAGTTAATATCACCAACCATTCCCATTTTATTAAGGTGTACCCTGTACATTCTCTCCCACTCCACAAATCCCCAGGGCCCGACGGCTATGTTAAGAATAATATAAGATATTCTCCCATATCTTAGCTCCCCATCTTACTTACTCATACAATCATATAAGCAACATAGCTACATGCCCTAAAGAATTTTTAGATTCCTTAATTGTCACCATACCCAAGCCGGGAAAACCAACCGAATCCCCCCAAACTTTCATCCTAGTTCTCTATTGAACTCTGACACAAAAATGTATGCCAAGATCCTTGCAAATAGAATTGCCCAAATCACCCCCTCCCTAATACATTCTGACCAGGTAGAATTTCTACCGGGAAGACAGGCCTCCGATGGTACTCGTAGACTTATCAACATTACCCAATGGGCAGAACATCACAACATTCCAACTTTACTTATCTCTCTAGATGCCGAAAAGGCTTTTGATAGGGTCCATTGGCTCTACATGGAAGAAGTTCTACGGAGGTTTGGCTTCACTGGTCGCATCCTTACAGCCATATCAACCCTATATACTAATCCCACGGCAAAAGTCTGGACATCTGGTTTTCTCTCATCACCATTCCCCATAACTAATGGAACCCAGCAAGGTTGCTCACTATCACCCCTGATCTTTTCATTAATAATTGAACCCCTTGCAGCCCACATCCGAACAAACCCACTCATTTCTGGAGTCACAATAGGCCCCACACACCACAAGATTGGGTTATACGCAGATGACATGGTCTTAACCATAACTAACCCCCTCCAATCCCTTCCACACCTGTATCATCTATTAGAACACTTTGGTACTATCTCCCTTTATAAACTCAACAACTCTAAGTTTCAAATGCTACCAATAGGTCTAAACCCCGCAATTTAAAAACAGATAGCCAGCATTGTTCCCTTCTCATGGGCCCCTCTTTCCACCCTACAATACCTGGGAGTCCAACTCTCCTCCCCCAGTTCCAGACTTCTCTCAACTAACTTTTCAAGCCTTATTACAATGCTGGAAAATACGGTGAAGAATCTATCCATGAACCGCACGTCCTGGGCAGGACGCATCGCCCTAACAAAAATGTTTCTGCTATCACACATTTTATGTTTGTTTAGAACTCTCCCTATTCCGATCCTCCTGACACATCTAAAAAAGATACAGTCTATATTAAACACCTTCATATGGCATGCCCACGGATAAAAGCAACTACACTTCTCCGCCCAACTAAATACGCTGGCCTTGGAGCTCCCAATGTCTCTGCATATTACAAGGCAACTATACTGACCCTGTTGAAAGAATGGTGGAATCCTAAACAGCCTCCTGCCTGGCAACAAATTGAAGCTACGGCATTAGCTGAGAGCCCAAAATGCCTCCTAGGGGCAGCAGCGGTTTCCCCAATCGTAAAAAAGCACTAGATGGACATGATCAATGCAGCCCTCAAGGTATGGACCTCCATCACTGGCCCTCCCCACTCCATATCCCTTAAAGCTCTTCACAAACTCCCACTCAGAACTTTGGAACTCCTCATACCAAATATATCATTAGCATCATGGGAAGAAGCTGGCATCTCCACCATCGCTCATCTCTACCACAACAATCAAATGCAAACCTTCCAATTTATAATGGATCACTTCTCCCTCAATAAATCTTCTTCCTTTCCTTCCCTTTATAAATTAAAAATAAGACATGCACTCCAACGCATGCAATTTCACAACCAGACGACGATGAACGATATCCTTGAAATCTTTGACTCCCCAAAAATCCCTTGGAAAGGCATATCACCGATATATAAAATTCTCACCAAACTGCCCCCAAAGGAAAAAACCCCAACTATGATCAAATGGGAACACTCATTAAAATTCAATGCCTCACCCAACCAATGGCAGTCAGCAATTTCATCCCCTCTGAAATACTCTAGATTAGAGTTGAGCGGACACCTGGATGTTCAGGTTCGGCGGGTTCGGCCGAACTTCGGGAAAAAGTCCGGGTTCGGTACCGAACTTAACCCGAACTTTACCCCGGACCCCGAACCCCATTGAAGTCAATGGGGACCCGAACTTTTGGGCACAAAAATGGCTGTAAAAAAGTCCTGGAAAGTGCTAGAGGGCTGTAAAAGTAAGTTAAATGATTTTAGAACAATAATCTGTCCCTTACAGCAACAGCAAGAACCTGACCCTATAGAAGTAGGTGATGATTTTAGAACAATAATCTGTCCCTTACAGCAACAGCAGGAACCTGACCCTATAGAACTAGGAGATGATTTTAGAACAATAATCTGTCCCTCAAAGCAGTAGACTCTACCTAGTCCAGAATCAGATCCTTCTGTAATGCAGGATGAGATGTTATTATATCTGCAATCTGTCCCTCACAGTCCCGGCAGCATCCTCTCCCTAGACTAGCCTGAGAGCATGTGACATGCAGCACTATGTGACTCCACCTTATATGGAGGCTGGGTCACATGATGCACTGGTCAATCACAGCCATGCCATTAGTAGGCATGGCTGTGATGGCTTCTAAGGGCAAACCAGTGAAATGCTTGTTGATTGGCTGCCCTGCAGCTATTCAACAGGTGGGATCAAATACCTGAACCCCGAACCCGAACCCAAACTTTTTTTCAAATGTCCGGGTTCGGTTCTGGGTCACGGACACCCCAAAGTTCGGTACAGTCCCGAACTTTACAGTTTGGGTTTGCTCAACTCTACTCTAGATGCATCACACATTGGGAATCTACGCAAAAGCTACTGCATCACTGGTATCTCACACCGAAAAGATTAGCAAGCATCTTTCCGAACCAAACTGACTCTTGCTGGAGAGGGTGCGGAGTACAAGGATCCCTTCTACATATCTGGTGGCAATGCCCTATTCTCATGAAATTCTGGGAAGACATATTCAGACTGGCAAAAGCAGTCACAGGCATACCCGCTGCTCCCGTCCCATCCTTAGCTCTACTGAATATGCACATGGACAAATACCCAAAAGAATTCCACTGTATCCTTACACACCTCTTCATTGCAGCACGCCTATCCATAGCCCGAAAATGGAAACAAACCTCCCCACCACTCCTCCAAACAACCATCGACATCCTCAACGAACAAGCACACTACGAACTTATGTTTGCAAAAGCACACCTTCAGACTAAAAAGTTTTTCCTAAACTGGACTCCATGGCTACAACACCCTAAAGGAAATTTGAAACTATAATACTGCACGCCAGCCATTAAGATAAGATCTTTTTAGCTCATACCATCACCATTGCAAGCTAAACAATACTGTCTTTTCATTAAATAACATACAGAACTAATCTCCCAGTCAAGGGACATCAGCCTCACTGGATTACCTCACTCCTGAACGGGCACATGGTACATGGTGCGACAACTACATCAACAGACAAATCCAAACAGATTGCAACATGAAGACTTACTGAACTAGCAATTCCACCCCTTCTCCACCCTCTTCCCAGCTCTCACCCTCTGTCTTCTATCTTCACCTAATATTCAAAGAAGACACTTGAACTCTTACGCCTTAACTCCCCAAGTCAGTCAATTTATTGTCTCTTTCATCTTACAACCCAAGCAACCTGAGATCCCTGTTAGGTTGGCACCCCCACTGAACTATGCAGTTTGTGTCTGCGCAAGGTTGGACCCCCCCCTGGGACACAGCAGGATCCCAAAAGGGGCACCGGGGAGGGGTGCCTGGCACACTGCTACACTTACATAACTGCTTAACGTTGTAAACTTGTTGGAACGATGCCTAGTTCACTTATCGGATCTCTCCTTAACTCACCACCTCAATATTGCTCTTAGTAAGATTTTGAGTTGTTCACATCTTGTAATACACTGTTCTATGATTTATTATTACCCTGTATCTTCTTTTCTTGAAAATTAATAAAAACCTTTTTGAAACAAAACAGAATCTTGCATAATTTAATAATAAAAAGAAAAAAACTCATGCTTCATCTTCCTTGAAATGTTAAAACACTGTTGTTCCAAGATCCTTTGGTCCTCACCATATTATCACTGTCTAGTCACTGGTCCCTCCATACAAAACAGATGCATAGTTTCACTTTTAATAAAAAAGTAACTCTTTAAAATAGTTTATTAACATGTATTTATAGCATTTAAAGAAACCTGAGAGAAATACAGAAGCTGCCATTGATACATTTTTGAAAATGCTAGATGCTTGACTGTCTCTAGTTTCAGTGCTCTGTCTTGGAACAAGCAGTTCAGGGAAGTCAGAACACCTATTTGGTACACTGGGTCAAAGCTAATGTCTTAGAAAGTACTGAAGCCATAGGATTGAAATGACAGCCAGGGAAAGAGCAGTGGCAGCCTCTATACTTCCTCTCTACAGGTTTTATTTAAGTCTCATAGCAGATAGAATGGCACCAATATCACGGGGACCCTGGGGTGGTTATCCACTTCAATACTGGGCACTTAGAACACTTCCTGCCCAGACCAATTTTCAGCTTTCAGTGCTGTTGCGATTTGAATGAGAATTGCGCGGTCGTGCGACGTTGTACCCAAACAAAATTTTTATCATTTTGTTCCCACAAATAGAGCTTTCTTTTGGTGGTATTTGATCGCCTCTGCGTCATTTCTGATCACCGCTAACAAAAAAAGACCGAAAATTTTGAAAAAAAAAAAACATTTTTCTTTGTTTCTGTCACAAAAATTTGTATAAAGTACATTTTCTCCTTCACTGACGGGCACTGATGGAACTACACTGATGGGCACTGATGAGGCAGAACAGATTGGCACTGATGAGGTGGCACTGATAAGGTTGCACTGATGATGGGGCACATTTACAGAACTGATGGGTGGCACTGACAAGCAACACTGATGGGCACTGATACGTGGCACTGATATGCAGCACTGATGGACCCTCATAGGCGGCACTGATAAGTGGCACTGGGCACTGATGGGCACTGATAGGTGGCACTTTTAGGTGGCAGAGGTGGGCACTTTTAGGTGGCACATGAGGGCACTTTTAGGTGGCACAGGTGGGCACTGATAGGTGAAACAGGTGGGCACTGATAGGTGTCACAGGTGGGCACAGGTGGGCACTTCTAGGTGGCAGTGGTGGGCACTGATGCAACAAGCACTGTTAGGGATGGCACTGGCAGGCATCATACATGGGCACAGTGCCATCCCTACAGTGCACAATAATGCCCTTACCTGGTGGTCTAGTGGGGGCTCCCTGGTGGTCCTGGGCGGCCTCTGTGGTCCTTCCCTGGTGGTCCTAGGTGGCCTCTGTGTGATGTCCGGGGGGGCTCCCTGGGGGTCTTGATCCAGCTCCCTGGTGGTCCAGTGGGGTGATCCTGAGGGTGGCTGCGCTGATAAACGTTCAGCGCAGCCCCCCCCTGTCAGGAGAGCAGCCGATCGGCTCTCCGCTGCTCAGGTCTGCAGACCTGAGCAGAGGAAAAGCCGATCAACGGCTCTTCCTATTTACACTGTGACCAGCCGTGATTGATCACGGCTGATCACATGGTAAAAGGCTTCGGATCAAAGCCTTTTACCTTGGTCGGTAATGCGGTGGGTCAGACTGACCCACGGCACCACCGATCGCCGGGATGCGCACCCCGGGGGCACCCGATCGTGGATTATCTTGAGGACGTCAATAGATGTCCAGTCAGGATAATGAACCACCTGCCCGGACGTCATTTGTCAATGCGCCGGGCGGGAAGTGGTTAAAGTGCAAAAACTAACTATAAAATTGAAAAAAAAAATAAAAACAGTCCATAAAAAAGTCCACAAATAGTCCATGTAAAGTTCAAGGATGTATCCAATATGATGGACCAGCACACAGGGACAGTAACCTGAAGAGCAGAAGCAACTCTGTGTGGAATAAAAAAAGGGGGGGGGGGAGGAGACAATGTGCGCTAGATCTAAGTGCAGCATGCCATCACAATGAGTTTATTAATAAAAGCTAAATGGATACTCACAAACAAAAGTTAAAAACAGGCACTTCAATGGGGAAAGTCTAGGCCCAGAACAGTGTCACTCCTTCTTCGGCTGTGGTGTAGTAGGAGGTTGTATTCACGTGAAGCAGATGTGAAGAGGGACTGACCGGCTGGCCGTCCGCGGTCCACTGTGAAGCGTCAGAACCTGGAAGTCCGGAAGAATCCGGAAGTGACATCAGCAATGTAATCGGCCAATAAGGTGACGCGTTTCAATGCTACACAGCATTTTCCTCAGACCCTACTCACGGCCAAAATAAGGGGAGCTGTTATAGGCTGCCAAGGGGGCATGCTCAAGACCATTAAAGAGCAAGCCTATGGACGTTACACAGAACCCTGTATCCTGCCCGGAATGTACAATTTTAGTGCATGGAAACATTACTATAAAATTGATGCATTACTAGACCATCTACTGTATAAATTATAAAAGGTATATGTAAAATACATGTATGAATATAAATAGATGTATATATATATTTAACATGAACATTAAACCTGGGATTATCTGAACATACCAAAGATACACATATGAATACCTAACAAGATACTTTATATTGGAGACAAAAAGAGTAGGAAAGGATGTGAATAAAAACTAAAGAAATTAAAATGAAAATAAAAATAATAAATGAATATAAAAAAATAATAAAAAAATAAAAAATAAAAATGAAAATAAAACTGAATTTTTATGGAATAATTTGAATTCCTTAAATAAAATGATTTGCGTTATATGTCATGAATCACACACACTGTGCCTCCTGCATTAGGCTACAGCTTCCTGAAACGATACATTATCTTATATGATCTATAGTGGAACTGGGTACTTACCATTCCACCATAGACATAGGATTGTGCGATATCTGTAATAAATTATATTATGTTGTTATATTAATATTAAATCTATAAAATGACAACATATATATATCCATATATGCATATAAATATATATGTCTTGCATGCCTCACAGCCAACTGTACCACATGCATACAGAATGACCCAACAAATCCATATGTATATGCACATTCCTAAATGTATAGAGTTAAATAACAGTATCTATTTCTATTTCTTAATTTAAGCCCACCGGCGCCAAAGAATTCAAAGTATAAATCCAAAATATTTCTGGGCCTCACAGTCTGTGGAATCGCTCAGCCAGGGGGTACTTGTCTAGTATAGACTCGATCCCCCACACTTGGAGACCCTCCGCATACTGTGAATAGTTTCGAAAAGTGGCGAGGGATGCTGAGTTTAGGGTATCTTTCCGTTTCTGACCTACGATGTTCGCTGAACCTGGCCCTGAGGGTCCGGATGGTCCTGCCAACATAATACAGACCACAGGAGCAGGTCAGGCAATACACAACATATCCAGCATACAAATAAAAATCCACTTCTGTATCGCCTGCCCTTCTAGATCTCTACACCGCTCCACAGAAAAAAATCACAGTGCAATTCCTTTCACAATTTGCAAATACTCAAATATTTAAAATCAGATAAAGCTGCCACTAATAAACACAGTGCATAGCACAAGTAGCGCTTAAGGTGTTATCGCTAGTACACCATCTTATAAGACTAAGATAAATCAGATTAAAATTATATATATATATATATAGTATATACATATATATGAGTCCATATAGTCCTTCCACCAATGCGTGTATAACGATCTTTATCCTTCTTTGCACCACACTTTATTGACAGAGACAGGTGCACCTCCACCTACATAGACTTGCACTCACCAGAGCGATTTGCCTTGCATTCTCATGCCCGGCAAACACAGCGTGTGTAGACTAATACACAAGGCAATCCTGGACAATATTCCTCCGTCGGATATCCCGATCAGTATAGTTCCAAGAATTAATAGCAGGGGAGAGATAAGGAAAGGCTCCACATTGTGCATGAAATTTAAAATGAAGTTTTATTCCCAAATCTCCCCCCCTCACATTATACTCACAAACATGTCATGTCATGCTAGCAGTGATCAGGGGAAGCACCAGACAGTGGATGATTAGGCATTCCACACCACTTCTCAGCACTCAGACCATCCTCACCCGACCAGCAGGGAAAGATGTCCCACCTGCTCACTCCAGCTCCCTCTCATCAAGTTACCGTGTAGCTGTGTCAGACGCGTTTCATTTAATGGACTTCTACCTGTGACATGCTACACGGTCGGCAACAATTGTTACTTAAAGTTTCCTCCCTCATACAAATTAACCTACGAGGGGGGAGGAGGAGGGGTGTACCTTTCTGTGTCTCCATGCCGTTCATTCACTGCTTTTCCGGCACTTCACCCATCACCTTTTATACATAAATAGTTAAAATCAAATACATTGTATACACCATTATGCTTAGGAGCAGCAATTGCCTACAATTCTCGCAGCACAGGTAATTACAGTGCAATAAAAAGAAAAGAAAAGAGAATCCTATCTATTACAACATATTTACTTTATATAGGCAAAACTTCCATTTCCCTCACTCCTATTTCTCACACATTACTGCGTGTTCTGCAGGGGAGTGCAAAGTTATTTAACATTCCTCCTTCTTAATATTCATACAGTGATTACTACAGGTTTTAAAAAATTACCATTATTCATTCATTCAGATAGGCGGTACCACACACTTTGCGATCCCTGATCCTTATCAGACAGCTAGAATTATGAAATTTAACCCCATCTCCTACAAATAGACAATTTCAGAAAGGAGTGTCTATCTACCTTAAAGTGTTACTACAACAGTAAAATCAGTCTGTATATGCAGCAAAGCATGCTTGTTATATTCACTGTGGAAACTAAGGAGTTAATCCTCCACATTGTGTAAAAAGGTTGTTTAATCCTGTCTTCTCTGATCATCCCCTTCTTTCACTGTCCCAAATCCATCTCTCGATAAGGCAGAGCCGTTGGAGTCACTCTGCACATGCTCAGTTTGATGTGCATTGCTGTCCACACAGAGGGTCAGAGGTCATGCAGCCTCATAGGACAGAGTAGAATTAAAACTTCTACTACAAGCTTTAACCAGACACTGATAAAATAATTGCATTTCCATGTTCTGTCTACTGTTGGAGATCAGATATAGTGAATCAAGGGTTTTGGGTTTAGTAACACTTTAAAGCTGTACTCCAAACTACAGTACATTAAGATAGTGTTACAACAATAGGCATGCTTACTTCATTGATGTATTGCTTTTGGTATTGCTTGCAGATATTTGCAGTAATTCAGTCTGAAAGATCCCCAACACTTTGTCTCACTGCATGAATTTCCTGAGATAAGGACCATTATTCGCTGCTCTATCACATTGTGCAGGATGACTGATTTTGTATCTGCACATCTGTAATATTCACATGCCAGTCCTGACATTATAACATCAGTGCTTCCTGTAGTGGTTGAACCCTCTGTATGATTTAAAAGACTTTCTGGGTACATGGGGTTGGTACAAAAAATATAGTGGCTTCTGTATACCTGTAAACCTTGAGCTGAGAGACCTGATTTAACTTCTGACTTTAGATTTACTTTAAATATATTTTCAGGGAAATTGATCCCCAAATAATCCATCTCAACAGCACTCGGGTCATCATAAAGTGTAAATGCTTTCAACAAGGAAGGATAAATTACAGATAATGGTCTCTGTGATTTTAAAGGGTTAATACATACAGGTGCATCTCATACAATTATAATATCATCAAAAAGCTAATTTATTTTAGTAATTCAATTCAAAAAGTGAACCTCATATATTTTATAAAGATGTGTTACACACAGAGCAATATATTTCAAGCATTTCTTTCTTTTAATTTTGATGATTACGGCTTACAGCTAGTGAGAACTCAAAATTCAGTATCTCAGAAAATTAGAATATATTTCATAAGACCAATAAAAAAAAGGATTTTAAGGGGCGGAGCCTGGCCGCACTACTGAATGGCCGCCTAAAGAGAAAGCTCCGCTGACACGGGCAGATTCACCGGCCTAACGACAGCCACAGAGCAGCCACACAGCTAGAACCGGCTCTGAAGGTCCCCGCAACCTGCCAGGATGCCCTGCAAACAAGGCACGAAACCGCCTGAGCCCCGCCACCTCACAGAATTCTTCAGCAGCTCCAGGGCGCATGAAGCCCAAGATGGCGCCGAACGAAGAGTCGGCGAATGAACACATGCTTCCCCGCCGCGCTCTGCTACAGAGGATCAGGCAATCGATCTGATGGACAGTTCTACCCCAGACAGTATCGGCAGCAAAGACAGGAATAAAAGGGCAACCTCGTCCCCATTCCCCTCTCCACAACACACGGTAAGGAAGAAACTTATCCACACTCAGGGCACTGAGAGGGAGGGGGGAAGCGACGAGGAGGATGAGGATGTGGATGGAATGGCTGACTCCCTTGCAAATGCTCCCACCACAGATAATGCTGTATCAGAACACACATTGAAGCAAATGTTGCTAATGCTCCAAAAGGACATACAAAAGAATATCACTAGATCTATTTCAAGAATCCAAATACAAGTAGACAAATTGGGGGAACGTACAGATAAAGTGGAGAGACAGCTAACTGAATTCACCCAGGCATACAATGAAATGGTGGATGCCCACAGAGACCAAACTAATGAGCTCCAGAGGATGCAAGCTAAGCTCGCAGACCTCGAGGACCGTTCCAGAAGGAACAACCTTAAAATCAGAGGAGTCCCAGAGTCTATCCACCCCCCGGACCTCACGCAAAACCTCCAGACCCTATTCAGCACCCTGGTACCCACGTTAACACCGCATGAGCTCATTATAGATAGAGCCCACAGGATCTTCAAGCCCCCACATATTGCAGCAGACAAACCCAGGGATGTCCTGCTCCGCATTCATTTCTTTACTACTAAAGAAAAACTCTTAAGGGCAGCCAGGAAGGCCTCTCCATTCCCTGAGCCATACAGCCACCTATCCGTCTACTCAGACATCTCCACATACACAGCCCAAAAAAGAAAAGAGCTAGCACCTATTACGAAAGCTTTGCAGGAGCAGAATGTCATGTATAAGTGGGGATTCCCCACCAAAATAATAGTGACACATCTGGGGAAATCTACCACTATCACCCAACTGAAGCAAGGGCTAAAACAGCTCCAAAACTGGGGCATTAACCCATCACCTCCAACCGGTCCAAATCGAATCATCTACAAAGTGACTGGTGCAACGTGACAAACAAATGAACACTTTAACGCTCAGGCCAGGTAAAGGAACCCTACAACCGTCCGACATTGTTGGCCCCTGTGTTAGCGGCCCGTCTCACTGTGTTACTAATGTTACTTATCTTAGTATTGTTCCTGTTGAGCGCAGGGATTACTTACCTTCCTCCCACTGAGAAGCGTACTAGGTACGCATACTTTTGCCTTACTTCTTATCCTCTGACTTCCTCTTCTTTTTCTTCCTTTCTCCTGTCCCCCACACCCCCCACATGCTCCATAGGAGGCAGTGCCAACCTTCTTATAAAAACTACTGTTAACTTGCATGATTTAATTTATGCTCTATGTGAATGTCTTGTATATGTACAGGAGAGAAGTGATCTCCCAAGCTGCTATGTGCACAGCCACATTCATTACTGCAACCCATATAACCACATATGGCTTTAAAAATTCTCTCCCTTAACATTAAGGGACTGAACAGCCCCTACAAACCATCCCTCCTTTGGAGAGAAGCACTCGCATCACAATGCAAAGTGATCTGCATACAGGAGACACATTTTCACCATAGCAATCCCCCAAAATGCACCCATCCTAGATTTCCATACATATTTACCGCCAGTACAAACTCCAAAAAAAGAGGAGTAATGATCGCGGTTAAAAATACTTTCGCATTCCAACTGCTCAAAGTGGAAGCAGACCCCAATGGCAGATATATTATAGTATCCGCTATTTATAACAACTCCAGATTGACCATAGTGAAAGTTTATGCCTCGAATAACCCTTCCCCCAAGTTCTATAAAGCTCTCTCAAAAAAAATTCAGGAATACAAAAAAAACACCTTGTCATATGCGGGGATTTCAATGAAATCCTCGAACCCATTGATTCCTCAAACCCCTTTCGTAAAAAAACATCAGCCTTAGCATCCTTTATAGCCAACGAAGATCTCTATGACATATGGCGGTGTGCACACGGTAGCGAAAGGGACTTCACTTTCTTCTCGCCCGCCCATGGGGCATACTCCAGGATAGATCTCTTCCTCACAGACAAATACACCTTACAGAAGGTTTCAAACTCCTCAATTGGAGTAACCACGTGGTCAGACCATGCCCCCTGCTCTATTAATATAATGCTTTCAAACAACACCAAATCTAACTCCCCTTGGAGAGTTAACTCCTCACTCCTTACTGACCCTACTTATAAACCCCTACTCGAGAAAGAAATAAAATTATTTTTCGAAACTAACAACACACATGACATTGACCCCGTTCTTCTATGGAATGCACACAAAGCGGTCCTGCGAGGACCCCTGATCAAGCTCTCGGCACAGGAGAAAAAGAGACAAACACTATGGATAATGACCCTGACAGACCAAATTAAAACACTAGAATCCCAAAACAAATTAAAATATAACCCCAACACTGCTGAGGACATTAATCTCCTCTGCTTCCAACTAAGTCAAACCATGCGACAAAGCTACGACTTCTTTATCAAACGCCTCAAAATGACCTCATACACCTCAGGCAATAAACCAGGAGCTTACTTGGCCAGACAATATAAAAAAAGAGCAATTAACTCCAAAATTCCGTACCTCACAGCCCAAGACAAACGGAAAATTATCAACCCCGCCGACATTGCGGAGCAATTCAGAAACTACTACGCGACCCTATATAATCTAAAAGACACTGACCCAGCACCAACCCCCCAAATAGAGGACATATCCTGATTCTTAAACAGCATAAAATTACCCTAACTCTCCTCTGAACACTTACAGAACCTCTCGTCCCCCTTCACTGAACAAGAACTTGACAATGTAATAAACTCCCTACCACTTCGCAAATCCCCCGGACCGGATGGATTCTCCAGCTGCTACTATAAAATATTCTCCCCATACCTGACTCTTTTCCTAACAAAATCCTCAAATCAGATAGCTGACACAGGACACTGTCCCCCAGAATTCCTAGAATCTATCATAGTCACGATCCCCAAACCTGGAAAACCCACTGACACCCCACAAAAATTCAGGCCCATATCCTTATTGAACACGGACACAAAAATATATGCTAAATTGATAGCTAATAGACTTGCTAAAATCATCCCCCTATTGGTGCACCCAGATCAGGTGGGCTTCGTCTACGGCAGACAAACCACGGACGGTACTAGGCGTTTTTTAAACCTTATTCAATGGGCAGAACACCACAAAATACCATTTGTATTATTGTCCCTAGACACCGAAAAGGCCTTTGACAGCATACATTGGTCTTACATGCGAGCAGTACTTGGGAAATTGGGGTTTACAGGCCGTATCCTCTCCTCAATACTAACACTATATACTAATCCCTCCGCTAGAGTATGGACGTCGGGTTATATGTCATCACACTTCCCCATATCTAATGGCACCAGGCAAGGATGCCCACTCTCCCCCATTATATTCTCCTTAATAATGGAACCCCTCGCAGAACACATCAGGCAGAATTCTGCCATCTCTGGCCTCACCATAAATAAAGTTGAGCATAAAATAGAACTTTATGCGGAGGACATCCTTATCCTCCTGACAGAACCTGAGCAATCCTTCGCGCCACTATGCACACTATTAGAGCATTTTGGAAACATCTCCCTATACAAGCTCAACCACTCAAAATCCCATATGCTCTCGGTAGGTTTATTACCTACGGCTAAACACCATATTGCAAACAATGTTCCATTTGAATAGGCCCCTAACGATACCCTTACGTATCTAGGGGTACAACTTACATCCCCAACTTCCAAAATTCGCAACTTGAACTACATGAGTCTGACCACTACACTCTCCAAACTATGCAACACACTGAAAACTGGAGTAGCACCTGGGCAGGACGAATTGCATTGACCAAAATGTTTTTACTCCCACACATCCTTTATCTATTCTGAGCCCTACCTCTTCAATATTCCCGAATTCAACTGAAACAAATACAAACACTAATACAAAACTTTATATGGAACTATAAGAAACCGCGCCTGAAAAAAACAATACTTTGTGCACCCACAAAAGCTGCCGGCATGGGGGCCCCTGACATTCAAGCATATTATAAAGCGATGATCTTCTCCCAAACAAGATGTTGGTGGTCACCCTCAGCCAGCTCCTCATGGGCCTACATAGAGGCTGCTGCCCTAAATCTGAATCTGAAACACTTACTAGGAGCCCTTTGGATCTCCACCTCTAACAAGCCACACTACATGGACTCCATAAAATCTACGATTAAAGTATGGATTTCCTTCTTGAAAAATAACCAGGGAGTCTCGGTCCAAGCACTGCACAAACTCCCACTGAGATCCCTGGAAGCTGCATTCCCACACATCAGCCTACCAGACTGGGAATCAGCGGGACTCCTCCACATTGCTGAACTCTATAAGAACCACACCTTATCATCCTACCAAGACCTATGCCAAAAATACCAGCTCAAAGCAACTACCTTTTATAAATATCTACAAGTGCGACACGCACTACAAGCAATCAAGCATTGCGAGGCTAACAACACTCCTCTAAAAATCTTGCTTCTCCTGGATACCCCCCCCCCCGAACACCCGCCTGGGTATTTCCCCCTTCTACCAACTGCTGATCAACAACGCCAATCAGACGAAAATGTCATCAATGGAGTACTGGGAAAAGAACCTCCACTTTGAAGCGGACATAAACACATGGAACTTGGCTTCTAGAACCCCACTTACCCACTCCAAATGTCTGTCTCATTGGGAAGCCTCCCAAAAGCTTCTACATAACTGGTATCTAACACCCGAAAAACTGGCTCACATCTACCCCAACTACTCACCTTATTGCTGGACAGACTGCGGGCAAATAGGCTCTGCCTCACATATATGGTGGAACTGCTCTATCATACAACGATACTGGAAATCAATATTTGAACTTGCCTCCTCCATCACCAAAACCCGAATGACACCAGATCCTAAACTGGCCCTATTTGGGATAGGGCTATCCGCTTGGCCCCAAAACCTCAGAACTATACTGGCACATATATTCATAGGGGCGAGACTCGCAATTTCCAGACTGTGGAAACAACCAACACCCCCTGAAATGACCTCCACAACTCGGATAATCATGGAAAATGCCTCCCTCGAATATTCATTTGCCAAAGCAAACCTGCAAACAGAAAAAATCATCCACAGATGGTCCCTATGGCCTCTCCACCCCTCATAAGATATCCGGTGGAAACCCCAAAGACAATCTTGGACTACTATAACTTGCCAAAATGCCTAACCACAGGCTTAGCACCAACATATTCTCACAGAGAATACAACCAAAACAATGGCACTTCCTCCTCCTACTGTCTCCCCAGCACCCTCTACTTACCCACCCTCTTCCCTCTCTTTTCCTTTCCTATCCTTTTTCTCCCCTTTCCCACCTCTTCTCTTTCCTTTTCTTTTTTTTTTTGTTTTTCTGGTACCTTTCCCTCAACAACCCTATCTAACATGGATACCTCAAATTCGGATTGAGGAAACAAACCTGCACTAAGCACCACTAATCCGAAATATTTACACCGTTACGTATCATTTACTACTAGATGCCATACTCCAACCTAGTTCTGCTATACTCCACATTACTCTGTATTTTCTCTAATGGGACGACGGGGAAGCGCCCCCTTCCCCAACACCACAGCTTGTTTCCTATGGGGTGGTGGGGGGACCGGGAAGCTTCGGCGAAGTCTCAACTTAACAAAATTGTTGTTTTATGTTTAACAACCCAGCCTCTAAATATAGCGGCAATCACACTTAACTTCTTTATTAATATTACACTAGTATCTATCTTACTGTTATATGTCCTTTAAGGTAAATTGCATTCCTCTCTGTCTCATATGTAAGAAGACTATATAAATAATATCCATGTATTACTGAGCACCTTCATGGTACCATGTAACTTGGTAACCATATTTGCAAAACTTCAATAAAAACCATTGAAACAAAAAAAAAAAGGATTTTAATACAGAAATGTTTGCCGACTGAAAAGTATGTCCATGTACAGTATAGTATGCACTCAATAATTGATCGGGCTCCTTTTGCATGAATTACTGCATCAATGTGGTGTGGCATGGAAGCGATCAGCCTGTGGCACTGCTGAGGTGTTAGGCAAGCTCAGACTGTGGATTTCAGCTCATCTGCATTGTTAGGTCTAGTGCCTCTCATCTTCCTCTTGACAATACCCCACAGATTCTCTATGGGGTTTAGGTCAGGTGAGTTTGCTGACCAATCAAGCACAGTGATACCATGATCATTAAACCAGGTATTGGTACTTTTGGCAATGAGGGCAGGTGCCAAGTCCTGCTGGAAATTAAATCGGCATCTGCATAAAGCTGGTCAGTAGAGGAAAGCATGAAGCGCTCTAGAATTTTCAGGTAGAGGGCTGCGCTGACTTTGAACTTGATAAAACACAGTGGACCAATACCAGCAGATGACATGGCTCCCCAAATCATCAGGGACTGTAGAAAATGTTGCATTTAATTTGGAAATCAAGGTCCTAGAGTCTAGAGGAAGAGTGGAAAGGCACAGAATCCAAGCTGCATAAGGTCCAGTGTGAAGTTTCCACAGTCAGTGACGATTTATGAGATGCACCTGTATATCTGAAACATACGTAAAATCTTATATTGTGAGAGGTATTGTCCTACTTAGAGATGGAATATGTTTATTATAAAAAATAAAAGTTTACAGAACAAGATTTAACAGCTAACTAGTCCCAAACCATTAAAAGCTTTTTGAGGACAAGCAAACTTATTCTTGCTTATTATACAAAAACATCCACCAGCCACCCAATCAAATGTGCTTCCTCTAATGAAGTGGTCAAAGCTGATAGCTGAAGGACTGCTATTTGCTTAAGGGCATTGAGCACTCATTTGATATTTCAATCACATTTGCAACAAAAGAAGCATTTCTTTTAAAAAGAATCAAAATTGTACATGAGAAATGTTATCCTTAAAATGCTACCTAATGAAAGACATGTTACTGTGTATTATTTTGTATATTAATTGCAAAACTTTTTTCTTGGGTTATAATTAAAAAAAGTGTAAAGTTACAGCCCTCAAAGAAAATCCCACTATGCAGTAGGGGGCAAGACAACGGAAACACCACATAAAAAAGAAGTTTAAAGTGTATCTAAACCCAAAAATTGTAATATATTGCAGCTTACCAGTCCTTGGTTGTGGTGGCTGCATTATTTCCACCTGCAGATTCTGTCAGTAACACACTTACAGTCCTAAGATGACAACACTCACTCGCCCTTCTGCATCATGTCAAGAGAAACAAGATAGGAGTACAGAACCCCACTAGAGTTGAGCCGACACCTGGATGTTTGGGTTCGTCTGGTTCGGCCGAACTACGTGGAAAAGTTTGGGTTCGCTACCGAACTTGACCCCGGACCCAGAACCAGATTGAAGTCAATGGTGACCCGAACTTTCGGGCACAAAAATGGCTGTACAAAAGTCCTGGAAAGGGCTAGAGGGCTGCAAAAGGAAGCAAAATGGGAGTAAGGAGTAGGACACGTGTCCTACAAACAAATGTGGATAGGGAAATAACTTAAAATCACAAAAAAAAATGGGAGGAGGAGGTGGATGTGGAGTAGGAGCCTAGAGGTTGACTAGGCCGTGACCGTAGCAGTGTAGGTGGAAGTGACGGTGGTGGAGGAGGAGGAGGAGGAGGAGGAGGTAGCCAACACTGTTATTTGATTGTTTGTTTTTTTTTCTAATTGGGGTAGCCCCCAAAATATTGAGACATATTCAAAAAAACAAGTATACCAATAGCTGTGTGAGGCCAGTCTAAATGTTTATTCTGCACAAGGTACAGAGAAGGCTTGTGGGATCCATGCCTGGTTCATTTTAATAAACGTTAGCTTGTCCACGTTGGCTGTGGACAGGCGGCTGCGCTTGTCTGTAATAACGCCGCTTGCAGTGCTAAACACACGTTCAGACAATACTCTGGCTGCAGGGCAGGCAAGCACCTCCAAGGCATAAAGGGCAAGCTCAGGCCATGTGCCCAATTTGGAGACCCAGAAGTTGAATGGGGCAGACCCATCAGTCAGTACGTGTAGGTGTGTGCACACATGTTGCTGAAATGCTGCCTCCTGCTAAGACGTTGCCTATCAGCTGGTGGTGCTGTTTGTTGTGGCGGGATGCTGACAAAGCTTTTCCACATTTCAGCCATGCTAACCCTGCCTTCTGAGGTGCTGGCGGTGCCACAGCTGCGTTGGCGACCTCTTCCTCCTCCTCTGCCTTCACCTTATGCTTCCACAGAGCCCCCTGTGTCATTTGGGAATGCCCTTAGCAGCGCGTCTACCAGCGTGCGCTGGTAGTTG
This sequence comes from Glandirana rugosa, assembly GCA_018402905.1. Classification (NCBI taxonomy): domain Eukaryota; kingdom Metazoa; phylum Chordata; class Amphibia; order Anura; family Ranidae; genus Glandirana; species Glandirana rugosa. Next base: position 399,075 of record BLSH010186467.1, read on the forward strand.
CGCATCTTCCGATCATGCTCCAGTGAGGGAATTAAGGATGGCACGTTGTCCTTGTAACGGGGATCAAGCAGGGTGGCCACCCAGTAATCGGCATAAGTTAAAATGTGGGCAACTCGGCTGTCGTTGAGCAGGCACTGCAGCATGTAGTCGCTCATGTGTGCCAGGCTGCCCAGAGGCAAAGACAAGCTGTCCTCTGTGGGAGGTTTATCATCTATGTCCTCCATATCCCCCCAGCCACACTCCAGTGATGCCCAGGAGCTGCGTTGGGTGCCACCCTGCTGTGAACACGGTTCCTCCTCCTCTTCTTCATCTTCCTTGTCCTCCTCATCCTCCAGAACTGTGCCCTGGCTTGAAATTTTTTTACCTGGCCTATGCTGCTGCAGGAACCCACCCTCCGAGCCACTTGTGAATGACTGGCCTGATAACCATGAAAATGCCCCCTCTTGCTCCTCCTCTTCCTCCTGTGCCACATCCTCTTCCATCATCGCCCAAAGTGTTTTTTCAAGGAGACATAGAAGTGAGATATTAACGCTGAGAACAGCGTCATCGGCACTGGCCATGTTGGAGGAGTACTCGAAACACAGCAATATGGTACACAGGTCTCGCATGGAGGCCCACTCGTTGGTGGTGATGTGGTGCTGTTCCACAGACTGACTGACCCGTGCATGCTGCAGCTGAAACTCCACTATTGCCTGCTGCTGCTCGCACAGTCTCTCCAGCATGTGCAAGGTGGAGTTCCAACTTGTGGGCATGTCGCATAGGAGGCAGTAAGCGGGAAGGCCGAAGTTCCGCTGCAGTGCAGACAGGCGAGCAGCAGCAGGGTGAGAACGCCGAAAGCGCGCACAGACGGCCCGCACTTTCTTCAGCAGCTCTGACATATCTGGGTAGTTTTTTAGAAATTTCTGCACCACCAAATTCAGCACATGCGGCAGGCAAGGAATGTGCGTCAAACCGGATAGGCCCAGAGCTGCTATGAGATTTCGCCCATTATCGCACACCACCAGGTCGGGCGTGAGGCTCAGTGGCAACAACCACTCATCGGTCTGTTGTTCAATGCCCGTCCACAGCTGCTGCGCAGTGTGGGGTTTATCCACCAAACATATACGTTTTAAAACAACCTGCTGTTGCTTCACCCTGGATGTGCCGAAGTTGGTGGTGAAGGTGTTACGCTGAGCGGATGAGGAGGTGGTAGAGAAGGAGGAAGCGGAGTAGGAGGAGGAGACAACAGGAGGCAAAGAGAAATGCCCTGCAATCCTCGGTAGCGGAAGGACATGCGCGAAACGGCTAGCCGCCTCAGGCCCACTCGCCACTACATTTGCCCAGTGTGTAGTTAGCAGTAGTAGATGGTTTTAGAATGATAAACTCTCCTTCAGAGCACCAACAGGAACCTATCCCTAATGCAGTAGTAGATGGTTTTAGAATGATAAACTCTCCCTCAGAGCACCAAAAGGAACCTCTCCCTAATGCAGTAGGAGATGGCTTTAGAGCGATAAACTCTTCTTCAGAGCACCAACAGGAACCTGTCCCTAATGCATTAGTAGATGGTTTTAGAATGATAAACTCTCCCTCAGAGCACCAACAGGAACCTCTCCCTAATGCAGTAGTACATGGTTTTGGAACGATAAACTCTCCCTCAGAGCACCAACAGGAACCTTTCCCTAATGCAGTAGTAGATGGTTTTAGAACGAAAAACTCTCCCTCAGAGCACCAACAGGAACCTCTCCCTAATGCAGCAGTAGATGGTTTTATAATGATAAACACTCGATAAAATCTCCCTCAGAGCACCAACAGGAACCTGTCCCTAATGCAGTAGTAGATTGTTTTAGATCGATAAACTCTCCCTCAGAGCACCAACAGGAACCTCTCCCTAATGCAGTAGGATATGGTTTTATAAAGTCTCCCTCAGAGCACCAACAGGAACACCCCCTTAATGCAGTAGGAGATGGTTTTAGAACGATAAACTCTCCCTCAGAGCACCAACAGGAACCTCTCCCTAATGCAGTAGTAGATGGTTTTAGAATGATAAACTCTCCCTCAGAGCACCAACAGGAACCTCTCCCTAATGCAGTAGTACATGGTTTTAGAATGATAAACCCTCCCTCAGAGCACCAACAGGAACCTCTCCCTAATGCAGTAGCAAATGGTTTTAGAACAATAAACTCTCCCTCAGAGCACCAACAGGAACCTCTCCATAATGCAGTAGTAGATGGTTTTAGAATGATAAACTCTCCCTCAGAGCACCGACAGGAAACTCTCCTTAATGCAGTAGTACATGGTTTTAGAACGATAAACTCTCCCTCAGAGCACCAACAGGAACATCTCCCTAATGCAATAGAAGATGGTTTTATAATGATAAACTCTCCCTCAGAGCACCAACAGGAACATCTCCCTAATGCAGTAGTAGATGGTTTTAGGACGATAAACTCTCCCTCAGAGCACCATCAGGAACCTCTCCCTAATGCAGTAGTGGATGGTTGTAGAACGATAAACTCTCCCTCAGAGCACCAACAGGAACCTCTCCCTAATGCACAAGTAGATATTTTTAGAACGAAAAACTCTCCCTCAGAGCACCAACAGGAACCTGTCCCTAATGGAGTAGGATATGGTTTTATAAAGATAAAGTCTCCCTCAGAGCACCAACAGGAACACCCCCTTAATGCAGTAGGACATGGTTTTAGAACAATAAACTCTCCCTCAGAGCACCAACAGGAACCTCTCCCTAATGCAGTAGTAGATGGTTTTAGAATGATAAACTCTCCCTCAGAGCACCGACAGGAACCTCTCCTTAATGCAGTAGTACATGGTTTTAGAATGATAAACTCTCCCTCAGAGCACCAACAGGAACCTCTCCCTAATGCAATAGAAGATGGTTTTAGAATGATAAACTCTCCCTCAGAGCACCAACAGGAACATCTCCCTAATGCTGTAGTAGATGGTTTTAGAATGATAAACTCTCCCTCAGAGCACCAACAGGAACCTGTCCCTAATGCAGTAGGATATGGTTTTATAAAGATAAAGTCTCCCTCAGAGCACCAACAGGAACACCCCCTTAATGCAGTAGTAGATGGTTTTAGAACGATAAACTCTCCCTCAGAGCACCAACAGGAACCTCTCCCTAATGCAGTAGTAGATGGTTTTAGAACGATAAACTCTCCCTCAGAGCACCAACAGGTACCTCTCCCTAATGCAGTAGGAGATGGTTTTAGAACGATAAACTCTCCCTCAGAGCACCAACAGGAACCTCTCCCTAATGCAGTAGGAGATGGTTTTAGAACAATAAACTCTCCCTCAGAGCACCAACAGGAACCTCTCTCTAATGCAGTAGTAGATGGTTGTAGAACGATAAACTCCTCCTCAGAGCACCAACAGGAACCTCTCCCTAATGCAGTAGTAGATGGTTTTAGAACGATAAACTCTCCCTCAGAGCACCAACAGGAACCTGTCCCTAATGCAGTAGTAGATTGTTTTAGAACGATAAACCCTCCCTCAGGGCACCAACAGGAACCTCTCTCTAATGCAGTAGTAGATGGTTTTTTAATGATAAACTCTCCCTCAGAGCAACAACAGGAACATCTCCCTAATGCAGTAGTAGATGGTTTTAGAACGATAAACTCTCCCTCAGAGCACCAACAGGAACCTCTCCCTAATGCATTAGTAGATGGTTTTATAATGATAAACTCTCCCTCAGAGCACCAACAGGAACCTCTCCCTAATGCTGTAGTAGATGGTTTTAGAACGATAAAATCTCCATCAGAGCACTAACAGAAACCTCTCCCTAATGCAGTAGTAGATGGTTTTAGAATGATAAACTCTCCCTCAGAGCGCCAACAGGAACCTCTCCCTAATGCAGTAGTAGATGGTTTTAGAACGATAAACTCTCCCTCAGAGCACCAACAGGAACCTCTCCCTAATGCCGTAGTAGATGGTTTTATAATGATAAACTCTCCCTCAGAGCACCAACAGGAACCTTTCCCTAATGCAGTAGGAGAGTGTTTTAGAACGATAAACTCTCCCTCAGAGCACCAACAGGAACCTCTCCCTAATGCAGTAGGAGATGGTTTTAGAATGATAAACTCTCCCTCAGAGCACCAACAGGAACCTTTCCCTAATGCAGTAGTAGATGGTTTTAGAACGATAAACTCTCCCTCAGAGCACCAACAGGAACTTCTCCCTAATAGTAGATGGTTTTAGAACGATAAACTCTCCCTCAGGGCAACAACAGGAACATCTCCCTAATGCAGTAGTAGATGGTTTTAGAACGATAAACTCTCCCTCAGAACACCAACAGGAACCTCTCCCTAATGCAGTAGTAGATGGTTTTATAATGATAAACTCTCCCTCAGAGCACCAACAGGAACCTCTCCCTAATGCAGTAGTAGATGGTTTTAGAACGATAAACTCTCCCTCAGAGCACCAACAGGAACCTCCCCTTAGTGCAGTAGTAGATGGTTTTATAAAGATAAAGTTTCCCTCAGAGCACCAACAGGAAGACCCCCTTAATGCAGTAGGACATGGTTTTAGAACAATAAACTCTCCCTCAGAGCACCAACAGGAACCTCTCCCTAATGCAGTAGTAGATGGTTTTAGAATGATAAACTCTCCCTCAGAGCACCGACAGTAACCTCTCCTTAATGCAGTAGTACATGGTTTTAGAACGATAAACTCTCCCTCAGAGCACCAACAGGAACCTCTCCCTAATGCAATAGAAGATGGTTTTAGAATGATAAACTCTCCCTCAGAGCACCAACAGGAACATCTCCCTAATGCAGTAGTAGATGGTTTTAGAATGATAAACTCTCCCTCAGAGCACCAACAGGAACCTGTCCCTAATGCAGTAGGATATGGTTTTATAAAGATAAAGTCTCCCTCAGAGCACCAACAGGAACACCCCCTTAATGCAGTAGGAGATGGTTTTAGAACGATAAACTCTCCCTCAGAGCACCAACAGGAACCTCTCCCTAATGCAGTAGTAGATGGTTTTAATTCCACAAAGATTTTATTGAGAAAGTTGTAAGAATGTACAGTCTCATTTAAAAGAACAGTTGTCGCAATAAATTGCCTTCATAACTAGCAATAATGCCGTAACAGATAAAAGGAAAATAGAAAAAAAAGACATTCACCTCAGAACTTGTAGGAATAAGCTCATAACAATACACTAGATATCGAGGTAATATAGAGTAGAGATATATTGATGGGGAAGGCTTTATGAATATTTGTTGGTGGTAAGTAAGGGATGGGGTTTTGATGCCCCTGATGGAGACCGATGAGAAGGATGGGAAGGGGAGGGGAGGTATAAAAAGGATCTGGGATAGATAGGGTGGTCAGGTGGGGGGTAGGAAGGGGTTTAGCTTATTAAGGTCCAGGGCACTCAGTCTTGTACTGTGGGTAAGTCAGCGTGCTGGGGGTAGTCGATGTCTGGATAGCGAGATAGGATTACCGGGTATCGGGTTATTAAGGCTTGCATATGGCACGATATTTATCTGTGCTCTGGATGTAGATCCAGGGCATCCAGAGTTTGTGGTGTTTGTTTAAATTATCTGAGGCTATTGCTATAAGTTCCTCTATTTCCATAATTTTGTTGAGTCTGCCGAGCCAAGCTTTGAGTGAGGGAGCTGACGTCTGCTTCCAGAGGACCGGAATGCACATGCTAGCTGAAGTCATCATGTGCATGGCTAGGGAGTGATGGTGTAGATGTTTCATAGGTTCTGAATAGTGTAAGACGTATTAATATAGGGAGAAGTCTATTGGGCGTGTGGAGACTTGTGTTATTATGTCATGGACCTGTTCCCAGTAAACTTTGATAGTCGGGCAGACCTACCAGATATGTTTCATTGAGCCCCCTGGATTCCCACATCTCCAACATACGTTGGGGCATTGAGGCTAGAATGTGTGGAGTACGGCGGGTGTTCTATACCATTGAATTAGCACCTTGTAATTATGTTCCTGTATGGAGACGTTGCGGGAGCTTTTGTGTGCTGTGAGGCAAATTGTTTCCCAGTCCCTGTCAAGAAGTATGTTAGTGGGATCTGATTCCCATACTTTTCTGATGGGAGCAAGATGATCCATTGTTTGGGAGGAGAGACGAGCGTGCAAACTCGCAATAAGATGTCTCTGAGGTTGGGATTTGCAGAGTTTCTCAAAAGTAGTCAGGGGTTTGAGATAGAGATTTTTGTCCTTCGAGCAAGTGAGGAAGTGTCGGATCTGAAGATATGACCAATTGGGGATTGATTCTACGATGTTGGAGTTGATTAGGTCTGTTTTGGTACGGAAGACGCCACGGGAAAAGAAATGGTGCGCTTTTGGGCGAAAGTTTGGTGGGAATTTAGCTCTCAAGTCAGAAAGTCCCGGGGGGAAGCTAGGATTGTTTAGGACAGGGGTCATAGGTCCCGGAAGGGATGCTAGTTGGGAGGATTTTGAGAGTTCCCAGAGGCACTGTATGGGGGGGCGATTAGGGGGAAATTTTTGTTAGTCATCTCTTTATCTTGTTTCTGAAGCCAAGTTGTATCCTGAAGAGAGTGTTTTAAGAGTGATTGTTCAAGGGGAACCCAGTCCTTGATCTTGTCGTGAATGTGCCAGTCTATTATGCTTGCCAGTAATATAGCTTTATGGTATCTTTGGAAATCTGGCAAGCCAATGCCTCCCCTATGCTTAGGGGCAGAGAGTCTAGCTAGACTAATGCGAGGTGGGTGTTTTTTCCATAGGAATGAGCTAAGTTGGGATCTAATGGAAGAGAAGAATGATTTAGGTAGGGCAATGGGTATTGCCTGCGCGACGTACAAGAATCTGGGGAGGGACGTCATTTTGATAGTAGCTGCCCAGGTGTAGAGGTCTTTCGAAAGTTCCCGTAGGAAGGGGAGGAAATTTAATGTGTAGAGTCCCGATGTCGTGGTAGGGAGTTGTATGCCTAGGTATGGGATTGCGTCTGATTTCCAGGAAAAAGAGAAGGAGTCCTGGCATCTACTTAAAGTGTTATCAGGTAGAGAGATATTAAGGGCGTAGGATTTTTTAATGTTGATTTTAAAATTGGATATGGATCCGAATCGAAGGAACTCTTTGAGAAGATTAGGGATGGTAATATCTGGTTTTGTGAGGAAAAGGAGGATATCATCAGCAAAGGCAGCTATCTTGTAGGTATGGTCACCAATTGTGACTCCCGTGATATCCGGGTTTGTTTGAAGGCATGTAAGAAAGGGTTCCATGGTAAGAATAAAAACCAGCGGGGAGAGAGGACATCCCTGCCTGGTTCCGTTCTGGATGGGGAAGGCGTCCGATAGGTGTCCATTTATCTTGATCCTAGCTTGAGGGTTTGAATATAGGCCTAGGATGCTATTTAGCATGAAGTGTTCCATTCCCAATGAGGAGAGGACCGCTGCCATATAGTCCCAGGCCACTCTATCGAACGCCTTCTCCGCATCTGTAGACAGGAAGAAGCCCTCTGTAGTTGTCTTAGCTAACCAATGTTGGATAGTAAGAGCCTTGATGGTGTTGTCACATGCTTCTCTACCAGGGACAAAACCCGCTTGATTATGAGAAATCAAGTTGGGAATAAAAGGAAGGAGTCTGTTGGCCAGTAGTTTTGCGTAGATCTTGATGTCCACATTTAGTAGAGAGATGGGCCTGTAATTTTCGACTAGTGTGGGGTCTCTCCCTTTCTTGTGTATAACCGATATGTGGGCTTCTAGCAGATCTTTAGGGGGTTCCTTTACTTCGTGTAGGGAATTAAAGGCAGATAGGAAATGTGGGGCCAAGACAGTTGCATATGTCTGGTAATATAAACCCGTGAGACCATCGGGCCTGGGCTTTTCCCGGGTTTAAGGCTTTTCAAAGCGAGTTCCTCCTTATTTAAGGGGGCGTCAATGGTAGCTGCTTGGTCTGGGGTGAGCTGGGGTATTTTATGTTCTGAAAGATAATTATCAATAGCTGTATTCCTGAAGTGAGGGTTCTGGGGGTGGCTGGGATGTTTTGGTAAGTTATATAGGTTAGAATAATACTCGACGAACTGTTGTGCGATGTCTTCAGTTTTGTTGATTTTCACTCCCGAATGGTTTGTGAGGGAGTGTATTGTCATTTGTGCCCTTTTGCCTCTAAGGACACCTGGACATTCGGGTTCGGAGGGTCCAAACGAACTTTGGGAAAAAGTCCGGGTTCGGCACCGAACGTTGCCCGAACGTTATCCCGGACCCCGAACCCCATTGAAGTCAATGGGGACGCAAACTTTTAGGCACAAAAATGGCTGTAACTAAGTCCTGGCAAGTGCTAGAGGGCTGCAAAAGGAAGTAAAATGAGGGTAAGAGTAGGGCAAGTGCCCTACAAAAAAATGGGGATAGGGAAAATAAATTAAATTCAAATAAACTAGGAGATGATTTTTGAACAATAATGTGTCACTTACAGCTGCAGCTAGAACCTCTCCCTTTAGAACTAGGAGATGATTTTTGAACAATAATCTGTCCCTCTAAGCAGAAGCCTCTACCTAGTGCAGTCAGATCGCTCAAAGCAGCAGTATGTGAAATCTCAAATTACTCCCACAATCTGATCATTGTGTACGATCCCACAATCTGATCATTGTGTACGATCGTAACGTTGTGTTATGAAGGGTTTGATCTGCAATCTGTCACTCAAAGCAGCAGTATGTGAAATCTCAAATTACTCCCACAATCTGATCGTTGTGTACGATCGTAGCGATCGTTGTGTTATGCATAGCTTGATCTGCAATCTGTCACTCAAAGCAGCAGTATGTGAAATCTCAAATTTCTGCAATCTGTCCCTCAGAGCAACAGTAGTAGTAATCTCAGGATGCAGGATCAGATGTTAAAATGTCTGCAATCTGTCCCTCACAAAAACGCCAGCAGCTTCCTCTCCCTACACTAACCCAAGAGCATGTGACATGCAGCACTGTGACTCCAGCCTCATATAGAGGTTGGGTCACATGATGCACTGGCCAATCACAGCCATGCCATTAGTAGGCATGGCTGTGATGGCTTCTAAAGGCAAACCAGTGAAACGCTTGTTGATTGGCTGCCCTGCAGCTATTCAACATGCAAGATCAACTACCAGAACCCGGAACCAGAACCCGAACATTTTTTGAAACGTCCGTGTTCGGGTCCAGGTCCCGGACACCCCAAAGTTCGGTACGGACCCGAACGTTACAGTACGGGTTCGCTCAACACTATCCAGGACGTGTCTGGATGACAATGGATGGTCCAGACTACTGCAAGTCTTTCGAGAACTAACAGAGCTTGCTATTTTCTTCCAGAGGTAGACCCACTCACATCCCCAGTCAACACCAAGTTGCTGAAGTTCTATTCCAGGGTTCAGAATCTACAAGCAATCTGGGTGGAGGTGCTGATCGCAGAGTGGATCTCCAAGACAGTGCATACCTTTCTGTTGCTCCCTCTGCTCCTCCTAATGAGTGTCAATGATCGGCTCACTCTGCCTGTAAGATCAAATCTTCTCTAAAGTCCCATTTGTCCAGTATACGACAGGCTCAGGCTGATGGCTTGGGTCTTGAGAGGCAGAGGCAAATGGATCTCAAATGCTTTGCAAATGTTGTGAATACTCTTATGAAAACAATGCTTATAGTAGAATGTGGCATAAATTCTCAGGATTACTGCTGATCAAGATTTTACACTGGACTCTTCAGAAGTCTGTTCTGAAATTTCTGCAGGTGGGGCTCAATTTAGGTCTAGCGTAATTATGATATAGGCACACATTTGCCTATCTCTGCCTTCATCGGCATACAATGGGCATTCAACAATTAATTATACTGTTTTTCAAGATGCAATTTGGTTGAAATCTCAAATTGTTTCCGAAATGCATCTCTCATTGGTTTGGATGTTTTGTTTGTGCCTGATGAGTCCATATCACACAAGAGGTTGTCCTTCCTACATTGCTTTTGGGGAATACTCAAGAAATTAGCCCATCTGATGTGGGCCAAGCTTTGCAATGTTTAATCAAGGCGACTTCTGCCATCAGGAAGTCTGGGCATCTTTTTGTCATTCCATGTGGATCACATAATGATTTCACAGCTTCCAACAAGATTATAAAAAAGAGAGATGTGATCTGACCCCAGCACTGTGATCAAACCTCCATCCCTGTTATATACAACAAAGAGCAATATGGCGGTCATGGGACTTTGAGTGAGGCTTGTCACAAAAAAGAATATAGTCATCAATTATAAATCAAGTTATTTATTAAATAAGCCAAAGAATACTTAATTAGACATGATCATGGAATTCATTGCCCAATTGAGGGGTGGATGTACAGTACATTTCATAACGAGCCTGTCGCATGTAAACCACGCACAAGATGATGAATCATAAATCACAACTACATTATACATATGATTGAGAATTGTATATAACATATATAAAATTTGAGGTAAAAATATATAGACCTAATGCTCTTGACATCAAATGAAGCTCGACGTGTTTCGTGGAGCTTGTCCACTCGTCAGGAGCAGCGTCAAGAGGTAGCTATAAATAAAAAATAAAATGATAATAAATAATACTCAATTTGCCCAAAACAAGGAAATATGATGTCTGTAGAAAACGTATGGTCCCAGTACTCACCCATCTGCCAGGACGGGTTGAACCCCATGTCAGAGGCGGGAAGGGCGGACACCCAAGTGTCTGTCCCAGGGCTGAGGCAGGAAAACCACCCCATCCCAGAAGGTGCACAGATGCAGAACCAGGCAATGATACCGTATCCGTCCAAGATGTGTGAGGTATGCGGTGATAAAGATGAATCTAAAGTGAGTAATGAAAAATATGTGAAGGACTGTATGGGTGAAGTACCCCCCATGGCCTGGGGATCTGAAGTGAAGGGGAACGTGCACCAGGATAGAGAGAAAGCAAACCTGGGGTGAGGCATGAGTGAAAACTATCCATCCAGGATATGGTGTAGGAAAAGGAAATGTGTGGTGAGAAAAGGTAGAAAAAGAATGAATGATTTGCTGGGAAGCAATGGAGTGAAATACGTCTGGACAATTACCGTGTATCAGCATGGAATGATCGTATGTCATGATGTTAAGGGCCAACCAGCCGTGACCCGGAATAGAACTGAAAGCCCACCAGCGTCATGCAGGACGCCATGGAACGTGGGCGGTGGAGGTGCACAATATATCCGGACGGATGCCGGAAACACGGACACACAGCCCGCCCATCGGCGTCACAGATGTCCAACTCGCTCCACACCGCACCACCAATGGCAGCGCGGATGAGGAGCGGCTACATGATGCCGATGCATGAGAGGGGAAGCCCGTCCCCTCCCCAAGGAGGGGGGGCGGGCAGGCACTGTCATGCATCGCAGCCCCGGGACCGGAGGGGAGCTCAGACCACCCCCACCCAAGACCAAGGGACAAACCACCATCCGGACAAGGGGCAAACACTGGGACCATAAGAAATTGATTGAAAACTGGTTTAATGTGCAATGGAAGCTACACTGGGGCAATATAACAATGTACTGCTAAATATTCCAGATCAGGAACCAATGTAGTGATGTGTCAGATCACTGGGGGACCTTATGTGGGTGTCTTCCACCCGTATTACACATCGTAAAAAAGAGAGATGTGATCTGACTCCACCACTGTGATCAAGCCTCCATCCCTGTTATATACAACAAAGAGCAATATGGCGGTCATGGGACTTTGAGTGAGGCTTGTCACAAAAAAGAATATAGTCATCAATTATAAATCAAGTTATTTATTAAATAAGCCAAAGAATACTTAATTAGACATGATCATGGAATTCATTGCCCAATTGAGGGGTGGATGTACAGTACATTTCATAACGAGCCTGTCGCATGTAAACCACGCACAAGATGATGAATCATAAATCACAACTACATTATACATATGATTGAGAATTGTATATAACATATATAAAATTTGAGGTAAAAATATATAGACCTAATGCTCTTGACATCAAATGAAGCTCGACGTGTTTCGTGGAGCTTGTCCACTCGTCAGGAGCAGCGTCAAGAGGTAGCTATAAATAAAAAATAAAATGATAATAAATAATACTCAATTTGCCCAAAACAAGGAAATATGATGTCTGTAGAAAACGTATGGTCCCAGTACTCACCCATCTGCCAGGACGGGTCGAACCCCATGTCAGAGGCGGGAAGGGCGGACACCCAAGTGTCTGTCCTGGGGCTGAGGCAGGAAAACCACCCCATCCCAGAAGGCGCACAGATGCAGAACCAGGCAACGATACCATACCCGTCCAAGATGTGTGAGGTATGCGGTGATAAAGATGTTATATATTATTGTTATATATGTTATATACAATTCTCAATCATATGTATAATGTAGTTGTGATTTATGATTCATCATCTTGTGCGTGGTTTATATGCGACAGGCTCGTTATGAAATGTACTGTACATCCACCCCTCAATTGGGCGATGAATTCCATGATCATGTCTAATTAAGTATTCTTTGACTTATTTAATAAATAACTTGATTTATAATTAGTGTTGAGCGAACCCGGACTGTAACGTTCGGGTCCGTACCGAACTTTCGGGTGTCCGTGGCACGGATCCGGACCCGGACATTTCAAAAATCGTTCGGGTTCGGTCCGGGGTTCTGCTATTTTACTCCACGTGTTGAGAAGCTGCAGGGCAGCCAATCAACAAGCGTTTCACTGGTTTGCCCTTAGAAGCCATCACAGCCATGCCTACTAATGGCATGGCTGTGATTGGCCAGTGCATCATGTGACCCAGCCTCTTTATAAGCTGGAGTCACAGTGCTGCAGTCACATGCTCCTTGGGTTAGTGTAGGGAAAGGTAGCTGATGGCGTGAGGGACAGATTTCAGCCATTTTAAGACCTGATCCTGCATCCTGAGATAGATTACTTTACTACTGCTGTCTGTGCTGTTGCTCTGAGGACAGATAGCAGAAATTAGAGATTTCACATACCGCTGCTTTGAGTTGCAGATCAAGCTCTGCATAGAACAACGATCGCTACGATCGTGCTCTACGATCAGATTGTTGGGGGAATTTGAGATTTCAAATACCGCTGCTTAGAG
>BLSH010186467.1:416285-431017 GCA_018402905.1 Glandirana rugosa
GCGGACCTATTAATGGCACATAGTCGTACCTTGCTAGTATACGGTACTGCAATTCCCGGTTGGTCGGTGCTGGGCCTTATCTCCACTTACGGGTGGTCGCAGTACGTCCTGCGGTACCTTGCACCCGCCACCCCCACGCGTTATATAGGCCTGCCTACGGTCTTTGTGTGTGTGTGTGTCGGGTGGGTAGCCGCAGTGTCTACTGGTTGAGTGAGGTGTGGCGTGTCGGTTACCGTCGCGCATACTCCTCGCCGATGTACTACGACTACGTGCTCTCCCCTTCGGGCAGGGGAGGGGTTCCTCCCCCTCCCCACCCGTCCGTGACAGTGCGTAGCGTCGTCGTTGTCCGTGCGATCGTTCGGGTTCCGTCCGGACCCGGACCCGAACTTTGTCCCGAAGTTCGGACGGACCAGCAGAACCCGAACTTCCAGAGGTTCGCTCAACTCTATTTATAATTGATGACTATATTCTTTTTTGTGACAAGCCTCACTCAAAGTCCCATGACCGCCATATTGCTCTTTGTTCTATATAACAGGGATAGAGGCTTGATCACAGTGGTGGCGTCTGATCACATCTCTCTTTTTTACGATGTGTAATACTGATGGAAGACACCCACAGAAGGTCCCCCAGTGATCTGACACACCAGTACTTTGGTTCCTGATTTGGAATATTTAGCAGTACATTGTTATATTGCCCCAGTGTAGCTTCCATTGCACATTAAACCAGTTTTCAATCAATTTCTTATGGTCCCAGTGTTTGCCCCTTGTCCGGATGGTGGTTTGTCCCTTGGTCTTGGGTGGGGGTGGTCTGGGCTCACCTCTGGTCCTGGGGCTGCGATGCGTGACAGTGCCTGCCCACCCCTCCCCCTCCTTGGGGAGGGGACGGGCTTCCCCTCTCGTGCATCAGCATCATGTAGCCGCTCCTCATACGCGCTGCCATTGGCTGTGCGGTGTGGAGTGAGTTGGTCATCTGTGACGCCGATGGGTGGGCTGTGTGTGTGTGTGTTTCTGGCATCCGTCCGGATATATTGCGCACCCCCACCGCCCACGTTCCATGGCGTCCTGCATGACGCTGGTGGGCATTCACCTCTATTCCGGGTCGTGGCTGGTTGGCCCTTAACGTCATGGCATATGATCGTTCCATGCTGATACACGGTAATTATCCAGGCGTATTTCACTCCATTGCTTCCCAGCAAATCATTCATTCTTTTTCTACCTTTTCTCACCACACATTTCCTTTTCCTATACCATATCCTGGATGGATAGTTTTCACTCATGCCTCACCCCAGGTTTGCTTTCTCTCTATCCTGGTGCACGTTCCCCTTTACTTCAGATCCCCAGGCCATGGGGGGTACTTCACCCATACAGTCCTTCACATATTTTTCATTACTCACTTTAGATTCATCTTTATCACCGCATACCTCACACATCTTGGACGGGTATGGTATCGTTGCCTGGTTCCGCATCTGTGCACCTTCTGGGTTGGGGTGGTCTTCCTGCCACAGCCCTGGGACAGACACTTGGGGGTCCGCCCTTCCTGCCTCTGACATGGGGTTTGACCCGTCCTGGCAGATGGGTGAGTACTGGGACCATACGTTTTCTACAGACATCATATTTCCCTGTTTTGGGCAAATTGAGTATTATTTTTTATAATTTTATTTTTTATTTATAGCTACCTCTTGACGCTGCTCCTGACGAGTGGACAAGCTCCACGAAACGCGTCGAACTTCATTTGGTGCCAAGAGCATTTGGTCTATATATTTTTACCTCAAATTTTATATATGTTATATACAATTCTCAATCATATGTATAATGTAGTTGTGTTTTATGATTCATCATCTTGTGCCTGGTTTATATGCGACAGGCTCGTTATGAAATGTACTGTACATCCACCCCTCAATTGGGCAATTAATTCCATGATCATGTCTAATTAAGTATTCTTTGACTTATTTAATAAATAACTTGATTTATAATTGATGACTATATTCTTTTTTTGTGACAAGCCTTACTCAAAGTCCCATGACCGTCATATTGCTCTTTGGTCCAACAAGATTATTACCCCTTGGTTGGTTTAGCTCATCTCCTTGGCCTACAAGTTGAAAGGGTTGGCCGTGCCAGGAGATTCACAGCACTCTTCACTAGAAATATCTGGACTTTGAAAGTGGCAGCAGGCCGAGTGTTTGAGACTATCTGCAAGGCAGGTACGTGGGCACCAAAATAAATGCGTTCAGGGCTTATTACTGTATAGAGGAAGCCTTAATGGGTTGAGTTTAGCAGAGACATCCTGGCTTCTGTTTTTAGCCAGAATTGAGGACTGTGTAGCATTATCCCTCCCCTGTTTGGCTAGTTAGTTCCCAGCTGTGCTGACATGGAGCCGTCAGGAAAACCGAAAATTGAATTCAAATACCTACTGTAATTTTCCTTTCCTGATGAGCTCCATGGCAGCACAGATCCCACCAAGCTTGGTAGGACTAGTTACAGAATGCTGAGGCTGTAGGTGGGCTCAAATTTATATTAGTTAAGTCCTGGAGGCATGGGGGGCGGAGCCTATACCCAGCTGTGCTGCCATGGAGCTTGTCAGGAAAGGAAAATTACGTTAACTATTTGAATTAAGTTTTCCATTTTTTAATATACTTGAGAAAACAATTGCATTCAGCATGAAGGGTCTGGAAACTGAGACTTATTAGGGTGGTAACAGGTAAGGGAGTTCCCAGATGCATACTGGATTCTTAAAATTATACCCATAATTATGCTTGCCCCGTCTTTACTCCTTTACCCTTAGTCATATCGAGCAAGCTGGGTTAGCACTTTTTAACACTGGCAAAAAAAAACATAAAGCTGCTAGGAAATAAATCAGCTAAATACATTTTGAGTAAGTATAGCCTGCAGGTTTATGCAACTTACTACACGAAAATGAAAAAAAAAGGCAAACCTCCTGCCATCTGGCTGCACTATTTCAAAATATTGGCCAGGTCACATTGAAGCAGCAAAGTTTTATGGCTAGTAGGAATTCTGGCAGGTCTTTATGTAATGAATTAGAAAGTTGTTTGAAAGTTTAGTAGGTAAGTTTTGATGAAACTATATATTTTATATTATTTTATAATAATTTGTATTTTTATTGACACTGAGAAATCGGAACCCACAAAACAATACATGGTGTTACAGATAAATTCCCATGATTTTAAGGTTTAAAACATAACTTTTTCTAGATAAAGTAATGGCTGAAATTTAAGTGACCACCGTGCTGGATTGTGGTTGCAATCAGTTTTAAATTAAACTGCTGAATAGAAAGGTTAGCTTGACACAGCTATGTCATGGTCCAGTAATAAAGCCATCTGCTCTAAGAACACTCACTTATGCATTCCTCTTGGCAGTGCCTTGTTTGGAGAAAGTCTGTGGGCAGGTTCCTTGAAGATGATGGACATGGCATGCAAAGGGGGCTGAAAGAATTGGTTTAAAATAAATGTGTTAAGGTGTATGAAAAAGAGAGGTAGAGATATTATGAGTAATATATGGAGTGCTAATACAGCACCGAAAAGGAATATTGGAATACTTTTATTGTTCATTTTGATAAATTATTTTAAACAGTAAAACTCTATCTCAAGTAATTTTGTCCCTTTGGTGGGGTGAATTATGAGGATGGATACTGAAGCTGCCTGTTACTGATAAAGTGTTATACCTTACTGAATAAAAGGCAAACAAACTTTGGAGAGTGACTTAGAAGAACACAGGTGTTGGGGACACAAGTGTTTTTGTAGTGCATTCACAGTGGTAATTACTTAAGCCTCGTACACGCGGCTTCGACGGTCGTACGACCGGATTTCCGAAATCGTATGTTGGCTGTTGTGTCTCGCGTACCGACGTGCACTACGCGATCGTACGACCAAGTCTGACATGGTGATGTGCTACGAGCATATAAAGAGGAAGTTCCATTATTGTGTGCCACCCTTTGGGCTCCTTCATCTAATTTCGTGTTAGTTGAAGTTTGGTGAGCATTGTTTCGCGATTTTCCAATCGTTACTGATCGGTCGCTCGTCAGCCAGCCATGTTGAGATCTAGAGAGAGTAATCTTGCTGTTGTTGGCCTAGGAGTCCTGGCTTGGACCCGAATCCAACGCAGGAGGACTAGAAAGAGGAGATGTTGGACCAAAGATTGGTTACTTAACTGTGATCAATTTGGTCATATGTCTTTAGTCAGGGAGCTCCGGAGAATAATCCTGATGATTTTAGGAATTATCTTCGTATGACGGATCCCTGCTTTAAACACCTCTTTGCATTCGTGTCCCCCTATATCCAGAAGGAGGACCACATGTATGCGCCTTGCTATCACCCCTGAGAAAAGGCTCATTGCCACCTTGCGCTACCTGGTGACAGGAAGAAGCCTCCAGGACCTGAATTTCACTACTGGGTTCTCCCCCCAGGCTCTTGGAGTCATTATTCTTGAGACATGCTCAGCCATCATTCAGGTGCTGCAGATAATACCACATTATATGTGTTTCTGCTTGATAATCTTGTATTTTCCCTTTTTTGCAACACATAATTGGCAACATTGCAATATGCTGTGAATGTCCTCTTTGGCCTCATGCATGCTCTAAACTTTTTCACCTTCTTTTTTCCTCTACACGCCTATTTTACGATACTATCCTCCACAGCATGTTGTGCTGTGTCCATAAACACTCAGCCTGGTAACTTCTCGATGATTTAGGTCAGCTACATTTTGGTACTTAACCTCCCAAAAAACAAAAACTTTTCAAACATTCTTTGTGTGTTTCAAGTCCTGCAGAGTGCCTTACTATTATGTCAAAGATAATCCCCCCCCCCCCAAATGTAAAGTCAGCATTTCAGACTACTGTATCTCCTGACATGTAATCTCCCATACACACTCTTCATGTTTAGTGGTTCATATTTCCTTAATAATTACCCAAACCATGTAGTGTAAAGGCCTCCTTGAATACCTACTAATTTGACCTCCTATTATATTGTTTGATTCCTTATTATTAGAAAAATGTGATTCTGATAGTATAGTGTGTATGTAGCTTAGGATTATCCAAAGACATGCTGGTAGGTTATTGGATCCTATTTAAATTGGCCCTAGTATATGAATGTGAGTTAGGGACCTTAGATTGTATACTCCTTGAGGGTAGGGATTGATGTGAATGTATAATATATGTGTAAAGCGTTGCGTAAATTGACGGTGCTATATATGCACCTGAAATAAATTAATCAATAAATTACACTTATTACCTGTCCACTGGGCTGGAAATAGAGGAGGGAGTGGCCAAACTAACAACCATTATTCCTGTAGCAAACTCTCTCATTGGTTTTGTTTTTGGATCCAAATTTATATTTATTTTCATTTTGTTTTCATTGTCTGGTTTTGAATTTGACACATTGGGATTATCACTCTGTCTATGAACCCTTATTTGGTTCCATATACAGAGTCATATTTAGATTGATTTTAGCAACATATGGGGCTATATACATTATGCACCTTCTAATGATTTTAGATGGGACCGCCAATTTTGTGGGGTTCATGTGTAAGTATATGTGTACAATAGTTTCATCACATTTGATTTTACACATATGAGTTGGATAGTTGTGAATGATTTGGGGGTTAATGATTATCTAACAGATTCTTCAAATTTACCTAACATGCCCTCCCATTGATTCATTGTTTAATCATTGGTTCAACCTATCCAATTGCTTGTTAAGGTTCACATTGTTCCTTTGATTCATTGATTATATGTGTGTATATATATATATATATATATGTATGGGTTTGTTGTAAAGAGTCAGGCTATGACTAAGCACCAGCTTTAAAGTGTGAGACGTGCCAGCAGCTGAGACTTGTGGTTCGTCCATGAGCTGTATCTGTACCTGCAACTAATAAGTAAGAGATTGGAGTTGGTGTACGGTTTTCCAGCCTTCATTCTGATTTATGGCTCTCTTGCACAATTAGCCAGCACCCTGTTTGTCGGCGCACACGGCTGATCCTCCCGGAGCTCATTATCCCTTGAGCGGTGATCTCTCCGTTATCTATTGGCTGTAAGTGTGGCTACTTTCACCTGCTCGGACGCCTGCTCCATATGGACATTAACCTGTGATAATTTATGTTTTAAGTGCGCCTACCACTTTCTCTTCATGGCTGAAGGTGATACAGCTCCCCAATGATAAGTGGGCGAACTTTAGCAGAACCCTAACAGCATTGACAGACGACCCTTTAAGGTCCAACCAACATACAGAGACTCCGAGCACCTCACTGAGTGATGATGTCTCTATCAAAATCGTATTCCGTTGTTTAGAAAATGCTATGTCCAAAGAAATTAAGGCATATTGGGATGGGAAGACCCTTTCCGAATACATCAATATGGAACGTATACCACGGGGTCTTCGGATTAAAAAATTCCCTGCCTTTGAATTTGGCAACGAGAAGTTTAAGAAGCAATGAACGGATACATTGTCTTCTTGTTCGCTTAAACTCATGCAAATTATTATTGACTCAAGGTCGGAGGAACTTAACAAATTACAATTGGAGATCGCAGATTTACAAAAACAGCTACTGTCTTTACAGTCACATAAAGATTTTGCTTTCTTGGATTCTCGACTAAGTAAAACATTGGAAAAACTCGAAAAAGATGCAATCTCACTGAAAAACGACAAGTCGGCCAGTGGAGTTGAGAGAACCCGGACTGTAAAGTTTGGGTTTGTACCGGACTTTGGGGTGTCCGTGCCCCGAACCCGGACATTTGAGAAAAAGTCCGGGTTCGGGTTCGGTATTCGAGTATTTTTCGCGCCTTTTCTATAGCTGCTGGGCAGCCAATCAACAAGCATTTCACTCGTTTGCCCTTAGAAACCATCAAAGCCATGCATACTAATGGCATGGCTGTGATTGGCCAGTGCATCATGTGACCCAGCCTCTATATGAGCTGGAGTCACGTAGTGCCGCGTGTCACATGCTCTCAGGCTAGTGTAGGAAGAGGATGCTACTGCCGCTGTGAGGGATAGATTACTGTTCTAATATCATCTCATCCTGCATTACAGACAGGTTCCTTGCTGTGCTGTGAGTCAAAAGATTAGCGTTCTCAAAAAACATCTGATACTGGAGTAGGTATAGTTTCCTAGTGCTGTGAAGGAAAGCTTAGCGTTCTAATATCATCTCATCCTGCATTACAGAGAGGTTCCTGTGAGGCAAAAGACTAGCGTTCTAAAACCATCTGATACTGGAGTAGGTACAGTTTCTGGTGCTGTGAGGGACAGATTATTGTTCTAAAATCATCTCATACTGGTATAGGGAGAGGTTCCTGCTGCTGGTGTGAGGGACAGATTAGTGCTCTAAAATCATCTTATACTGCTATAGTGAGAGCTTCCTGCTGCTGGTGTGAGGGGTAGATTATTGTTCTAAAATCATCTCATACTGCTATAGGGAGAGGTTCCTGCTGCTGCCGTGAGGGACAGATTAGTGTTCTAAAATCATCTCATACTGCTATAGGGAGAGGTTCCTGCTGCTGCTGTGAGGGACAAATTGGTGTTCTAAAATCATCTCATACTGGTATAGGCAGAGGTTATTGCTGCTGGTGTGAGGGACAGATTAGTGTTCTAAAATAATCTCATACTGCTAAAGTGAGAGGTTCCTGCTGCTGGTGTGAGGTATAGATTATTGTTCTAAAATCATCTCATACTGCTATAGGGAGAGGTTTCTGCTGCTGTTGTGAGGGACAGATTAGTGTTCTAAAATCATCTCATACTGCTATAGGGAGAGGTTCCTGCTGCTGCTGTGAGGGACAGATTATTGATCTAAAATCATCTCATACTGGTATAGGGAGAGGTTCCTGCTGCTGGTGTGAGGGACAGATTAGTGTTCTGAAATCATCTCATACTGCTATAGGGA
The DNA here is from genome assembly GCA_018402905.1 of Glandirana rugosa. NCBI lineage: Eukaryota > Metazoa > Chordata > Amphibia > Anura > Ranidae > Glandirana > Glandirana rugosa. The sequence continues at coordinate 424,172 of BLSH010186467.1, forward strand.
GAGGTTCTTGCTGCTGGTGTGAGGGACAGATTAGTGTTCTAAAATCATCTCATACTGCTATAGTGAGAGCTTCCTGCTGCTGGTGTGAGGGGTAGATTATTGTTCTAAAATCATCTCATACTGCTATAGGGAGAGGTTCCTGCTGCTGCTGTATGGGACAGATTACTGTTCTAATATCATCTCATACTGCTATAGGGAGAGGTTCCTGCTGCTGCTGTGAGGGACAGATTGGTGTTCTAAAATCATCTCATACTGGTATAGGCAGAGGTTCCTGCTGCTGGTGTGAGGGACAGATTAGTGTTCTAAAATCATCTCATACTGCTATAGTGAGAGGTTCCTGCTGCTGGTGTGAGGTATAGATTATTGTTCTAAAATCATCTCATACTGCTATAGGGAGAGGTTCCTGCTGCTGGTGTGAGGGACAGATTAGTGTTCTAAAATCATCTCATACTACTATAGGGAGAGGTTCCTGCTGCTGCTGTGAGGGACAGATTATTGATCTAAAATCATCTCATACTGGTATAGGGAGAGGTTCTTGCTGCTGGTGTGAGGGACAGATTACTGCTCTAAAATAATCTCCTACTGCTATAGGGAGAGGTTCCTGCTGCTGCTGTGAGGGACAGATTACTGTTCTAAAATCATCTCATACTGCTATAGGGAGAGGTTCCTGCTGCTGCTGTGAGGGACAGAATATTGTTCTAAAATCATCTCATACTGGTATAGGGAGAGGTTCCTGCTGCTGGTGTGAGGGACAGATTAGTGTTCTAAAATCATCTCATACTGCTATAGGGAGAGGTTCCTTCCTGGTGCTGGTCTGAGGGACAGATTAGTGTTCTAAAATCATCTCATACTGGTATAGGGAGATGTTCCTGCTGCTGGTGTGAGGGATAGATTATTGTTCTAAAATCATCTGATACTACTATAGGGAGAGGTTCCTGCTGCTGCTGTGAGGAACAGATTACTGTTCTAAAATCATCTCATACTGGTATAGAGAGAGGTTCCTGCAGCTGCTGTGAGGGATAGATTACTGTTCTAAAATAGTCTCATACTGGTATAGGGAGAGGTTCCTGCTGCTGCTGTGAGGGACAGAATATTGTTCTAAAATCATCTCATACTGGTATAGGGAGAGGTTCCTGCTGCTGGTGTGAGGGACAGATTAGTGTTCTAAAATCATCTCATACTGCTATAGGGAGAGGTTCCTTCCTGGTGCTGGTCTGAGGGACAGATTAGTGTTCTAAAATCATCTCATACTGGTATAGGGAGAGGTTCCTGCTGCTGGTGTGAGGGATAGATTATTGTTCTAAAATCATCTCATACTACTATAGGGAGAGGTTCCTGCTGCTTCTGTGAGGAACAGATTACTGTTCTAAAATCATCTCATACTGGTATAGAGAGAGGTTCCTGCAGCTGCTGTGAGGGATAGATTACTGTTCTAAAATATTATCATACTGGTATAGGGAGAGGTTCCTGCTGCTGCTGTGTGGGACAGATTGCTGTTCTAATATCATCTCATACTGCTATAGGGAGAGGTTACTGCTGCTGCTGTGAGGGACAGATTAGTGTTCTAAAATGATCTCATACTGCTATAGGGAGAGGTTCCTGCTGTTGGTGTGAGGGATAGATTAGTGTTCTAAAATCATCTCATACTGCTCTAGGGAGAGGTTCCTGCTGCCGGTGTGAAGGATAGATTATTGTTCTAAAATCATCTCATACTGCTATAGGGAGAGGTTCCTGCTGCTGCTGTGAGGGACAGATTACTGTTCTAAAATCATCTCATACTGCTATAGGGAGAGGTTCCTGATGCTGCTGTGAGAGACAGATTACTGTTCTAAAATCATCTCATACTGCTATAGGGAGAGGTTCCTGCTGCGAGGGACAGATTAGTGTTCTAAAATCATCTCAAACTGCTTTAGGGAGAGGTTCCTGTGGCTGCTGTGAGGGACAGATTACTGTTCTAAAATCTCATACTGCTATAGGGAGAAGCTCCCGCTGCTGGTGTGAGGCAAAGATTAGTTTTCTAAAATCATCTCATACTACTATAGGGAAAGGTTCCTTCTGCTGGTGTGAGGGATAGATTACTGTTCTAAAATAATCTCATACTGCTATAGGGAGAAGTTTCTGCTGTTGCTGTGAGGGACAGATTAGTGTTCTAAAATCATCTCATACTGCTATAGTGAGAGGTTCCTGCTGCTGGTGTGAGGGACAGATTAGTGTTCTAAAATCATCTCATACTGCTATAGGGAGAGGTTCCTGCTGCTGGTGTGAGGGATAAATTATTGTTCTAAAATGATCTCATACTGCTATCGAGAGAGGTTCCTGCTGCTGCTGTGAGGGACAGATTACTGTTCTAATATCATCTCATACTGATATAGGGAGAGGTTCCTGCTGCTGCTGTGAGGGAAAGATTAGTGTTTTAAAAGCATCTCATACTGCTATAGGGTGAGGTTCCTGCTGCTGGTGTGAGTGACAGATTACTGCTCTAAAATAATCTCCTACTGCTATAGGGAGAGGTTCCTGCTGCTGCTGTGAGGGACAGATTACTGTTCTAAAATCATCTCATACTGCTATAGGGAGAGGTTCCTGCTACTGCTGTGAGGGACAGAATATTGTTCTAAAATCATCTCATACTGGTATAGGGGGAGGTTCCTGCTGCTGCTGGTGTGAGGGACAGATTAGTGTTCTAAAATCATCTCATACTGGTATAGGGAGAGGTCCCTGCTGCTGGTGTGAGGGACAGATTATTGTTCTAAAATCATCTCATACTACTTTAGGGAGAGGTTCCTGCTGCTGCTGTGAGGAACAGATTACTGTTCTAAAATCATCTCATACTGGTATAGAGAGAGGTTCCTGCAGCTGCTGTGAGGGATAGATTACTGTTCTAAAATAGTCTCATACTGCTATAGGGAGAGGTTCCTGCTGCTGCTGTATGGGACAGATTACTGTTCTAATATCATCTCATACTGCTATAGGGAGAGGTTACTGCTGCTGCTGTGAGGGACAGATTAGTGTTCTAAAATTATCTCATACTGCCATAGGGAGAGGTTCCTGCTGTTGGTGTGAGGGATAGATTAGTGTTCTAAAATCATCTCATACTGCTATAGGGAGAGGTTCCTGCTGCCGGTGTGAAGGATAGATTATTGTTCTAAAATCATCTCATACTGCTATAGGGAGAGGTTCCTGCTGCTGGTGTGAGGGACAGATTAGTGTTCTAAAATCATCTCATACTGCTATAGGGAGAGGTTCCTGTTGCTGGTGTGAGGGATAAATTATTGTTCTAAAATGATCTCATACTGCTATCGAGAGAGGTTCCTGCTGCTGCTGTGAGGGACAGATTACTGTTCTAATATCATCTCATACTGATATAGGGAGAGGTTCCTGCTGCTGCTGTGAGGGAAAGATTAGTGTTTTAAAAGCATCTCATACTGCTATAGGGTGAGGTTCCTGCTGCTGGTGTGAGTGACAGATTACTGTTCTAAAATCATCTCATACTGCTATAGGGAGAGGTTCTTGCTGCTGCTGTGAGGGACAGAATATTGTTCTAAAATCATCTCATACTGGTATAGGGGGAGGTTCCTGCTGCTGCTGGTGTGAGGGACTCATTAGTGTTCTAAAATCATCTCATACTGCTATAGGGAGAGGTTCCTTCCTGGTGCTGGTCTGAGGGACAGATTAGTGTTCTAAAATCATCTCATACTGGTATAGGGAGAGGTCCCTGCTGCTGGTGTGAGGGACAGATTATTGTTCTAAAATCATCTCATACTACTTTAGGGAGAGGTTCCTGCTGCTGCTGTGAGGAACAGATTACTGTTCTAAAATCATCTCATACTGGTATAGAGAGAGGTTCCTGCAGCTGCTGTGAGGGATAGATTACTGTTCTAAAATAGTCTCATACTGCTATAGGGAGAGGTTCCTGCTACTGCTGCTGTGTGGGACAGATTACTGTTCTAATATCATCTCATACTGCTATAGGGAGAGGTTACTGCTGCTGCTGTGAGGGACAGATTAGTGTTCTAAAATTATCTCATACTGCCATAGGGAGAGGTTCCTGCTGTTGGTGTGAGGGATAGATTAGTGTTCTAAAATCATCTCATACTGGTATAGGGAGAGGTTCCTGCTGCTGGTGTGAGGGACAGATTAGTGTTCTAAAATCATCTCATACTGCTATAGGGAGAGGTTCCTTCCTGGTGCTGGTCTGAGGGACAGATTAGTGTTCTAAAATCATCTCATACTGGTATAGGGAGATGTTCCTGCTGCTGGTGTGAGGGATAGATTATTGTTCTAAAATCATCTGATACTACTATAGGGAGAGGTTCCTGCTGCTGCTGTGAGGAACAGATTACTGTTCTAAAATCATCTCATACTGGTATAGAGAGAGGTTCCTGCAGCTGCTGTGAGGGATAGATTACTGTTCTAAAATAGTCTCATACTGCTATAGGGAGAGGTTCCTGCTACTGCTGCTGTGTGGGACAGATTACTGTTCTAATATCATCTCATACTGCTATAGGGAGAGGTTACTGCTGCTGCTGTGAGGGACAGATTAGTGTTCTAAAATTATCTCATACTGCCATAGGGAGAGGTTCCTGCTGTTGGTGTGAGGGATAGATTAGTGTTCTAAAATCATCTCATACTACTATAGGGAGAGGTTCCTGCTGCCGGTGTGAAGGATAGATTATTGTTCTAAAATCATCTCATACTGCTATAGGGAGAGGTTCCTGCTGCTGGTGTGAGGGACAGATTACTGTTCTAAAATCATCTCATACTGCTATAGGGAAAGGTTCCTGATGCTGCTGTGAGAGACAGATTACTGTTCTAAAATCATCTCATACTGCTATAGGGAGAGGTTCCTGCTGCGAGGGACAGATTATTGTTCTAAAATCATCTCAAACTGCTATAGGGAGAGGTTTCTGTGGCTGCTGTGAGGGACAGATTACTGTTCTAAAATCTCATACTGCTATAGGGAGAAGCTCCTGCTGCTGGTGTGAGGCAAAGATTAGTGTTCTAAAATCATCTCATACTACTATAGGAAAAGGTTCCTTCTGCTGGTGTGAGGGATAGATTACTGTTCTAAAATCATCTCATACTGCTATAGGGAGAAGTTCCTGCTGTTGCTGTGAAGAACAGATTAGTGTTCTAAAATCATCTCATACTGCTATAGGGAGAGGTTCCTGCTGCTGGTGTGAGGGACAGATTAGTGTTCTAAAATCATCTCATACTGCTATAGGGAGAGGTTACTGCTGCTGGTGTGAAGGATAGATCATTGTTCTAAAATCATCTCATACTGCTATCGAGATAGGTTCCTGCTGCTGCTGTGAGGGACAGATTACTGTTCTAATATCATCTCATACTGCTATAGGGAGAGGTTCCTGCTGCTGCTGTGAGGGAAAGATTAGTGTTTTAAAATCATCTCATACTGCTATAGGGAGAGGTTCCTGCTGCTGGTGTGAGTGACAGATTATTGTTCTAAAACCATCTCATACTGGTATAGGGAGAGGTTCCTGCTGCTGGTGTGAGGGACAGATTAGTGTTTTAAAATCATCTCATACTGGTATAGGGAGAGGTTCCTGCTGTTGGTGTGAAGGACAGATTCGTGTTCTAAAATCATCTCATACTGCTATAGGGAGAGGTTCCTGCTGCTGCTGTGAGGGACAGATTATTGTTCTAAAATCATCTCATACTGCTATAGGGAGAGGTTCCTGCTGCTGGTGTGAGGGACAGATTATTGTTCTAAAATCATCTCATACTGGTATAGGGAGAGATTCCTGCTGCTGGTGTGAGGGACAGGTTAGTGTACTAAAATCATCTCATTCTGCTATAGGGAGAGGTTCCTTCCTGGTGCTGGTGTGAGGGATAGATTAGCGTTCTAAAATCATCTCATACTGGTGTAAGGAGAGGTTAATGCTGCTGGTGTGAGCGGTGCATTTCTTTTAAATAAAAAAAGAAAAAGAATAATAATTTATTATTATTTTTTTGGGGGATTAATAAATAGTGTTACATAGTACATTTGCAGCTTGCTGTGCATTTCTTGTGCAAAAATAAAAAGTGCATCTACATTGCTGGTTTAAAAAAGAAAAAATATTTTAAATACTACATTTTGCGGCCAGTGGTGCATTTCTTGCACAAAAATAAAAAGTACATCTACATTGCTGGTTTCAAAAAAAGAATATTAATTTATTATTCTTTTTTATTATTATTAATAAATAGTGCTACATAGTACATTTGCGTCAAGAATGAGGAGAGCGTCAAATAAGGGACGTGGTCGTGGTGCTGCTGGTGCTGCTGGTGTTGGTGGTGTTGGTGAAGTTCCTGTTGCAAGGAGAGGACGTGGTTGATTTGTGCCAGCTACACGCACAAGTGAAACACCTTCCTAAGGTACAAGTATCTGACAAAACCTTCAACGTTATATGGTAGGCCCGAATGCCGCTCAACGAATGGTGAGGCCAGAACAAGTACAGGCGCTAGTAGATTGGGTGGCTGACAATGCCTCCAGTTCCTTCACATTGTCTCCCACCCGGTCCCTTGCTGAAAGCTCAGAGTTGGCACCTGAACCCCATGGCTATCTGTCTTTCACCTCAGCCCCTTGTAAATCAGTCAAGCAGTCTGAGCCCCAAGTCATGCAGCAGTCTCTTATGCTTTTTGATTACTCTGCTGGTGTGCTTTCCGTGGGCCATCCACAAAGCCCTGCCCCAGAAGTGGAAGACAATGAGTGCACCGATGCCCAACCACTTCTGTTGCAGGATGAGGACATGGAAACACCACCACAGCACGTCTCTGATGATGACGAAACACAGGTGCCAACTGCTGTGGCTTTCCACATTGTGCAGACTGACAAGGAGGGTAGTGGTGAAG
>BLSH010186467.1:450913-464048 GCA_018402905.1 Glandirana rugosa
GCCACCAGTGACTACCCACTGACCACCACCAGTGACTACCCACTGACCGCCACCAGTGACTACCCACGGCACACAGACCGCCACCAGTGACTACCCACTGCCCACAGACGGCCTCAGTGACCACCACCAGTCACCCATCAGTGACCACCGCCAGTCATCTATCACTTATCAGTGACCACCTCCAGTCATCTGTCACCCATCAGTAACCTCCACCAGTCACCCGTCACCCATCAGTGACCACCACCAGACACCCATCAGTGACCACTACCAGACACCCGGCACCCATCAGTGACCACAGCCGGTCACCCGTCACCCATCAGTGACCACAGCCAGTCACCCGTCACCCATCAGTGACCACCACCAGTCACCCATCAGTGACCACCACCAGACACTCGTCACCCATCAGTGACCACCGCCAGACCACCCGTCACCCATCAGTGACCATCGCCAGACACCCGCCACCCATCAGTGACCACCACTGGTCACCCGTCAGTGACCATCGCAAATCACCCATCAGTGACCATCGCCAATAACCTGTCAGTGACCGTCACACCCATAAGTAAACATCACCTGTAAAAGTCTCACACATTTGGCATCACCATACTCAGGAGGAGTAGCAGAATGTATTTTGGGGTGTCATTTTTGCTACATACATGCTATGTGTTGGAAATATCATATAAATGACAACTTTGTGTAAAAATAAAAGCGTTTTAATTTTTTTCCTACAGTTTCCAAAAACCACTGGAAAAAAATGACATGTTCAAAAGACTCGCTATGCATCATAGATTATACATTGGGGTGTTTGCTTTCCAAAATGGGGTCATTTTGTGGGCAATTCTATTGTCCTGGTGCTCCAGGACCTTCAAAAGTGTAATAGGCTGTTTAGAAATGAGATGTGTAATTTGTGCTTGTAGAACGCCTGAAGGTGCTAGTTCAGTGTTGGGCCTCTGTATGTGGTCAGGCTGTGTAAAACTCTCACACATGTGGTATCGCCATACTCAGGAGGAATAACAGAATGTATTTTGGGGTGTCATTTTTGCTATGTACATGCTATGTGTTGGAAATATCTTATAAATGGACAGCTTTGTGTAAATAAAATGCGTTTTCATTTTTTTACCACATTTTCCAAAAACGACTGGAAAAAAATGAACCGTTCAAAAGACTCATTATGCCTCATAGATTATTCGTTGGGGTGTTTGCTTCCCAGAATGGGGTCATTTTGTGGGCAATTCCATTGTCCTGGTGCTCCAGGGCCTTCAAAATATGATAGGTCTTCATGACATTAGATGTGTAATTTATGTCCCTAGAATACCTGACGGCGCTCCCTGCATGTTGAGCCTCTGTATGGGGCCAGGCCGTGAAAAAGTCTCAGACATGTGATATCACCATACTCAGGAGGAGGAGTAGAATGTGTTTTTGGGTGTAATTTGTGGTATGCATATGCTGTGCGTGAGAAATAACTCGTTACAATGACAATTTTGTGGAAAAAAAATCTTCATTTTGCAAAGAATTGTGGGAAAAAATTACAACTTCAAAAAATTCACCATGCCTCTTACTAAATACCTTGGAATATCTACTTTCCAAAAAGGGGTCATTTGGGGAGTATTTGTACTTTCCTGGCTTGTTAAGCCTCGTACACACAGGACGACGATCGTATACAGCAAAATCGATCGTTCGTATGCGCGATTAGAACAGCCGACATACGACGGTCGTACAAGGGGAGTTGTATGAGCAGACTAGAAAACTTGGTCATACCAACAACCGGTCATACGACCATTGTATCGTGTGTACAGAGCAGTTGGTACAACAAGTTGCATTGTGCAAAGCACTCATGCTCCGAATTCAGGAACAGCCGGATGCTAATTACATGCACCTGAACATTCTTTCTGTGGTCGTATGATCGTGTAGTGCAGTCAGTATGCAAGTTACATTATCCAACATACGATTTGAGAGGATCGTAAGTACGATCGTCGTCCCATGTGTACGAGGCTTTATTGCTTATAGAAACAGGTGAACAACTCTACTGATGTCCAATATGATCCCTCCACTTCTGTATTGATTGAGATTAATGGCCCGTACACACGGTTTGACGGTCTTATACAACACGTCGTACTCACGACTAGAGTTGAGCGAACCCGGACTGTAAAGTTCGGGTCCGTACTGAACTTTGGGGTGTCCGGGACCCGGACCCGAACCCGGCTTTTCAAAAAAAGTCCGGGTTCGGGTCCGGGGTTCTGGTAATTTTAATGAAAATTCTGAAAATTGCTGTAAAAAAGTCCAGGAAGGTCCTAGAGGTCTGCAAAAGGAAGGAAAATGGGGGTAAGGGTGGGACAAGTGCCCTACAAAGAAATGGGGACAGGGAAATAATTTTAAATATTTAAAAAAACATAAAAAAAGCAAAAATGGAGGTGAATGTGGATCATCTTCAAACTGGGTCTGAAAAGTATTAATTAACGGTAGAAGCCATATAACTGTTCTAAAATCATCTTCAAACTGTGTCAAAAAAAGTATAAATAAGCCAGGATAACCCATATCACTGTTCTGCAAACATCTGGAAACTGTGCGTGTCACTTTAAATGAAACCGGGAATAAGTGAACATCTGTTCTGCAAACATCTTTAAAGTCTGTGTGTCACTTTAAATATAGCCGCTAATAAGTGAACATGTGTTCTGCACACATCTGTATAGTCTGTGTGTCACTTTTAATATAGCCGCTAATAAGTGAACATCTGTTCTGCACACATCTGTATAGTCTGTGTGTCACTTTTAATATAGCCGCTAATAAGTAAACATCTGTTCTGCAGACATCTGTATAGTCTGTGTGTCACTTTAAATATAGCCGCTAATAACTGAACATCTGTTCTGCATACATCTGTATAGTCTGTGTCACTTTTAATATAGCCGCTAATAAGTGAACATCTGTTCTGCACACATCTGTATAGTCTGTGTGTCACTTTTAATATAGCCGCTAATAAGTGAACATCTGTTCTGCACACATCTGGCGCGTGTGTGAAACTACAGCATAGAGAAGAACAGGTATATGGTTTCACTCTGCTATAGTTTCAAACCCAGTTTGCAGATGTTTGCAGAACAGTGATATGATATCACTGTTCTGCAAACATCTGCAAACTGGGTTTGAAACTATAGCAGAGCGAAACCATATACCTATTCTTGTCTATGCTGTAGTTTCACACACACATTCCAGATGTGTTCAGAACAGATGTTCAGTTATTAGTGGCTATATTAAAAGTGACACACAGACTATACAGATGTGTGCAGAACAGATGTTCACTTATTAGCGACTATATTTAAAGTGACACACAGACTATACAGATGTGTGCAGAACAGATGTTCACTTATTAGTGGCTATATTTAAAGTGACACACAGACTATACAGATGTGTGCAGAACAGATGTTCACTTATTAGCGGCTATATTAAAAGTGACACACAGACTATACAGATGTGTGCAGAACAGATGTTCACTTATTAGCGGCTATATTTAAAGTGACACACAGACTGTACAGGCAGACAGTTACAAAGTTGGAGGAAGTTTTAATGAACTATAAGGGTGCTTATCAGGGCACTCACAGTCAAATGAGAACTACAAGCCCTCCGCTGCTGTGGCAGGTGGGACATGTAGTTCATTTATTCACAGATCGCTATCAATGAATGACACAGCTGTGTGGGTGGAATGGTAGGGTAGATCGAGGGGATGTTGGGCAGGAGTGCAGAGCTGGAGCGTGTTATATGTTACACCCTAAATATGGTGAACTTATCCTTTATTTTTATACAAACCTCACCCTTTTAGATGCACAACTATAATGTCCCTATGTAAATATATTATACAGGGAAAATGTGCTTATTATGTCCACTTTCATTTTCATTTTTGGTACTTATGATTTCAAACCATAATATATAAATATGTTTTCACTCCCAAGCATATAGTAGCATTACATGTAACATATGTGCTTCTGCTGTCTGTTCACAAACTTGGTGCATGTTGTGTTATTTAAAAACAACAGCAAACAGTGTCATGAAAACAACAGAAAGAGCATTTTTCACTGATTTGTCATTAAAGTGTTTGTTACCCCAGCATTTCATATTCCTGATATGTGCCCACAGTACCATGTACTTCTATTAAAAAGTATCCTGTTCCCTTTGTATTGCTTCCTTTGTGTGAAATCCCTGGTGTTCCTGTCAGTCCCTGTGATGTCCTATTGCACACTGACCACACTAGGCAGGAGAACACACTATGGTCATTTATCTAGCTATGCCAGGAACTCAGTGTGATCTCCTCCAATGAACAGACTTGTCCTGACACGCCCCCCCTGCACAACCATTGATTGGGAAGCTCAGTGTGTTGCCATTTCACCTCCTCCCAACTCTTGCAGCTGAGAACAGAGGGAATGTGATCACTTATAAAAAAGGGGAAAAAAGTATATATAATGTTTTGTTTTATATCTATACATAAATGTTTTGCCTTTTAATTTCAATTATAAACTGAATGGGCTGTGTTATACAGAGATAATTTACAATTACTTCAAATTAAGTAAGGTCTTAATACAAGTATAAATAAACCGTATGTTTATTTCTAATCTACCAGTGCTCTTTGAAGTGATGATTATTAGAAAATCAGGGCTAAACTAAAGAATTGGTTTTACTGCATTGTATTATGAAATAATAAGTAACTGAAAGTCCCTAAAAAGTTGTGCAACATTTGTACTTGATTTAATCCATCTTCTCTTTTTTCTTTTCCTCCTTCCCCTTTTTTACTTCTTTTATTTGCATTTTAACTGTCTGATGGTTCACTAATAGAGCCTTTTATTTGGACGTCATCGTCATTGTATTTATGAAACCATTTTATACTATGATGTAAATCTTAACCCCTCCCCCTTTTTCTATTTCTGTATCCCACATTGTTCTGATTATTTTTATTTTCTGATGAAAAAGTAATAAAATACATAATTAACCTAAAAAGTTGTGAAACCTTTATGCAGATCATGAAATGTTTATTACTCAACTATGTAAGCTAGCACACATTTAAATATATATAAAAATGTACATAAAAAAGAAAAAATGATCTGCATTTAGCACATGATTTGGGGCTAATAATTTCAAATCGTGCCTTTCAAAGTTTCTTTCATTATTATGTTGATTACATCTTGGAAAATGTTTTCTTCCCCTATAATTTTAAACTGATATCCTGATTGCACCATTTTACATGTTCTTACTTCTAATTTTAATTGCTGCCTATATGTAGTTATAGATTGCACATTTTTAGATATAATTCTGTCTCTGTCTGTAGGAAAGTTTGGTATTCAAACAACCAAAGTTGTTAGTCACTATGTAATTCTCTATACATTAGGCTATTACTTTATTCAAATAGCTGCCCTATTTTAATTGCATAATTTTAGCCACTCTGAATTAAAACACTAGTTGAGACACTTTGGTGTGCTACATTTAGTGAATATGAAATGTTTTGCTTCTGGAACTTATGCCTGTGAATTCTGTTTATTGTTCTACAAAATGTGCAGATGCACATTTTGAATTGGCCTATAATTAATCCCTGACTCATTTTGCTTGTTGTTTTCCATTTGCATTAGAGGCTCTGTACAAAATAAAACAATTCTTTGAAAATGGTAGGTGGGAATGGAAATACGTTAATGTCACTTAGCAATCCTTATCACAAATTAGTTGAGTAATATAGAAAAACAGAGGATCCTCATTAGCGTTCATCACTTAGGGTATTTTCTGCTTCATTAAAAAGTAATATTACAACAATCTTCCTAAATTCTGACCCATAAAGTGACATTTGACTTTAAAGATCTGGTGGGTAAAGTGATAGAATTATGTATTAGCTACCTGGACTTTTTATTTATTATATGGCACTAGGTTATCCAGGTTAGATTCTTTCAGCAAGGACTACCAAAAACTGTGCTGTTTATCAACCATTATAACACAAATGTCCCAAACAAGAGCTCTGTACTATTTGTGTATTAAAGCCCCCTTTTCCGCTATCTTCTTGATACTGCTTTCTATACTTACATAATTAAAAGAGCAGGGCTAGTAGACTCTTTCCATACACAGAAGAAGGATGCTTCCAGAGCTTTTGAAACGGCAAGCCTTAGGAAACCTGTCACCTACTTCTCTAGCATCACCTTTGAACTGCTTATATTTTCATAAAGATGATTTCTACTGAAACAGGAAAGACTTCTACTGAATGCCTTTTGTTCATAGGGAATGCTTTGGCAGAAATAGTTGCAGAATTTATTAAATTAATTGCTTGGCATTTGATAGGCAATTTGATTAATTTCAAGCAAAACCAGTCTAATGCTCTCCAACGCATTGCAGCTGCCCTAAAATCACAGAGTTCACTTTGTAATCCAACAGCACACATGCTCATAAACAGTAGGAGTGTATTCTCTGAATCGTGTGCTAAATTCTTCTTTCTCTACTTCCTACATCACCAATCTAATTCAAACCTTTAAGGCAGAAAACATTTCAAAAGTCATTAGGATTACTCCAGGGGCCTCATTAGACCCCAGCAATTCCCAGCTTGATGAAGGCACTATATATTATCCTCCCACCTAACAGTGCCTAGTTTGGACACTGAGGTCTTTTCTCATCTCTCAGTTAAATAACACACTTACAGTAATCTAGAGGACCCTCTTTATCCTAGTGTCACAAATTCAAGGAACAGTCTTCCTTTAACTGACACCAGGGTAAGGGGCAGTCCCCCCCCCTTCAATGATCACCTTACATATTCCTGACCACATCACTCTGTATACCATACTATACATTATTACATGTACATTTCCTGTGCATTATCCCTGCACCCTATACACTTTGCTATTCATTACATTCTCCTGACCACTGCACTCTTTACTCAGTGTTATACATGATGACTGCATGGGCTCCATTCACAAAGCACTATCTTACCGCATCAGAGTATGCGGTTTTATACTGCAGCACAGCATATTTAAAAAAGTTTTGTAGCATTTACTAAAAAATGTTACTTAAATACCACATATGTTATTTTATAAAGTCATGAGGTATTTTAGTATGGCAAGCCTTTGGTAATGTACCACCATTGATAGCCAGCATCTTTACCACAGGCTGTCAATAGCTGGTTGTTAAGGAGCAGACAGCTGCTGGCACCCTTAACAACCAGCAACTGTCATGGTTGTTAAAGAATGAGCGGCCACTGCACAATTAACAACCGATGAGTCATCAGCTATCCGCGGGGTTCCCCTGGTTGTTAAGGATGCCCGCGGCTGCCGGTTCCTTAAAGTGGTAGTAAACCCTTTTATCATTTTCAGCCAAGGAAGCTGCCATCTTGGCCTCTGTTTAATCTACTACTGCCGTGATGCTGCACATGGGATCAGCTTTGACACCAGCCATTGGATGGTTTGACAGTTTGGTTTAGAGCACAACCAATGGGAGTGTTACATTCCTGGCACGTGCTGGAAATGTAACTGGTTTTTAAACTGTTAAATGGATGGGTTTACTACCGCTTTAACCGCTTGCTGATCATATACTGTAAATAAACAGCGGCAAGGCGTCTCTCCTGGGCATGTTGCGTACCTGTACTTGATCCTGCACTTCTGGGTCTGGGGCGTGCACACGGGCCTCTGGTGAACCGCTCCTGCTGTGATTGAACACACTAGAAGCCAATAAGCAGGTCCGGCGGATGCAAACTTTGGGACACAGGCAGAATGGTGGTTTGCCTATGTAAACAAGGCAGCTCACCATCCTGTAGGAAAGGAAGGTTGTGATCCTGTGTTTCTGCAAAGCAGGAACATGGATCTCTGCCTTCCCATAGTGCAAGCACCCCCCCACAGTTAGAAAGCACTCCCTAGGCACACATTTAACCCTTTAATCACCCCTGATGTTAAGCCTTTCCCTGCCAGTGTCATTAGTACAGTGACAGTGCATATTTTTAGCAATGACCACTGTTCTAGTGTCACTGGTCCCCACAAAGAGTCAGTTAGTGTTAAATTTGTCTGCTGTAATGTCATAGCCTTCTATAAGTCACGGATCCCCACCATTACTAGTAAAAAAATAGATAAATAAAAATTCCATAAATCTATCCCATAGTTTGTAGTTTGTTTACCAAAAAACATGTAGCAGAATACATATTGGCCTAAATTGATGAAGCAATTAGATTTTTTCCATTTTTATTGGATATGTTTTATAGCAGAAAGTAAGAAATATTGTGTGTTTTTTTTTTAAAGCTGTTGGTCTTTTTTTGTTTATAGCGCAAAAAATAAAAACTGCAGAGGTGATCAAATATCACCAAAAGAAAGCTCTATTTGTGGGAAAAAAGGATATACATCCTATTTGGATACAGAATCACACGACTGCATAATTGTCAGTTAAAGTAATGTAGTGCTGTATCTCAAAAAATGGCTTAGTCATGAAGGGGGGGTAAACCTTCTGGAGGGCAAGTGGTTGAACATTGCATGCTGGGACCACTACTTATTTACCCAATGATTTTTTTTGTGAATTGACTTTCACTCCTGTTTTATGCTGTATTTACCAAGCGTTTTTGCTTTATGCTGTAAATACACAAAATGAATCGTGAATTAACACTTTAAGGATCATAAGCAAAATTTAGAAATAGTGTGTGTGTTATAAGCTCATACTTAGGCGTGAAGCATGCCAGCTTTCTTTATCTTTGGAGTGAACTTCTTGCAAGGCTCAAGGCATTCAAGTACTTACATGCATTTCATAAAAAGCTTTAAATTGAAGTCCTCGCTGATCTCTGTAAGTTCAGGTACTGTCGGGCAATTCATTGGCTCTCTTAGAAGCTCAGATCACTCCGCTCCCTCTTCCAGACTGTCTGCTTTGTGTTTATATTAGAGATTCAAAGGCTGGAAAGCTGTTCAGACACTGCTGGAAGGGAAAAAGTAGAGTGAGCTGAGCTGGCTTACAGACTAATTGTAGAGCCTCTTCTGTGAA
Organism: Glandirana rugosa; assembly: GCA_018402905.1. Taxonomy (NCBI): domain Eukaryota; kingdom Metazoa; phylum Chordata; class Amphibia; order Anura; family Ranidae; genus Glandirana; species Glandirana rugosa. The sequence goes on from BLSH010186467.1 coordinate 459,875, forward strand.
CTTTGAGATTTTTTTCCATCAAAATGTGTGCATTGCATGTTTAGTTAACATATATACAGTATATATATTAAATTTCTGTGCAATGTGCAAGACTCTGCTTTATAAGTTACATCCTATGGGACTTCATCAGAAGCCAGGGTTTTGTTATGTGCCATCACCATGCTGAGCAGAGGGGAGTCGAATGTGACAACTAAAAGCAGCTGAGCTATGTGTTCCCGTGAATGGTCAAATAGAGGATGTTTATGTAAGTGTTTTGGGGCAATTCTATATTAAAGTTATGCTGGTTGGAAAAGAAATCACACCCTTATGGGGTAAGTTAGCACTTTCAGGCCACATTTAATTTCGGTGGCCAGCTGCTAAGGTAAGTGGACATCTGAGAGTACTGGAATTTTATAGGATAACACTTTGAAGGATAGCACTTGGTGGATTTTGATTGACGTTTATATCAGTGTGGATTGGATTCATGGATTTTGATTGGACTTGTTTGTCAAATGTATGTGTTTTATTTTTCTCAATCACTTGCATGTGTTTGTTAGCACAATATATTTTGCCAAATTTGCATTACCATATGTAGGCACTTATGCGGTTCTTTAATACTTTTTATTTCCTAATATTTTTTGAAACATTTGATTACAGTATCTATTTATTGTTACACGGTGGGAGCAATATAGAGGGGGAGCTTTTAAGTTTAGCATTGCATGTTCCCTTAAAAGAATGTTCTTGCTGACTGCTCCTGCAGACCAAAGAACAAGATGGAACTGTAAAGGATGTTTGTGATTATTTCCTCCTCTGTGTCAAATAGTTGACTCATTCAGCTGTATTTGACATTTTCTATCCTGCTATTCATGTCTTTATTCACAGTACCGCAGTAAACTATGTGAAAACCTTAAGGAATATGTAACCTCAACATTTCATATCTCTGATATGTACCTGTTGTACCATGTACTTGTACGAAAGTGTATCCTGTTCTCTTTGTATTGCCTCCTTTGTGTGAAACACCTATTGTTCCTTCCAGTCTCTCTGACCACACTAGGCGTGAGAGCAAGGTCAGTTTTCTAGATGTTCTGGGAACTGAGCTTGCTCTCCTTCAATGATCAGGCTTGTCCTCACACCCACCTTCCACCAGTACAGCTATTCACTGGGAAGACCAGTGTGCTGCTGTTTCTCCACCTCCAGCTCTTATGTAGATGAGAACTGAGGGAATGTGATAAAAAAAGCAGGAAAAAGGGTGTTTATAATGTTATTTACATCTATACACAGATGTTTGCCTTTATATTTTAAACTGAATGGGTTGTTTTACAAAATGAGGGTTTACATATAGTTTAAAGTGGTTGTAAACCTTAATTTTTTTATTTTAATAACAAACATACCTATACTTACCTGCCCTGTTTTTGCCCCTTCTCTTCATTGGGTGCCCCCATGCAAAACTGCTCTCCCTGGAGGCACTCGCGTGGGCTCACTAACGAGTCCTGCTGCTGCATCCATTGACACAGACATCAGGACTCGGCCCCCACTCCAGTGTCACAAGATTTGATTGACAGCAGCAGGAGCCAATGGCTTCTGCTGCTATCAATCTGCCCAATGAGGAGAGAAAGTGGCTGGAGCTGCTGTGCTTGTGCACATCGCTGGATTGGATCAGGCTCAAGTAAGAAAAAGAAGGGGGGTCTGGGGGGAGCTGCAGCACAGAAGGTTTTTCACCTTAATGTATAGAATGTATTAAGGTAAAAAAGTTTGAGGCTTTAGAACCACTTTAAGTAGTAAACATTCACTACCCATCTGCTGGTTGCACAAGGGTAAATATGAAATATTGTTTTGCAGTGTTTCATGACTTAAATAGTATAGTAGTAAAATATACAAAAAAGCAATATACATTCCCATAGGCAAGTTTCCATATATGAAGCTTTTCAAGCAGATATGCTGCAGTTTAATGACCAGGCCTTTTTGAAGTTTATTTGTAAGTTTTGTTAAAAACAAAAATGAGATTATCTCAATACACTGGATACAGATAACCAACTATAGGGCTCATTCAATCACCCTTTTAGTGAACTCAATGACATATGATTAGAGTTGAGGGGACACCTGGATGTTCGGGTTCGGTGGGTTCGGTCGAACTTCGCGAAAAAGTTCGAATTCGGCCCCGAACGTGACACGAACTTGACCCCGAACCCCATGGAAGTCAATGGTGGCCCAAACTCTTGGGCACTAAAATTGCTCTAAAAAAGTCCTGGAAAGGGCTAGAGGGCTGCAAAAGGAAGCAGAATGGGGGTAAGAGTAGGGCAAGTGCCCTGTAAACAAATGTGGATAGGGAAATAACTTAATAATCACATAAAAAAAATGGAGGAGGAGGTTGAGGGCACAAGTCTCGCATGGAGGCCCACTTGTTGGTGGTGAAGTGGTGCTGTTCTGCAGAGCGACTGACCCATGCGTGCTGCAGCTGAAACTCCACTATTGCCTGCTGCTGCTCGCACAGTCTCTCCAGCATGTGCAAGGTGGAGTTCCACCTTGTGGGCACGTCGCATAGGAAGTGGTGAGCAGGAAGGCCAAAGTTCCGCTGCAGCGCAGAGAGGCGAGCAGTAGCAGGGTGAGAACGCCGAAAGCGTGCACAGACGGCCCGCATTTTCTGCAGCAGCACCACGTCTCTTATTTTACGCTCTCCTCATTCTGGACGCAAATGTACTATTTAGCACAAATTTATATCAATTTTTTAAACTGGCAATGTAGACGCACTTTTTAATTTTGTGCAAGAAATGCACAGCAAGGTGCAAATGTACGATGTAGCACTATTTTCTCGTTCAAAGGTTTTATTGGATTTTTATGCAAGAGGTACAAAGAAACATTTCACAATATCCAAACACACATTGGGAAAAAAAGTATTACGTACACCTAGGCCTCTCAGGGCCATAACACAGGCGGGTAATCAAGGCGAATGTAACAGATCCAATAAGGTTGATAGAAAACACAATCTGGGGGGTGTGACTAGATAAAAGCATTGCAGACCAGAGTGAGAGGCCGGGGAGTCAAGAGAGGAGAAAAAGAAAAAAAAAGGAGGGGACCCCCGTTCCCCCCCCCAACGGGATCAAACTGTGGGCTGGGGGGTTCCGAAAGCTCCCAACACAAAAAAAAAAAGGGCTGATGTTCACCGCTCTGCGAATCTGGTCTGGACCCTGCCTCCCTGGAATAAAACCCACCTGATCTTTATGGACATATTTACCTATAAACCTAGATAGTCTATTTATTATTCTTTTTTTTTTTTAAACCAGCAATGTCGACGCACTTTTTAATTTTGTGCAATAAATGCACAGCAATGTGCAAATGTACTATGTGGCACTATTTTTTTTTTAAACCTGCAATGTCGACGCACTTTTTAATTTTGTGCAAGAAATGCACAGCAAGGTGCAAATGTACTATGTAGCACTATTTATAATTCTTTTTTTTTTAACTGCCTCAGGACCGCCCACCGTCAAATGACGGCGGAGCGGTCCTGCTCTCCCAGCGGGTGGACGTCATATGACGTCCTCCCTTTAAGCCGAGATTGCGCGCGCATCCCGGCTCTGTCGGTGGCGGTGTGTCCCCAGGACACCACTCGTCACCGACTGGGGTAAACAGCCATTGGGCACGGCTGTTTACCACGTGATCGGCCGTGACAAAGTCACGGCTGATCACAAAATGGAGTTCCCCGATCTACACTGCGCGCGCGCGATCGGGCGCGCGCTGCGTGTGTACGTGGGTGGCTGCGTGTTCCCAAGGAACACTGCCTGCCACCCACAGTAAAGAACAGCCATTGGCCAGCGGCTGTTAGCATGTGATCGGCTGTGATCCATTCACAGCCGATCACAAATGTAAACACGACCGGTTACCGACAAGAAATGACACCCACCGTCCGTCACAAGGAACCCTTGTGCGTCGGTGGGTGCATGTGTGCGTCGCGCGCGGGCTAGCGCGCGCGCGTCACATCTAGCCCCTTGAGGTAAAACACTAGTCGGCACTGAAACAGTGCCGGCTAGTGCACCATTTGTCGGCACGGGTTACCGACAAATGGGGTCAGCCACTGCTCACCACAGGACCCCTGTGTGGCGGTGGCTGTCTCGGCCCTACGCGCGCGTTAGAGCCGAATTTCCCTCCTGCAGTATACTGCAGGTGGGCGACCCTCTCGTCCTGGCGAGGCGGCAGTAAA
>BLSH010186467.1:470988-487434 GCA_018402905.1 Glandirana rugosa
TGTGATCAATTTTCAATGATTGGCACCATAGTTTGTAGACTCTATAACTTTCACAAGGACCAAATAATATATACTGATTTGGGTTATTTTTACCAAAGATAGGTAGCAGTATAAATTTTGGCCAAAATTTATGAAGAAAAATTACTAATTTGCTAATTTTTTTTACAGAAATAAAGAAAAAAGCATTTTTTCACAAAATTTTCAATCATTTTTTATTTATAGCACAAAAATTAAAAAACCCAGCGGTTAATAAATACCACCAAAAGAAAGCTCTATTTGTGTGAAAAAAAGGACGCAAATTTCATATGGGTACCGTGTTGCATGACTGAGTAATTGTCATTCAAAGTGTGATAGCGCTGAAAGCTGAAAAATGGCCTGGACAGGAAGGGGGTTTTCGTGCCAGGTACTGTTGTGGTTAAACCAGAAATGTAGACGCACTTTTTAATTTTGTGCAAGAAATGCACAGCAAGTTGCAAATGTACTATGTAGCACTATATTTATTTTTTTTTTTAAACCAGCAATGTCGATGCACTTTTTAATTTTGTGCAAGAAATGCACAGCAAGGTACAAATGTACTATGTAGCACTATTTATTATTCTTTTTTTTTAAAACCAGCAATGCTAGCAACACCGCAGGAGAAATGCTAGCACAGGCTTCCAGTATCCGTAGTTTCAGGTGCTGCACATCTCGTATCTTCACAGCATATGTTTTTTTTATGGTTTTTATGGTCAGTAAAAACCAATACCGGGTGAGCTGCTCCTTCCAGGAGGTACCGCCATTCCTCCAAAGCAGACTTGATGGCCAGCAATTCCCTATCACCAACATCATAGTTCCAGCAAGATGGTGCACCACCACATTATGGGTGTCAGGTCCGAGTATTCCTAGATGAACAGTTTCCTGGAAAGTGAATTGGTCATCGTGGGCCAGTTGATTGGCCCCCAAGGTCTCCCGATCTGAATCCCTTAGACTTTTATCTTTGGGGTCATCTGAAGGCAATTGTCTATGCTGTGAAGATACGACATGTGCAGCACCTGAAACTATGGATACTGGAAGCCTGTGCTAGCATTTCTCCTGCGGTGTTGCTATCAGTGTGTGAAGAGTGGGAGAAGAGGGTTGCATTGACAATCCAACACAATGGGCAGCACATTGAACACATTTTATAAGTGGTCAGAAACGTGTAAATAACTCATGAAAGAATAATGTTACGTTAAAACCAAGCACACCATTGTTTTTCTTGTGAAATTCCCAATAAGTTTGATGTGTCACATGACCATCTTCCTATTGAAAAAACAAAAGTTGGATTCAAAATGGCCGACTTCAAAATGGCCACCATGGTCGCCACCCATCTTGAAAAGTTTCCCCCTTCACATATACTAATGTGCCACAAACAGGAAGGTAATATCACCAACCATTCCCATTTTATTAAGGTGTATCCATATAAATGGCCCAGCCTGTACATTACAGGTAGGTATAATTTGTATCCTTAAGGTTGTTTATAAGTGGCAGCAGGAAAAGCAGTAAAAATTGAGTAAGTTTCATGCCTCAGATTAAATGTGTACATAGCAAGAGTGACAAACATTGTAACTTGGTTGCGATATTATAACATGGTAAAGAATTGTATTAATATAGAACGTAACAAGTTAACTGTAGCTCTTCCCTTCAGGGCCATCGTCTTAATTATCGTTGGACCCCCTCCACGCCGCCCCTTGTTGGGAACCTGCTGTGGCGGGAGGGGCATCTTTGGCTTGTAGTTTAGTGAGTGCAGAAATGTGTGTGGGAAATAAGGTGACCATCAAGGTATTAGTGGTGGATCTATAATAACGATAGATCAGTTTCTTTTAGCCAAGTCAGCCATAGATAGCATAGAGGCAGTAGGGCCACTCTTCAGGGGCTGATGTAAAATTAATAGAATCTGAAAAAGACATGGGCATGTCACTAAGGCACAAGCAAAGCGACCCTGCTGGGGAAGCCAAAAAATTATAAATAAAAAATGGTTAATAACTGTAGATTGGATACATGATGAGCCACTTACACAAACCAGCATGCGCATGACAATGGGCTGAGATAGGCGGGCTGACATGGACGCCCATACGGGGAGCTGAGGTGTTGTTCGTGGTATGGGGAAGCACAGAAAAGTGATATTTGGTGTCAGATTGTCCCAACGACAGGAACGCAGAGGCTCCAATCTGTAGTGGATGTAAAGTGTAAAGGAAAATTTAATTGAAGAGGTATGGTCCAAGGGAGTAAAAACAAAAGACCCATACACCAAGGAAAGGTGATAGGGATAAGAGACAGCAACTGTGTAAGTTATAGTTGTGAGGATAGGCTGTGAAGCCAGGTGGACACAGATATTGCAGCAAAATGAGTGGATGTATTATGAACCAATGTGAAGCTGAAAGGGTGAAAGCCCCACCAACAGAATGGGTGAACAAGATCAAGGTTGCAACAGTGCCAGTGAGACTTACAGCGTAGGAAATGTAATGTGCTTGCAGCAGAACCAACCGAACACACCAACGCCACACAGACTGCCATAAAGGGGACAAATCCCCAATTGTCAAGTTTAATAGAGCCAGATCTGGTGTTTGAGTGAGGTGAAATTTTGTTATGTCATTAAGAATGTGAAAAATTGCCTTCCAGAAGGAGTTTAACAAGGGGCACTCCCAAAATATGTGAAGTATGTGTCCTTTCGATGCGTTGCATCTCCAGCGTGTGTCTGTTATTTGGGGGCCAAAGGTAGCTATTATGTCTGTTGTCATGTACCATCTCAGCACTACTTTGTGGTACATTTCTCGAAGTGCTGAACATTGGGTATATTTAAAAAAATGATTGAATAGCTTCTTTCCATTGTTCATCAGAGTATTGGCTATTAAGGTCCGCTTCCCATTTAAGGTGTGGTTTCATTTTTTGAAAAGCCTTTTTATTCTGGAGTATGTTATAGAAGAGACAGATGCCTTTGTTAGCGGGATTGGTGTTAGTGAGAAATTTCCATTCTAGCTCAGGAATCTGATACACTAGGTTGTTAATATCTTTAATGCTATGACTGATTCAAAGGTGAGTGTACATTTCCGTTTGAGGGAGGTTGTATTCCTGATGTAGCTGTTGGAAAGATTTCTGATTGGGCCCGTTGAGTAAATCTTGGATGTGATTTATACCACACCTCTGCCACTGTGTTGTATTGAGATCTGGTGTCAATAGTATCAGAGCTGTGATGGGAATAGGCAGGGAAATCCTATCTTGTGAAGGTGATGTCGAATTGATTAATCTATGCCATGCTTGTGCTACTGCTCTCATGGGAGGTGGTAGTGAGGGAGAGATCCTGGATTGATAAGGGCTACATAATAACCAAGATTGTAAGTGTATGCGGGGTATCGATGCTTGTTCAATCAAACTCCAAAGTGTACCATTGCTATTGTGCATCCACCCACTCATCTGGGACAATATTGAGGCTATATAGTAATCTTCAAACTCAATGAAACCTGTGCCCCCTGCTAGGCTGTGTTTCGTGAGATATGCTCGGGCGCATCTAGGTTTTTTTCCCTTCCATATAAATCTGTTAAGCTCCATTTGTAAAAGTTGAAAGAACCATTTTGGGAGTGGTATGGGTATGGTTCAAAAGATATATAGTAGTTGTGGAAGGTGCAACATTTTGAATGCAGCCAGCCTTCCTGACCATGACAGTTCATGCTTAGCTAGGGATTTAAGAGTTATTTGGAGATTTTTAAGCATCGGAGTGTGATTCGCTGCATACAGATTTTTTACTGATGTAGTTAGTTGGATGCCAAAGTAAGAGATATGTTCCTTTGCCCATGTATATGGAAATGTTTGTAGTAAGAGTCTAGTGGTTGTATTTAGACCCAAATCTAAAATGTAGGATTTTGTTTCATTCACTTTATAATATGAAATCCTGCTGAACCATTGCAAGATCTCAGTGTCAATATGACATCATCTGCGAACAGACTTATTTTGTGTGTGTCTTGACCAATGTTAAATCCTGAGATTCTATGATTGGATTGTATCTGGGTCGCTAAAGGCTCCATCATTAGGTTAAAAATTAGTGGCGAGAGTGGGCATCCCTGCCTGGTGCCGTTACTGATCCTGAACGGTTTAGATAATGCGTTAGAAGTGAACACATACACTGATGGGCCGGAATAGAGGGCCATGATTGCATTAATTATCTTATTGTGGAAACCAAATGTATGGAGTACTGCACGTAAGTAATTCCAGTGGACCCTGTCGAACGCCTTCTCTGCGTCAAGTGACAGGAGCAGAGAAGGCTTTCCGGTGGACTCCGCATGGGGAATGAGATCTATTAGGCGTCTTGTGGCGTCTGAGGATTGTCTACCCTTGGTAAAACCAGTTTGATCTTTATGAATCAAGGTTAGGAGAATGTGTATTAGACGTAATGCTAAGGTTTTTGCATACATTTTGGTGTCTAAGTTTAAAAACGAGATTGGTCTGAAATTTTGGGGTACATTAGGCTCCTTCCCTGGCTTGGGCAAAGTTATTATTGTAGCTTGTAACATTTCAGGTGGTAGGTAGTAAGAGAATGCAGCATTATTGAAGACCTTGCTCATATGAGGAGTTAATATATGGGCAAATTTTTTATAATATTCTCCTGTCAAGCCATCGGGTCCTGGTGCTTTATTGGCTGGCAGTTTATTGATGGAAATTTGGATATCTTGTGGCGTGAAAGGAGTGTTTAATTATTCTAATTGTGAGGATGTCAGGGAGGGTAGAGCCTTGTGTTGTAGAAATTTAGGATGTGTTTATTATGTATTGTCACAGTGTCTCCCAGTGTCGGTTTAACGATATTCTCTGTGTACAGCGAATATGGCTTTAACCGATATTGAGGAAAGGCCATTTACAATGGAAACCTTCCATTATTTGATAATTACACGCTACCCGCCCGATCATCCCGGCTGGCAGGCGCCCTGAGCTGTTAAGCACTGGAGCAAACGCTGGTCCGGATCTTTGAGGTGCAATGCACGTTCTGTGGCGCGGGTATATTACGGTCAATCGGGGGGCTCCTGTATTAAGTACAGATCGATCTGCTTGATGGCAGTTTACTTGCTTTATGGAATCAGTATTGCCTTTTATGTAAGGATAATGATCTGTAAGCTTTCTGTGGCATCTGATCAATGTGACAGAAATCTACAGCTATATTCCTTTGTGCATAATTTACCCTTTAATGGAACAGTAGCATAATCGCTATGGAGTATAGTTCATAGAGCTGTATTTGATAGCGTTTCGTTGTAAATGGTAGGTTTTGCATGTATGGTGTTTTGGGTTTCAGTCCACATGGCTTTCATTGTCTCACACAGGCCAGCCAACCCCCCAACCCCCCCATGCATGCATGCCTCTCCTATTGTATAGTTTGAATATAAACAAGTATGTCATTGGTTGGTGGTTTTGTATTGAGCTCATGTCATGCGACTGTGCCTTGGAGGCTGATTGGCTGATTGTGAAGCCATCAAGTCCCTTTTGTTATCCCTGTTTGAGCAGTATAAATAAAGGCTGAAAGCTGAGCTCAGCAGGACAATCCCTGCTAACTGCCATGTGAGAAAAGCAATCTGCGTCTGTGTCTGCTTCACCACAAGTGCACTCAAATGCATTATGCAAAAGAGCTGAAAATTGCGCTTATTAGCGCAGGCAAAATATAATGCATACAAAGTATTATAATTGCCCTTACACTTGCGAAAGTATTCGGCCCCCTTGAACTTTGCGACCTTTTGCCACATTTCAGGCTTCAAACATAAAGATATAAAACTATATTTTTTTGTGAAGAATCAACAACAAGTGGGACACAATCATGAAGTGGAACAAAATTTATTGGATATTTCAAACTTTTTTAACAAATAAAAAACTGAAAAATTGGGCGTGCAAAATTATTCAGCCCCTTTACTTTCAGTGCAGCAAACTCTCTCCAGAAGTTCAGTGAGGATCTCTGAATGATCCAATGTTGACCTCAATGACTAATGATGATAAATAGAATCCACCTGTGTGTAATCAAGTCTCAGTATAAATGCACCTGCACTGTGATAGTCTCAGAGGTCCGTTTAAAGCGCAGAGAGCATCATGAAGAACAAGGAACACACCAGGCAGGTCCGAGATACTGTTGTGGAGAAGTTTAAAGCTGGATTTGGATACAAAAAGATTTCCCAAGCTTTAAACATCCCAAGGAGCACTGTGCAAGCGATACTATTGAAATGGAAGGAATATCAGACCACTGCAAATCTACCAAGACCTGGCCGTCCCCCTAAACTTTCAGCTCATACAAGGAGAAGACTGATCAGAGATGCAGCCAAGAGGCCCATGATCACTCTGGATGAACTGCAGAGATCTACAGCTGAGGTGGGAGACTCTGTCCATAGGACAACAATCAGTCGTATACTGCACAAATCTGGCCTTTATGGAAGAGTGGCAAGAAGAAAGCCATTTCTTAAAGATATCCATAAAAAGTGTCGTTTAAAGTTTGCCACAAGCCACCTGGGAGACACACCAAACATGTGGAAGAAGGTGCTCTGGTCAGATTAAACCAAAATCAAACTTTTTGGCAACAATGCAAAACGTTATGTTTGGCGTAAAAGCAACACAGCTCATCACCCTGAACACACTATCCACACTGTCAAACATGGTGGTGGCAGCATCATGGTTTGGGCCTGCTTTTCTTCAGCAGGGACAGGGAAGATGGTTAAAATTGATGGGAAGATGAATGGAGCCAAATACAGGACCATTCTGGAAGGAAACCTGATGGAGTATGCAAAAGACCTGAGACTGAGACGGAGATTTGTCTTCCAACAAGACAATGATCCAAAACATAAAGCAAAATCTACAATGGAATGGTTCACAAATAAACATATCCAGGTGTTAGAATGGCCAAGTCAAAGTCCAGACCTGAATCCAATCGAGAATCTGTGGAAAGAACTGAAAACTGCTGTTCACAAATGCTCTCCATCCAACCTCACTGAGCTCGAGCTGTTTTGCAAGGAGGAATGGGCAAAAATTTCAGTCTCTCGGTGTTCAAAACTGATAGAGACATACCCCAAGCGACTTACAGCTGTAATCGCAGCAAAAGGTGGCGCTACAAAGTATTAACTTAAGGGGGCTGAATAATTTTGCATGCCCAATTTTTCAGTTTTTTATTTGTTAAAAAAGTTTGAAATATCCAATAAATTTCGTTCCACTTCATGATTGTGTCCCACTTGTTGTTGATTCTTCACAAAAAAATACAGTTTTATATCTTTATGTTTGAAGCCTGAAATGTGGCAAAAGGTCGCAAAGTTCAAGGGGGGCGAATACTTTCGCAAGGCACTGTATGTGTTCTAGAAACCTATCTATGTCTTCGGATGTTGGTTGGTATACTGATTGGTCCTTGGCCAGATTGTATAGATCACTATAGTACATGCTGAATGCATCAGCTATTTTTTGGGGATCCGAGAGTTTTTGATTGGAGTGGTAATGGATTATGTATTTAATCCTCAATTTAATGCACCCTTTGATGCGGCGTGCTAATATTTTGCCAGCTTTGTTAGAGGTGGAATATAAAGATGCTTTGATTCTGTTTTGCATCTTGGTATATGTATCTAAAAGAAGAGTACGTAGTTCTAGTCTAAGGCTGATCATTTTGGACGTGTGTGGTGATTTTGGGTCCGCTTTTGCATGTTTTTCCATGTCTGAAATTTGGGCTAGAAGTGAATCAATACGCTGCGCTCTCTCCCTTTTAATTCTTGAACCTATTTGGATCAGGTTACCTCTAATAAAAGGTTTATGGGCATTCCACACCACAGCAGGGTCCCCCACAGATCCCTCATTAATCTGGAAGTATCCCAGTAACTGTTTAGTGAGCGTTTCGGAGTGTACGTCATGTTGGAGTATGAATTTGTTGACTCTCCACATGGTGATTGGAGTGTGGACATTAGTGTCATTCACTGTAATACTAATTGAGGCGTGGTCCGACCATGTCGTGGTGTGGATTTCAGAGGATTTAATCCTCTGTAAGAGACATCTGTCAACTAGGAATAAATCGATACGTGAATACGTTTTGTAAACTGGGGAGAGGTAAGTGTAGTCTCTTTCTGTGTCATGGTGACATCTCCAAACGTCATAGAGCTCTTGAGTTATAAGTGTAGTGCTTTTTAGGAAACTTTTTCCCGCACGGTATTTTTGTATTAAGTTCTTTTTATACGAGAGTACCTTTAAGATACAGGATCAACCAATATGAACACAGACTAAAAAAAATAGGATATTTATTAGTCAGACATGTATTCATACAAACATAGTTATATAAAGGTGGACACAAACAACACTACGTAAAATTAAAGATAGCTGAAATACCCGCTAATGGGGAATATTAATACTCTTTAAGTACACAATTTGTAAGACCTCTCTATGAAATTCGTAACCAAAAATATGACAATTAGACAGAGCATCGATATTTCACAAATGTAACCGTTACTTTACTGCAGTTAAGTAAGTGATCAATATCGTGAAATAACAATTGGATGTCTGCTATGTCAAAAGGATAAAATGACAAAAATTTGAATAATAAAAATAATGTACGTTTTAGAGAAAAATCTACCATGTGTTACGAATTCGAGAGAAGTACTTATCTGACTGTACTTGATAATAAACAATAATTCATATTCAAAACAATTCAAATTCAGGTAAAACTAGACAATATAATTACACTTTCAAAACTAGTTACTGGTCTATTGTAATAGTTACCAAAGTTCAATATGGCTGCAACTTTCCAAGGGGCGGCGTTTTGAGTCCTTAGAGTTTCAAAGCAGAAAGTGTAGAGGAGTCCTTATGAGCATGGAGGTTGTATGAATGAATAGAGGTATGGATGTGATGGATCGGATGTCTGTTGGGGTGTGTATCCGACCATCCCTTGGGAACCTGTCTCTGACCTTTTATTTCATACAATACAATACTCTCATAAAAATTTCCCTAACCTGGCCCAGAAGGAGTGGTGTTAATTTCATTGGGTGAAAGGTTAATCTCCACCCGGTTAAGACGTCCCTTCTGAGTATCTTGTCACTGCCCCTAGAACCACCCGGGATCATCTTACAGCAGAAATGTTTAATTGAAACTATTTTTTTAAGAATTTCTTATCAAATGTTATATTTTTGTACTATGCCTCTGACTAAATGATTGTAAATGTGTCTTCTAATATTTAAGAGTAATGGTCCCCAGTATGATAAGGTAAAATGAATACCGTCTAAAATGATTGAAGATGAATATCTAGATTACGCTTGGGGATACTATAATTTAAAACATATTCTATATCTAGACATATATTTGTATACATGGTTAAGATATACTGTATATATTTATCTCGTTAACAGACATTGGCTATACTTGAGACAATTCTTATTCTAATACGCTTTACATCAAAATAATATATATGTTTTTGTCTTATGACAGAATTATCATCAGTAGATGCAAAATCATAACCATATCTATGACCAGAAATATACTTCATAACTTGAATGACCGATAATCAGATGTATCTTGAAACTTCCCTGGATTAAACAATTATTTAGAAAGAAAGTGTTTAAAATTAACCCTGGGACATCCCTTGCAGATACTATGATTAAAACACCTTCTATATCTAGACATATTTTTGTATACATGGTTAAGATATATATATATTTATATCATTCACAACAATCATTAAATATACTTGAAACAATTCTTATTCTAATAGATTTTACATCAAAATAATATATATGTTCTTGTCTTATCACAGAATTATCATTATTAGTAGATGTGAAATCATAACTGTATCTATGACCAGAAAGATACTTTATAATTTGAATGATAATCATATGTATCTTGAAATTTCCCTGGTTTAAACGATTATTTAGAAAGAAAATGTTTAAAATTTACCCTGGGACATCCTTTGCGGATACTATGATTAAAGCAATTTTATATATCTAGACATATTTTTATACATGGTTACGATATACTGTATATATATTTATCTCGTAAAAAATCATTGGATATACTCGAAACACATCTTATTCTAATAGATTTTACATCAAAATAATATAGTTTTTTTTTTTTCTCTGAATCACCCCTGTGTTAAACATATATTCACAAGTGTTTGGATATCCTTCAACTTGTTTAGATAGAATGTAACTAGATAACTAGTTATTGGGATTTTCATTGTATTTTCACCAGGTGAAACAATGGCGGCTCAGTTGAGTCTGTAACTTGCAAAACCAACTTACTTTACAGACAATGGGAAACTTTAAAGTATTCAGTTCGTTCAAACATGGGCCATTTCCTTATCTTCTTGGCTCTGTTGAAAATTCATTGCATAATAAAACTTGTTTGTAGATGTCAACAAGGTGATAAATGCCATTGTATTCTGTTCTGAGAGGATCACAGGTGTGATGACCTAAGATTTTCTAGTATGGAGTCATGAACCTATATATATATATATATATATATATATATATATATATACATGAATTTTTTATTTATTTATTTATTTATTTATTTTTTTACTATAGTTCTGACATAATGAATGTTCGTAGGTTGGGATCTCTCCTTTCTGGAACCATATTAAAGTCTCCGCATATGATAGTGTGACCTTTTTGTATGCTTTTGAGTTTGCGCATGACTTTTTGTAGAAATTTGATTTGGTGGCTGTTTGTTGCATATAAATTCAAAATAGTGTAGATGGAGTCATTTATGGAGCAGGTGAGTATTATGAACCTGCCATTTGGTTCTAGTAGTGAGTTGTGTAGTTGAAGTTTCAAAGAGTTCTTCACTGCTTTTTGACAAAGGAGGAAGCAAAGAAAGTGTGAGGGAAGTCCTTGTGGGAACACATAGGTCGGGCATCCTTCTTGAAGTGTGTCTCTTGTGCACAGATTATGTCGCAATGAAGATCAATGGCAGTTTTCCACAAACTGTGCCTCTTTACTGGATGGTTAAGGCCATTGATGTTTATAGAAAGAATTTTGAATGGCATGGTGCTAGAGGTAAGTATGGAGTGATGTGGGTTTAACTTATTGTTGTGCGATGGTCTCGGTGGTAAGTCGGTGGGTTGTTGGCGTGGAGTCCTGTGACTCGCCGAGCTTGTTGATGGACGTTGACCTTGGATAGATTCCTTAATATAGGACTCTGGAGCAAAGAGCTAATGAAAAGAACAGTTATTAAAATGAATAAAAGTACAATTGTGTCCAGTGTATAGAATGGCGGTGGAACAAATGTAACAACAGAACCGCCTTGGGGGTAAACAGTTATTGTCAACAACGCGAAGCCCGGCCAGGGAGAGGGTCACTCATTATGTAGTGGGAGTGTGAGAGGTATTAGCCTTCTTTATTGTGAAGGTTACCAGCATATTTGTCACGTTGCGGCATAAGGCGTTTTGGAATGGAGAATGGATTAGTAGTTTGCGGTGGGTCAATGATGATTCCCCACTGGAATAATAGCTTCATGCCCTCTGCTGAAGAGATGAGGTGATTTGTTCCGTTTTTTGAAATTATTAAAGTTGCAGAATATCTCCATTTATATAGAATTTTGGGGTTGTTCATAGCTTTCGTCACCGGGCTTAGTTGTCTGTGAAGCTGCAATGTATGTTTAGATAAGTCTGGATATAAGTTGAATGTTTTCAAATGGCGTGGGGGGTCTCGACTTTAGCCTGATTTCTCTCAGTAGTTTTTCCTTGATGTGAAAAAAGTGAACCCTCATGAGTACAACTCTAGGAACTGACGCTGCCAGGTGTGGTGGTTTGGCTATCCGATGAATTCTGTCTATTAACAGCTCAACAGGTTTGGCATCTGGAATGGTGGCCGCCATTAGGTCTTTGGCATACTGGTGTAACGCTGCTGGTGGAACAGATTCTGGAATCCCTCTTAGTTTTATATTGTTCCTGTGGGACCTGCCCTCTAAATCTGAGAGTTTGGCTCTTATCCACTGGTTATCTTCTAAAATGGTATCATAAGAGTCCACTAGTGCATTAATGGTGTTCGTGCTGTCCTCCATTTTGTGTTTAATATATGTAACTCTGTCGTCTAAATTGTGGATGTCAGCAGTGAACTTTGAGATCATGGAGGACAGGTCTGTTAATAATGACACTTGCAGGGACAGTAACATGTCCTTTAAGGCTGACCAGTTGTTGGGAAGGCTGCCATAGATGACTGTAATGCCTGGTTAGATTGCAGGGGGAGAAATGGCGCCTCTGCATGAGGGGATGACAGCGGAGAGCCACATCCTAGTTTTAGCGGGGCTGGCGCTTACTGGGCTGTCTCCTATGTGGGCTTTGAGCGACGTTGATGGGGGTGAGTTACCTGGCGTACTCTGGGGATCATCTGGCAGATCAGTGTAGGCCTCAGGGTTCTTTGTTGATCCCGCTGTGGCGCCATCTTGAGCAGGCCTCATCCGAGGGGACGGCTTCTGGAAGAAGGCCGTCAGTTTCTGTGGCCGGTCCTCTCCTTTCCTTTTGCCTGACATTGCGTGCAGGCCGTTCCGCTATACTTGCGGGTCTGATCGCGGTGTGTTGGGCTTTTGTGAGGGCTCTCTTCATCGCTTTTCCTCTCACTGGCCAGTGGAGCTTCTCAGTCAAGTGGCCATACACGAGCGCCCTCAAGCCACGCCCCCCAAATCGCTGTTTTTAACAGATTTTCTAAAGCTAATCTGTCCCTCACAGCAGCAGCAGCATCCTCTCCCTGCACTAGTATGAGATGATTTTCTAAAGCTAATCTGTCCCTCACAGCAGCAGCATCCTCTCCCTATACTACTATGAGATGATTTTCTAAAGCTAATCTGTCCCTCACAGCAGCAGCAGCATCCTCTCCCTACACTAGTATGAGATGGTGTGATATGCAGCACTACGTGACTCCAGCTTATATAGAGGCTGGGTCACATTATGCACTAGCCAATCACAGCCATGCCATTAGTAGGCATGGCTGCGATGGCTTCTAAGGGCAAACAAGTGAAATGCTTGTTGATTGGCTGCACTGCAGCTATTCAAAAGGCGCAAAAAAATACCCGAACCCGGACTTTTTCTCAAATGTTCGGGTTCGGGACACGAACACCCTAAAGTCCGGTACGAACCCGAACTTTACAGTTTGGGTTCGCTCAACTCTACATATGATGCATTTTGAGGGTACCAAATCCTCTTCCTCACAGCTGAGGGTTTTTTGCCCTCAACACATGTCAGCTCCATACCTCACTGAGCTGACTACAGATGGTGGCTGAATAAGTCATATGATTGGTTGTTTGTATCCAGTATATTATTATCATCTCTGTTTCGATGAATACTATGTTTGAAACATTTTTGCTATTAGGCACCTTTGAGTATACAAAACATTCACTAATATAGTTTTTTTTTAAGGTTTTGCCCAAGGCCAGTGAGCTCTCTTTTTGGTGTTGATTGAAGATTTCTTAATCTGAAGAGAGCTGCAAGGCCAAGAATACTATCAATTTCTAGTCTCACTGGATTGTTCATAGTGAGTTGAACAATGTCTTATTAATAGTATTGTATATTTTTAGAACTGGCAGCATTTACACTTTTTTATCTTCAAATACCATTCCATGCTCTCTATATGTCGGACAACTCATCCAAGATCTGTGGTCAAATCAGGACATCATAGAAACAGATTTTTTTCAAATTACATTTAATAATATATACAGATGGAGAGTGAACAAATCCTTAATATCCCATCTTAGTATTAGATAAGTAATTTCAGACCACCTGAAAATCTTTTTTGATAAGAAGGAAGTAGCATCTTATAATCCCTGCTGGGTAAGGCTTTCGTTTAAAGCATATCTAAGAGGTATTATTATTTAACAAGCATCTAAACACAAAAAGTAAGAAATGACAAGCTAGGTACACTGGAGAAGAAATTAGAACAACTGGATTTAAATAATATAAATAGTAGTCACCTTCTCCTTACCCTATTAAACAGTTGTGATCTGAAATTACAATTTTGGCATGGCTTAACTAAGATCATGCTAGATATGTCATGTCAGATTAATCATATTACGTTTTTGACTATATCGCAAATGTTTTAGACCAGAGTTGTGCTGAGGACATACTGTTTCTAAATATCAGCAAAATATGTCTATTCTACATAATCATTTCAAAAAAGTTGTACAAGGACAGTGAGTTTGGAAATTAAGGTAATTCAGAACATAGACCAGTCCCTAGTGGTGTACTAGGACCTGTTTAATCTGTGTTGTAAGTGATATAACTGAAGGTTTGGTGGGTAAGATATGTTTTGTGCAATAGGGCTTATATTCTAGTAGGTGCTTGAAACATGGAACATGATTTGGCATTGCTGGACGACTGATCAAAGCAATGGTAATTGCAGTTAATTTTTTCTATTTGCAAAAAGTATACTATATTTTACATGCAAAAAGTATTTTATATATATATATATATATATATATATATATATATATATATATATATATATATATATATATACACACACATACATACATATACACACTATATATTATTATATTATATACTATGTATACTATATATTTCTACAGGGAAAAAGTATACTCTGATTAAAAACATTATTGGGGGCACAGCTTTTGTCAGAATGAGCAAATAAGGAAAAATATTTAGGAGTGATTCGTTCAGGTGAATGAGTAAATAGTACATCCCGTTAAGGGAATATTAGCAGAGATTACAATAATTTAATACATGCAATCTGAAGGAAGGATGGATAAGGAGAGACATGACCGGTGGCGGCTGATTTTCTTCTTTTTTAGCGTGGCACTAACACCCCCAGCAAACCCCCCATCTGCTGTCTGCCGGTCGGTCCTTACCCCATCACAGTGGCGGGTGATGGGCTCTGGTGTCCTCCAGCTTGGCGGGCTGCAAATTTCAGGCGGCAGGTCTGGTGTCCTGTGGTAGGGAAGATGGCAATGGGGTCTGGGCGTGTGTTGTTCACCTTCATATCCAGCTGAAGAGGAGAGTCTTCATCAGCTTCCAAGTGGGGCCTGGACTTGGCTGGACTCCCTAGGGAAGGTGAGGAGGATCCAGAGCCAGAGGTTTCCTCAGGGTTGAGCTGCGATGGGTCTCCCTGTGCATGCAGGCTGGCTGCGAGATCCACTGTGTAGCCTGTGGAATGTGAATGGTGGCGGCTGCTGGCATTTTGTTGTAGCCACGGTGGGAGCAGATTAAAGAACCTGCTGTGGGCAGGTGTCTCGATGGCACTGGGACATGTGGCAAGGACTGGGGATGTTGTGAGAGCTGGAAGCGGGTGGTGAGAGCCATGGTCGAGTCCTTATGGAGTGCCCTAGGCAGCCGAGGAGTGGAGCCGATTGAGTGAGGCCATCTTCCATCGTGTTTGCCATGCCCCGGTCTGGTGTGCTTAAGCGTGGTGGGTTCAGGGAAAGCAGCTCTGGTGTCCTCTCCTGACGCTAGTTGTCCAATATGATCACCTGGCATTTTGGCCAATTGGGAAAAAAGTCTCAGACCCGATTCCTGTTTGGCGGGGAGGAAATTTAGAATGAAAATAGTGAATATTCATTTGCTAGTGTCACACAACTGCGTGCGCCCCGAGCCCACCCTTTTTTGAAGCCTATTAGAGCCTCTGGCTCTAATCAGGTGCTCCAAAAAAGAACCACTCCCCATATTGGAATCCATAGTCCGGTGCCCTGAAATGTACATCAGGGGCCGGATGCATGGATGGAGGGGTGGCGCCTGTGTGCCCTCTATGGACAGGCTGCCACTGAACATGACTGAATGTAGAGACATGACAGAAACATGTGATTTGTGCAGGAATGCAGTGCGATTCCTGTCCGAAGTCACTATGACAGGTGACATACCTCAAAAGTATTGGTTTTAGGCATCTGAGAATTTGCATGTGTATGAGTAATCATGAGAAAGCTTAGTATTGGCACTTACACTGGTATCGGTGCAACCCTAACTGAAACCTTTAAACACATTAAGTATTTTCAATATGAAGCTATGATCAAGAAAAAGGGGAGCATGACTCCAAACTAGCAGGATGAAAGTTTGAAACTAAACTTAAAAAGCTTTTTTTGTTTACTGAAAGAGTAGTTTATTCATGAAATAGACTTCCAGTGGAAAAGCAAAGAAATTATATATATATAAAAAAAAAAATAATAAGTGAACCATTTTTCTGCCATTGCTTTTCTTTTCTTATATGCTCCTATAAAATTAAAATTTACATGTATTACTTTAAATTTAAACAAATATTTCTTATTTTGCCAAAAAATATATATATATTAAAGAAACGAAAAGGTGACCTTCAGATAAAGTACTTATTTGATGAGAAAGTCATTTGTTTTTTTCGAAAAATTCAAATCAAAGTTTGAAAGTAGGACGATCAAACCTCAGTACGAGGGGAAAAAGAACTAGTATCGAAGTATAACTTTTATGAATTACACAAATTTCCAAAGTCAATCCCAACGTGGCTATGGTCACATTCACGGTTATGATTCGAAAGA
>BLSH010186467.1:488092-507947 GCA_018402905.1 Glandirana rugosa
CATATGTAGAGGAGAAATATGTACTGAGGGGGTAAGCTGGGGGGGGGGGTGGAAAGTTGTTTGGGAAGATGTATACTGCGGAGGATATGGGCTTGAGGAGGATTGTACTGGGAGGGGGAGGTTGTACTCTTTAAGGTGTCCTGTGCACTGTAGACATTTGCAGTTGAGCCGTGTTTTTACAAACCCCCAACTGCTCCCCTTTTAGCTGTGGGGTGTACACATGCCATGGCAGGAATTATACTCCCTGTTGCTTTCAGTAGGCACTGCCAACCACCAAACATGACCCATTCAAGTAATGTTTTGAGCTGCTCTGCAACTGCCCCACAACCGCATCCAATGCATATGGTTACAGCGTACTAGTGTGTATGTGTGTGTGTGTGGGGGGGGGGGGTTCAAAGGGTTAAGTAAGGCAGTGAGAAGGCAATACAAGCATAGATTGCTTTCAGAGACCAATGCTAGTGTGAACCCTTACACATTGCTTGTGGCACAGTCATTAAAGCATATTTTTGTGGTTAAAAGGACAGTGGCATGTGTGTTCTGAGTATAGGGGGAGTAGGCTCATGTTTTATTTAACTATACCCTTTAAGTTCCTCCTACTGTTAACACAATTTGTCCACCGCAACAATTTGGGTTGGCACATGTAGCTGCACTGCTTCATTTTTTCATACCACTTTTTTGGGGGGAGGGGGTGTTAAACAATTCCTCCAGGTGGCACTTGTTCTAGGTATGCCACTGAGAGGGGATCAGGCTTTTATGCACTGACAGAGAGCACAGGATATTCTGTGACACAAAAACTATGGGCAAACAGGCAAAAATATAGATTGAGGCAGATTTTAATCAGCACAAACAAACTATGTTTTTAATCAACAAAACATGGCTAATACAAAATACATATTAGTAGCAGATGTTACCAGCTGCTGCAGCCTGAGTGAGGCAACAGAATCTATTGTACTTAATGGATAATTATCTGCAATCTTATCTAATCATGCCTTTCAGAAATTCTATTGTGTATAATTTGTTTTGAAATCTAATTGCATTAAACTTCTTAACTGGATTTATTATGATTTGTAATGCCTCAGAAAAATACACTTTTCTGATCTCTGAAACTGAAAAATGTCTTTAACTGACTTTAGTTATTTCATCATCTGGTAATCTTGCCCAGACTGTCCAAAACAATATTATCTATTTGTACCATTTCTTGTACTAGGAGTGTTTACCTCTCAGAATTCATCAAATCCCATATTTCATTTTTTTTCCTAGTAGGTAGTAAAACTTCAAATTGGTAAGCACTTGTTTATTTTCAATTGTACAAAAATAGGGAGTCATGCTGGCTGGTGTCATTATGAACAGCTACTGCTGGAAGTTCACTTGAGCTATTACTGAATTACTATGTTCTGATTTGCTTGTCTTTTATAAGAAACATACAAAATCAAAGGTAAACTCAAATAATGGACTCTTGTTGGTCTCTGTTCATCTATTAAATATACAATTGAAATTGTTATATTATATGTACTACATAAATGCAAAAAATACCTCTTAATCCTGCCAAAATATTTTAAGTTGATAACTTCCTGTGCTTCTTGCCTGTGGTGAATTCTTGTGAGTTACATTGTTCCCAGCTCTTTTTGAGGACTACAGAAAACCTCCCCAAGATGTTATGAAGATGAGGGGTTCTGTAGTCCTGCCCTATGGTGACCATGCTGATTCTCTATACATTCAGTATGGGAAGTGAGGGCTCTTACTCTACGACAGGAAGTGTGTACTGGCAGGATAACTAGGTAAATAATAAAGAAAGGAGCATGGAAAAAAAGTGAATGCAGGCACCACATATAAAGACTGGGAATCTGCAATAAAATACATTTTGGTTTGGGATTTAGATGCAGTTTAACCTGCACTAAGGCAATAATGTAGGCTGCTATTGCTGACCTCTTCTTCTGAAAATACTAGTTGCTGGGCTGCCATACTTTACCTACTGAGGCCCATCATTTCTGAGTCATCAACTTGCAACAAGTATGTAAAAGTTATAAGTGCTTTTTTTGTATACAGTATGTATTTTGGGCAAGTGACTCACAGTACAAAAGCAAGACGTAAAGCATGACAACCAGGAAAGTAGCATTTAGAGAGGTTTACATGAAGGTTGCAAAACTGTTGTAATACCAAGGATAAGGCTTTTACAAATTTTACATGTACAGTATATAAGCCTTAAGACAATGTTGATGCAGTACATAGAATGTATAACAGAAACAAATCATGTACAATCTCGTTATAGTAGTTTCAAAGAGTTATATATCACAGTCCGTGGTATTGTTCCTGTTGGGGGGATATGGAAAGATATTGGGTTGGGTAGTATGTAGCTTTAACCAATAGATATGGAGAGCAGAGAAGGACGTGAGTTAGCAAGGAGGCAAGTGTCATTGGATTTTGTATATTGGTAGTGTTATTAATGAGCTGCAGATTCGGGTGATGTCTAGGTTGGAGTAGATTAACCAGGGGGCCCAGTTCTTCTGGACTTTGGGTAGGCTTAGGTTTGCTTTAGTGAACATGTGTTCCATCTGGAGATGTTGGGTGAGAATTTGGTGGACCATTTGAATGAAGGACATAGAGTTACTGTTCCAATTTCTGGTTATAGAGAGCCTGGCCGCAATTAGGATGAGGGTGAGGACAGCATGATATAAGGAGTCCCAAGCCTCTAGTCCCACTCCTAGTAATGCTAGCTGGGATGTGATCTTCATGGAATTTTCTGTGAAATTGTTGAAAAGGGTTAGAATAGATTGCCAAAAGGCAAGGAGAGAGGGACAGGACCACCAGATATGTACCGTAGATCCGGTGCCTCCACATTTCCTCCAGCAGCCAGGTGGATGTAGGGGTGAGAACCAGACTAATCTTGTAGGTGTATAGTACCATTGGTTTAGTATTTTTGTGCAGTTTCCCAGTGTGAGAGGCACATAGAAATGTTCAGGGTGAAGCAAGAAGCTTGGTGCCAAGATGTTAGGTCTGTCGAGAAATTTAGGGTTTGCACCCATTTCTCCAATGAAGGTAGTTTCTTGGAATTCTGTGTAGAGTCAAGTGCCTTGTAGAAATTTAAGAATTCTTTAACGTGGATTGCAGGTTTTTCATATATTTGGATGATGTCGGCGGTGAGGGAATGGTCCGACCAGGTGTTATAGGCCAGGGTGTGTTGTACTCTTAGATACTTGAAGAAGTCTGTAGAGGTTTGCATTGTGTAAAATATTTTCAATTGTGGTCACTCTAGCGCTAGTCCAAGAGGATAGATACAGGTCAGAGCACAAGATTTCTAGTGATGTCAGGGGGAAAGTCTCTGTGGCTTCTTTTCAGAGTCCATTAGATTGCTGAAGTATTAAGCTCCATATTTTGATTGTTGCATTTTGTGGCTAAGAAGGATGGTGCAGGACGATGCTGCATCCAAATAGCAGCTAGTAGGGATTTGGCCCTGAGTCCCTGAGGGCCGCCTCCTCTATTTGCACCCAGAGAGTGTGAGAGTTGGTTGACCACCAGTATTGAGCTTGATTTAGAAAGATAGCTTTATAATAGTTCTTGAGGTTAGGAGCACCCATTCCTGCTTTGGATGTCACGGTGCACACAGTGTTGTGTTTAACTCTGGGGCGCTTGCCTTACCATATGAAGTTGTTAAGGGTATGCTGGAGCATGTCTAGTTGAGAAGATAAAAGCAGAACTGGGTTCAAAAAAAGTACAGGGGGTGAGGCAGGAGAGACATTTTGCCTAGTGCTATTCTGCCTGCCCAAAATGAGGTTGTAGGTTTGTCTAGGCAGATAGTGATAAGATTGGATTTTGAGCAATTAACTTTGTATAATGAGAGTTGTTCGAAGTGTGTGAGGTCACGGAGTGCTGGAAGGGACTGGAGAGGGTTAGTCATAACTATGATGAAATTGTCGGTGTATAGTCCCAATTTGTGGATAGTGTCTCCAACTTGTAGGCCTGAGATGAGGGGGTGGAACCGTATGGCTGCTGCAAGGGGTTCAATCACCAGAGCGAATACTAGTGGGGAGAGGGGACACCCTTGTCTTGTGCCATTTGAGATCGTGAAATGGTCGGAGGTCATACCAGATGTCCAAACTGTAGATGCAAATGGATGGGAGTATAAAGTTAGTACTGCTGTGTGTATGTTGTCTACAAATCCAAATTTTTGGAGGACTGATCTAAGGTAGGACCAGTAGACTCTGTCAAACACATTCTATGCATCCAAGGAAAGGAGCGGAGAAGATGTTTTGTGAGTTTCAGCCCATTGTATGAGGTCTAGGAACCTCCTAGTGCCATTGGATGCCTGACATTGTGGGATAAAGCCCAATTGGTCTGTGTGTACTAGTGTGGGGGATATATTTAATATCTGAATTCAAGGGTGAGATTGGCTGGGTCATCGTAAGTTTTACTGGGTTTTGAGCTGGTAACAATAAGGACCTCTAAAGGAAAAGGCTTTTAGTTTTAATGTACTGTATATATCAGTACAAAGAATAATAGTTATGTGCAACTTACACCAGCACATAGGAACCAGTGTTAAGTTTATGATGGTCCGATCAGTGAAAGAGAATCTCTGCTAGCCATGGGTTATTGCACAATTATTTATTTTAATTTTCAAATTTCTTTTTAACCACTTGAGCTCCAGAAGATTTACCCCCCTTCATGACCAGGTCATTTTTTTTGATATGGCACTGCATTACTTTAACTGACAATTGCACAGTTGTTTGACACTGTACCCACATAAAATGTATGTCCTTTTCTCTGCACAAATATAGCTTTCTTTTGGTGGTATTTGATCACCTCTGTGTTTTTTTTTGTGCTATAAACAAAAAAAATGTAATCTAATTTCTTAATCAATTTAGGCCAATATGTATTCCGCTACATGTTTTTGGTAAAAAATCCCAGTAAGCGTATACTGATTGGTTTTGCGCAAAATGTATAGTTTCTGCAAACTATGGGATTTTTTATGGATTTTTTTCTTATTTATTATTTAACTAGTAATGCTGGCGATCAGCGACTTATCTCGGGACTGCCACATTGCGTCAGACAAATTGGACACTAAGTGACACTTTTGGGGACCAGTGACACCAATTCAGTGATCAGTGCTAAAAATATGCACTGTCACTGTACTAATGACATGGGCAGGGAAGGGGTTAACAACGGGGGAGATCAAAGGGTTAAATGTGTTCCTAGGGCGTGCTTTCTAACTGCCTGGGGAGTGTTTTATCTGTGAGAAGGCAGAGATCCGTGTTTCTGCTTAGCACAGGAAACACAGGATCTCTGCCTTCCCTACAAACAGAAAGGTGATCTGCCTTGTTTACATAGTCAGACCACCATTCAGCCTCTGTTGGTAACAATCGGCAAGTCCCAAGACCCTCTGATTGGCTCCCGCTGTGTCCAATCACAGTGGGAGCTGGTCGCCGGCAGCACCAGTGTGCGCCGCAGACCTGGAAGTGCAGAATCATGTACCTGTATGTGATTCTGTGCAGAGGAACCGCCGCCCCACAATAAGTGTACATGGGGCAGTCAGCAACAGGTTAAAGGATAAGTTCACCTTTCTGGAAAAATTTCACTTTTCATAATAAATATAAGTGTTTTCCAATGTGATTCCTGGCCCAGCCATCCCAATGTGCTTTTCTCTCACTTACCTCATCCAGAGGAATTTAAAAAGTAGTTTTCAGATTCCATCACTTCCTGTAGATTGTCTGTTAGCAGTCGCTTCCTGTAGGTCATCTCCTAGAAGCCTTTGCTTCCTTGTTGCATCACAGAAGAGGATGTGCTAGGGTGTGTTCATCACTCTGGACCACACTTCCCTCATTACAATACCACCTTCCACCCACTTTCTGTACAATCTGATTGTGCAGTTTTTCAGATCTTTACATCTATAGATCTTTTTTTTTGACAATATGTTTGTTTAATTATTAATTAAGAAACATAGGTTAACTAGAATTATCATATTTTAATATCCTGTATCATAGAACAAGGTAGAAATATTAAGAAAATACAAATAATATTGTACATAACATGGCTGTGATGTTTTAATGACTTTTTAATCTTTCTAGCCATTGAAGACCCTGTTATCTTTCAGTCGAGGCCGGAAAAGTCTTTGGATACAAGCAGGGACTCTGGCTCATAGTCACAGAGCTTCTCAGGGGACATTATTAAATCTGTACACTGATGCATGACCTCAGTTAAGATAACAAAATACCGACCGCTCTGTGACATAATGTTAGCAATTAGATGTGCAGTCAGCTATATACCTTTAATTTTGCTTCCAAGTAGTTATTGGACCTTCTTTGTCAAAGATGAGTACACACTCTCAATATTGAGAGTCTGCAAAGGGTAAGTGGACATTTTGAGCCAACAGCAATACAGGTGGAACCAACAAAATCCCCTCAAAGAACACATCAACAACACCATGTGTGCTAGCCAAGGAAACACTAAATGTGAAACCATAACAATCCCCTCTAAGAGAAATTATCCGCAGTGATCATGTAAAATATATACCATTTTATAAATACAATATGAGAAAACATACACCATAACCCCTTAAAAATGCCATGTAGCTCATAAAGGATTCTTTTGAAATATAAATGGCAGTTGAAATTGGTGGCTAAACCAACAAGTGCATAAACATGAAAATATTTTTATCACATCTGTACTGCTATCAATTGATTCCACTTTGAAACCCTCAAAGGTGCTCTGCTAGGGCTCTTATTTTTTATTTTTTGAACAATAGAGGAACCATACGCAGGTAATGTTGCAAGGTATAGCATCACAGTACAAGGGCAGATCAAGTAGCATATAAACACATCGACAATTACACATCATGTTATCAATTAATTCAGTACTCATATGCGTTAAGTCAGACAGGGTAATATATTGAAACACTTCAAGTCAAGATTTTAGGGTGTTATGGTGATTATTGGCCATTTTTAGTTTATCATGAAACCATTCAACCCATGGATTCCGGATATTGTCAATTGTTAATAGCCTTCCTTGGGAGGCAGCAAACATTCATTCTAGATCCCGTGTGTATGTGTTAATTGGATTACTTTCTCAATCGTAGGGGGGGTCTTTGGACTTCCAGTGTCTAGTGATAATGATTCGGGTCGCCAGTAGGATATGGTTTGTGAAACATCTAAGATGAAAAGGGACTTTGTCGATGCCAATATTTAATAAGGCCAGTTCTGGTGAGGGAGTTTGGCGGATATGGGTAACCTGCTGGATTAAAGAGAACACTTCTGACCAGTAGCGGGTCAGTTTCCTGCAACTCCAATTAATATGTAATATGGTGCCCCTTTCGCCACATTGCCTCCAGCAATCTGGGGATGTTGAAGGTGCAAAGTTTTGGATTTGTGCAGGGGTAAGGTACCACCTAAGATTTCGTTTTAGGCTCAGCTCCCATAGATTAGATGCTCGTGTAGTTTTAATATTAGATGAGATTGCTTTAGACCATTGTTCTTGGCTAAATGTTTTGTCTAGATCTTTCTCTCATTTTAATAGTGGGGGGATTTAGTAAAGGAGGTTTTGGATCCTAGTAAATTATGGAACAATGTAACCCCTTTGACATTAGTTGAAAATAGGTAATTCCAAATGTCCTCATGGACAAGAACCTGCAATGGTGGGTTTTTTAGGAGGCAGTGTGTTATTTGGATATACTTAAAGTAATCCATGTTCAGGACGGAGAATTATTTTCTCAAGTTAGTAAAAGGTTTGAGTAAGTTGTCTTGGTATAATTTGGATATGTGGGTGATGCCCTTCTGTGTCCAGGAGAGAGTAGGGCAATTCGTAATTAGATTTGCCAATACTGCTAGGGGGACTGAAATTAGGGGGGGGGGGTATTGCCTTTGTTATCATTGGTTAAACAATGTTTAAAGGCTAGTTGAGAGGCCACTAAGGTAGGGGATAATCTCCCTTGTTTAGGTTTTATTTGTGCATTGCTGAGAAGCCAAGATTGCAAATCACTGCTTGGTACTTGGGAAGCTTCCATATCTCTCCAATGGCAAGCCGTGTGCTTTGCGAACCAAGGCCGGATTTGTGTTAGCACAGCAGTGAAGTAGTATCTTGTATATTAACTAATACAGCCCCTCCTACTTTTGTGTGCTTTTCTAATGTGGATCTAGAACATCTAGCTTTAGACTTCTTCCATAAGGCACTTCCCAACATTTTGTGCATGGATTTAAAGAAGGATGGCGGTACTGGGATGGGAAGAGATCTAAAAATATATAAAATTTGTGGAAGTTTGATCATCTTAAATGTAGCTAGTCTTCCTAGCCATGAGAAATGTGATTTGAAAATGGACTCTAAGTCTTTGGATAATCTATGAAGCATCGATATGTAGTTAGCCTTGAAAAGAGAGGAAACATTCTTAGTCAATTTTATACCCAAATAGGAGATAGAGTCATTAGACCAAACGTAGGGGTAGTGAGATGCCATTTGTTTTTGTTGTTTGGGAGAAATACCTAGTGGTAATATATGTGATTTAGAAGCGTTCATTTTATAATACGATATTTGACCAAACATTTCTAGGATCGTAGCCACCGAAGCCAGGGAGGAGCTAGGTGATGAAAGGGTGAGAATGATGTCATCCTCAAATAAACTTATTTTGAATTCACACGGGCCCACATAAATGCCTTTAATGTCAGGGAGAGATCTAATTTCTTTCTGCTAAGGGTTCCATCATTAGATTAAAGATTAGCGGGGATAGAGGACACCCTTGCCTTGTGCTGTTTGTAATGTTAAATGGGGTTGACAGCATTGATGAACAGTAAACTTGGGCTGATGGGCGAGAGTATAGCGCTAATATCGCTGACAGGATATGTCCCTGAAATCCGAATTTCCTTAAAACCGCTACCATGTATCCCCAGTGGACTCTATCAAATGCCTTCTCTGCATCTAAAGATAGAAGCAGAGAAGGCATTCCCACTGTCTCAGCCTGGTGTATCAGATTAATCATTCTGCAAGTGGCATCCGAGGATTGGCGACCTTTTGTGAAATCCGATTGGTCTGGATGTATTAAGTTGGGGAGTATATCTATTAATCTATGTGCAATTACCTTGGCGTACAATTTGGTGTCATGGCTGAAAAGTGATATCGGGTGGAAATTTTGAGGGGAAGTGGGATCCTTGCCTGGCTTCGGTAGGGTGATGACCATGGCCTTTAGCATTTCCTGAGGTAGGAAGGCAGAGGAGGCAGCATCATTAAACATAGATATCAGATGTTCAGTTAAGATATCCTTAAACTCTTTAAAATATTCACCAACAAAGCCATCTGGGCCTGGGGCCTTGTTGTTAGGAAGGGAGTCAATAGCAGTCTTTGGTGGAGAAGGGTGTATTAAGGAGTGAGAGTTGTTCCTCAGTTAAATTTGGTAAGTGTATCGATTCTTGGAATTGTTGTATGTGGGCTTCATCAGGCTGAAGTGTCTCATTATCTTCTTTCAAATTATAAAGTTTTTGGTAGACGTCACTGAATATATCTGCTATTGCTTGTGGGCCTGTGATTTTATGTTTGATTACGGGATGTAGAAGCAAGGGAATGTGTGTTTTTGGCTGGTAACCTTTAATTTGGTGGGCCAATCATTTTCCTGGTTTGTTACTGTATGCATATGATTGCATTTTGAAACATTTTTGGGCTTTGTCGAAATTTTCTAATAGTAAAGAGCGGAGGTTCATCCTTAGATTAAATAATTTTGACTTATGCTCTTCTGAAGGTTGTTGTCTATTTTATTATCTATGGCCTGAATCTCTGATAAAAGCTGCTGAATTTGCTGGCCCCTCTGCCTCTTCATCCTAGCTCCCGCCTGTATGAATAGACCGTGCACAAAAGCCTTGTTCGCTGCCCATACACACTGAGTTTTTTACCGACCCCTGGTCTAGTTCAAAAAAGTATTTCACTTTGGTGGATAGAAAATTTAAAAATGGTTTAGACTGCAGCAGTCTAGTGTTCATTCTCCATCTGTAGGATGGTGAAGATTTAGGGCCATCTTCGATAGTAACGCTGATCCGTGCAGGGCTGTTTGAGATCTGAGTGCCAGGGGGTGAGAAGTGAGGTTCCAGTCCTGCTGAGGCAGCTGAGTCCTGGATTGCTGGTAATGTGCTGTGCAGGTCCGGGACAGCGAGTGAGGTTCCTGCGGCCTGTGGATTTCTTGTGGCAGCACCATCTTGGTTACTCCTTGCTGTCGGCTGGTACATGTAGGCCGTTAGTTTACGGGGGAGTCGGTCCTCCTTTCTTTTTAGGGACATGTTTCCCTGAATAGTCTTGCTGGTGTCCGCAAACCCCGGAGATAATTTAGGGACACAGAAGGCTGGCAGTCACTTGCGTGAGGAGCTCCTGTCTTATGCTGCCATCTCAATTGTGTGCCGGCCACGCCCCCACATATATAGATCTTAATCTTTAGATCTCCCATCAGCTATGTAGTACAAGGTCCTGCCTGATTTGGCACTGAATGGATTGGTCAAGTGGGTCATCCTATTCCATTATTCTGGCATATCTAAAGGAAATTGTACAGACATTGTACAATAAGATTGCATAATGTATGTCTATCTTTATACAAGTGCATAGGATGGAGTAGACAGAGACACTCACTTGGCCGGCCTCGTTCACATCACCACGTAGTGAAAACTCACATTTCCGCTTTCGTTTTTTTATTGGCTGTTTTGGAATGTTTTCACTCATCACACATATGGCAGCCTATTCTCTTGAATGGGCTGCCCTACATGTGGCGCATTTTTTTTGGAGTGGAGCATGGTACGTTACCACAGTTTTTGGTGCTTTTGCTGCACTCAGGGATCGTTTAACATGTTATGACAACACATTACAATGCACATATTCAGCATTTCTGGCAAAGCAATTTCCTTTGTGATTTACCAAAACAATATAATAGGAGGACACACCACCTATCCAATCACTCTGTATCTAATCAGGCAGGCCCTTGCACTACATCAGGGGTATCATGCGGCCCCAGGGAGTTTAGCATTTTGGCTGAGCCTGCCTGGAGGGATTCTGGGCAAGACAGGCAAAAGCATGCATGGAGAGATGCTGGGAATGCTGTGCAAACATAGCTGATGTGTGAAGGGTGTGTGCTAATGGGGTCAGCTGGTAAACTCCTTCCTGTGTCTTACTGGTTTCTCTGTCCCAACTCTATATAACAGCAAGTGATGAAGCTTTGTAACAAATACAGCAAGGGCTACGGTAAGGCCTTGTTATCAAAATTAAAAGTAAGTCTTTATATTTCTGCAACCAAGGTACATTAATGGTATATTGGTACATGAGAACATGGAAGCTGGATTTTAGAAAAATAAAAAAAGGTGAAATTAGTCTTTAAATTCCAGTGCACGTGATTTACTATTACAAGTAAACACATTGGGCTAAACAAACTAACTGCTGCAGCATTAGATAACGTTTACCTGTGCATTTTAGATTTCTTTGTATAATGTTTCTCTGTTTATTTGAAATTTGAAGCTTATAGTACTTACACACTTTTCACACTCTTTACAGATGTGAAAAGTGTGATTCCAATATTTTTTATGTTATTTTTATAGTTGAAAGGAATGACAGACATTTCCTATAGAAATTGCAAATGTTATCCAGCACTCCATTACTGTTGATTCTTGGCATAAAATATGGCTCGGAGCTCTGAGCTTTACAAAACTGCAATAGTGTGCAGATGCTATTCCCTGCAGCAACAACATAGTAAAAGACATATGCTCCTTTTAGCACAGTGGGGACAAATATAGATACAAAACATAATTTGTTCTTTGCTGCAATCAAACAGCAGTCATTTGATATATAGCATTTATAAAAAGGATATACTACATACTGTATACAGTATATATATATATATATATATATACACACACACACACTTATTTATTTTCCCCAGCTGTAAAAAAGTATAGTAAAGAACTTTCATATATATTTTATTATCTTGAGGGGTGGGATTACATATGTTTTTCACATTTTCTTATGTAAGTCTTCTGACAGCTCAATATTAAAGTTAACATTTGGAAAATACACCTACAGGTTCATTTAATAGGGGAAAGGCAACATGAATAATAACCAAGAGCAGCACAACCAATTAGAATTTAATTTTCAGTTCTCTGGGTTCAGTAAACTGCAATCTAATTGCTCACAGTTATGGGCGACTGCATTTTTCAATACAGTTTTTTGGCTTTGGCTGTTTGGAATAAGCCATTTTCTATTGCTTAACCCCTTTACCTATGAAACACTTGTACTTATAGACCAGAACATTTTTTTACATTTCTACTATGGGCCTGTTTATTTGAAAAAAAATGTTGTTACTTTAGATAATAAGGTAATGCATACATTTTTTTGTGGAGGGCAAACTTTTCTTCCGTTTCAGCCGTATTACCTTGCAAAAATTATTATATGTTCTAAGTAATCTGAAGACTAAAGTTGTCTTATTGTAAATCGAAAAGTATACTTTTTCTATATTGTTTCCTGTTTAAAATGAAACCAAAATATCATCTCTGGTAAAAAGCATGGCAACGTTGTTCTCTATTTTGGATATTTTTATGACAATGAATAAAATAACAGACAAAGAGAAAATGAAAATTAATTTTGTTTAATAAATGTAATGACAAAAAATAGAAAAAAAAAAAAAGCAATGAGGACAGAAGGTGAGTAAGGAGATAATTAGAGCTGCTTAGGATTAACTGAATACAGGGTACATTTTACATAATTTTTTTGATGTGATGTTTCTTTAACTGATGTCATATGCAGATCAAGGGTCACACTTTTGATCTACGAATGAATAAAATAGTGAGTACAATGGAAGAATATACTTTTATATTGTATTTACTTATATATCGGGTGGCACTGTGGTGTAGTGGTTAGCACTTTCGCCTGGCAGCAAAAGGGTCGCTGGTTTGAATCCCAACCACGAAACCACCTTCCTGGAGTTTGCATGTTCTCCCTGTGCGGGTTTCCTCCGGGTACTCCGGTTTCCTCCCAAGCTCCAAAGACATGCTGGTAGGTTAATTAGATCCTGTCTAAATTGGCCCTAGAATGTGAGTTAGGGATCTTAGATTGTAAGCTCCTTGAGGGTAGGGACTGATGTAAGAGTACAATATATATGTAAATCGCTGCGTAAATTGACAGCACTATATAAGTACCTGAAATTAATAAATACATTTACATTTGCAGACTATTACAAAAGTAACTGCATGTTGATAGCCAACCCTGCACTATAATAAAAAGTAGCTCCTGGCTGTAATTTTTTTGCCAGTAATTGCCATAATAGTGGTGGGGGAATGGCAGCAGGAAAATAGGAACTGAATGTTAGAAATCTTAAAGTGGTTGTAAAGGCAGGAGGTTTTTTTTATCCTAATGCATTCTATGCATTAAAGTGGTAGTAAACCCTAAAATCTGTTTTTACCTACAGGTAAGCCTATAATAAGGCTTACCTGTAGGTAAAAAAAAATATCTCCTAAACCTACATGGTTCAGGAGATATTTGCCCTGCATGCAGCCGCTGACATTAGCGGCGCATGCGCTCTGACGATCCGGCCGAGGCGACCGGCAACTCAGAGCTGGCTGCCGGAGCGAAGAGCTCCCGTGCGCATGCGTGGGAGTGACGTCACGCGGCTCCGGCCACTCACAGCGCCGGAGCCGCGTACCTGGAAGAAAGAAGAGGACAAACATGTCAGCGTCCTTAGCGCTGACCAACTCGGGCATCGGGGGCCTCGTTCTAAGGTAAGTATTTCATAATATGTTAGTATGCGATGCATACTAACATATTATGCTATTGTCTTGCAGGATTTTTTTTTTTTTTTTGTCAGCGGGTTTACTACCGCTTTAAGATAAAAAACCTTTTGTGTGCAGCAGCCCCCCTCAGCCCCCAATACTTACCTGAGCCCCATCTTGATTCAGCAATGTAGCACAAGAAACTTGGCTGTCCGGGACTCTCCCTGCTCATTGGCTCCCGCTGCTGTCAATCAAAGTCAGTGAGCCAAAGAGGAGATTGAGGGGGCAAGGCCAAGATGCGGCTCCATGTCTGAATGGACACAAGAAGCTGTGTCTCAGCTTGGGTGCCCCCATAGCAAGCTGCGAGAAGAGGAGGATCTGTGCTGCTCTGTGCAAAACCACTGCACAGAGCAGGTAAGTATAACATAACACAAAAAATAAATACTTTGTCCATGTTTGAGATGTGGTGCAGTTTACCCCTACTACAAAAACTAGCAAGGATATTTTTAACCACTTCAGCCCCAGAAGGATTTCCCCCTTTATGACCAGAGCACTCTTTGTGATTCAGCACTGCATTGCTTTAACTGACAATTGCGCAGTCATGCGACGTTGTACCCAAACAAAATTGATGTCCTTTTTTTTTCCACAAATAGAGCTTTCTTTTAGTGGTATTTGATCATCTCTGCGTCATTTCTGATCACTGCTATAAACAAAAAAAAGAGCATTTTTTTAAACTTTTTTTATAATACATGTCCAAAAAAATATATAAAAAAACAAATGTATTCATCGGTTTAGGCCAATATATATTCTTCTACATATTTGTGGTAAAAAAAAAAAATAGCAATCGGCGTATGTTGATTGGTTTGTGCAAAAGTTGCAGCACTTACAAACCATGAGAATTGATTTATTGCGTTTTTGCTATTTTTTTTATACTAGTAATGGCGGCAATCTGCGATTTTTATCGGGACTGCGACATTGCGGCGGACATGATGGACATTTTTGGATACTTTTTTGGAACCAATGACATTTATACAGCAGTCAGAGCTAAAAATAGCTACTGATTACTGAATGAATGTCATTGGCAGGGAAGGGGTTAACCTGCAGGGGGGCGATCTAGGGGTGAACTGTGTTCCCTGGGTGTGTTCTAACTGTATGGGGGTTGGGCTGCCAGGGGCATGACAGATCTAACTGATCTCAAGTACAGGGATCAGTAGATCTCTGTCATGCCGCCTGTCACAACTGGAAACTGCCGTGTTTACAATGGTGGTTCCCCGTTCTGGCTCTCTCACAGGCAATCGTGAGTCGCCGGTGGACATCGAGTCCGCCCGACCCGCGGCCCCAAACAACTATGGTAAGTACAAGAAACTCTGTGAAGTCGCGATGTTTTCTGTGTCCAGGTATGTGGCTTGTATTCTGGATGGGTGTGATTTCACAGAAAACTGTAACATCAAACAGTAATTGGCTCCTTTAAAGAACCAGCTTGTGCATTTGGAAGGGCAACAGACTTACTGGCCAGATCACTAGGTGAAAATAGAGGAAGGGAAGCCTAAAGAGGGAAACTAATGCAGCCACCACATGTAAGAATAGGGGCGGAAAGCTCTCCCAGGAAAGGATCCACTTCTCGGCAGAGTGGAGGCATACAGGAGGGCGTGGCCTGCAGCTGAAGGGAATGGCTGCGTGAATAAGAGGCTCCGATGTAATCCTTCAGCATCCAGCGGCGAACAGAAACTTCTCCCAGTGATAACCAGCTATACCAGCCATCCTCATTGCCAGCTACCATCCCAGCTCAAAATGAGCAAGAGAAAAATGGAGCAGGCTCCAAGAAAGCTCACTGACTTCTTTGAGTCAGCGGAGATGCCAAGGCTGTAAGATGGCCATGGAACGTCCAGACTCCGGAGCGGAGGGGGACACAGCTCGTCCTCTGTGGATGATTGGCGGTACCATGCCTCTTCGCCCGGGCACAGTGGCAGATCATCACTGGGTGCATCTCCAATACAGAGCCCGAAACAATCATCGCAGAAGAGGTCTGCAGCACATACATATCCAGGTGAGCTGGGGGGACATGACGGGTCACAGGACAGTACCAGAGAATTCATTGACCAAATTCAAGAATTCCACAAATCAGGACAGCCCTTGACAGACACGCTGATGAGAGACATGTTGATTACTTTAAGGGGGTCCCTCCATAAAGATATGATGGTCTGTGTAACACAACTCAAGGCAGAAGTATCAGGGCTGGGAGATAGAGTGAGTCACACAGAAGACAAAATGGCTGAATTTGCAACTGAATGAACTTGTAGATGCCTATAACCACGCAGAGGAAGAAATACAAACCATCAAATCTAAAATGGCGACATAGAGAACAGGGCCCGAAGGAACAATATTGAACTGAGAGAGGTCCCTGAGTCAGCCCCCCAGCAGCGTTAAGGCAGTATGTCCAGGACTTCATTTTGGCTGTGCTGCCTGACACACCAGAATGGGAAACCATTGTGGACAGAGCACATTGTCTCCCTAAGCCCAAACACCTCCCTGAGAAGGCAGTAAGAGATGTGTTTGCACGCATCCATTTTTTTCACATTAAGGATGATCTGATGCGATTCTCTAGGAGGAATGCTAGCCTACCAGAACCTTATGCAGAGATAACGGTTTACGCTGATCTATCTCAGCATACTATGCTAGCGCGCAAAAACCTGGCCACCCTGACCACAGGATGCCTTACACATGGGGATTCCCCACAAAAA
Source organism: Glandirana rugosa (assembly GCA_018402905.1). Classification (NCBI taxonomy): domain Eukaryota; kingdom Metazoa; phylum Chordata; class Amphibia; order Anura; family Ranidae; genus Glandirana; species Glandirana rugosa. The sequence goes on from BLSH010186467.1 coordinate 504,537, forward strand.
TTCTCTTTACAAGAGACAATCGTACCTATGCAATCTCCAATATGGAGCAAGGGCTGAACCTGGCAAAAAATTGGGGATTGCTACCAGAGGGGGAAGATCCCCTAACAAAAATCATTTTAATTTTCAGAACCACTGAATTTTGTAGTTGTAATTATCATTGGATTAATTTAGACACAAGATAAGATAAGATAAACCTTTATTCGTCCCACAGTGGGGAAATGTCTTTGTTACAGCAGCATGAAAACATAAAAACTAAATGCTAAATGCAAATATATAGACAATAGACATACTATAGTATACAAGTATATAAACAACACAATGTATAAATACAAATGAGGAAAAAGTACGTATTGCAGGTAGTATTGCACACAGGTGGTAGTGCACGTATTGCAGGTAATATTGCACGACACTAGTTATTCTCGATCACAATCAGGTTATTGTATGAACTTCAACCTCTCTGGCGGTATTCCCGAGTGTGGCTCGGGTGAATTTTCTGTACCAAGGGTAACCCTGAGCCACACTCGGGATTGCATCGCTGGATCAGGACAAAGTTACTTACCTTGTCCCATGGATCCAGCGAAGTCCCCCCACTGTGTCAGCGTTTTGTCTTCCACCCAATTCACTCTGTGTGCTGGGCTCCGTTCCCTGCGAGGGCCGAGTCGCACTGGGGCAGAGACAGGTGGCAAATAGTGAAACACATAGTAAACATACAGTACACTGTAATCTGTAAGATTACATTACTGTATGAAATAATTTCCCATCCCCTTTGTCCCTAGTGCTTTGTCCAGTGCCCTGCATGCACTTTTATATTATAAATGCCATTCTTTCTGCCTGGAAACTTGACAATGTTCATAGCAACAAAAAATAGTCACTTTATGTCAAAAGCGGGTTTTGATCAGCTTGAAAACACCAATATTAACCACTTGCCAACCGCCCGCCACAGTGTAACGGCAGCAAGGTGGCTCATTATCGCGAAACGCCGTCACCTGACGGCGGCCGCGATAACTAATATTGTGAGCATGCACGCGCTGCCGGAGGCACGCTCGCGCGTTCACTGTGTTCGGGGGGTGGGGAGCGGGTAGGGCGGACTTGATCTCCGCCGGCTACCCGCGATGGCCCCTCCGTAGTGAGAGAACGGAGGTCTGTGTAAGTAAACACGGATCTCCATTCTCATAGAGGGGGAAGGGCGATGATCATAGCTTTCCTGTATATGGAAGCTGTGATCATCCCCTTTCCCCAGCCAGGGCAGCCCACACACAGTTAGAACACGCCCAGGGAACACAGTTAACCCTTAGAGCGCCCCCCCAGGTTAACCCCTTCACTGCCAATGGCATTTACCCAGTAATCAGTGCATTTTTATAGCACTGATCGCTGTATAAATGCCAATGGTCCCAAGAAAGTGTCAAAAAGGTCCGACATGTCCACTGCAATATCGCAGTACCGGTAAAAATCACAGATTGCCGCCATTACTAATAAAAAAAAATAAAAACCCCAGAAATGAATTTGCATCATCCGTAAACGCGGCAACTTTTGCGCAATCAATAAACGCCGATTGCAATTTTTTTTTACCAAAAATATGAGAAAGAATATAAATCGGCCAAAACCGATGAAAAAAAATGTTTTTTTATATTTTGTTTTTGGATTTGTATTTTAGCAAAAAGTAAGAAATTTGGGTTTTTTTGCAAAATTGTCGCTCTTCTTTTGTTTATAGCGGCCATCAGAAATGACGCAGAGGGGATCAAATATCACCAAAATAAAGCTCTATTTGTGGGAAAAAAATTTTGTTTGGGTACAACACCGCACGACCGCGCAATTGTCAATTAAAGCGATGCAGTGCCGAATCGCAAAAAGTGCTCTGGTCCTAAAGTGTGAAATCCTTCCGTGGCTGAAGTGGTTAAATAAGAATCATTTGCAGAATCGAGTGATACTGGTTTGTGGGGAAATTCGTCATCAGACACTGAAAGTGACGACAACGACAATTCTGCAACAGAGCAAATTTCAGTGTTTTTGATTTGATTATATTATTGAATACATTTTATTACTATTATGTTATTATTTTTGATAATTATTTATAGTTATTATATTATAATTTATGATTTTGCGTTTCAAACTTTATCATACCTGGGATGTCTAACAAACTCTTGTTTGGACAGATTTAAGTGAGTTATTCTTAACAATTAGAGGCCTACAATATAAAATGCCAAATTTCAATGCAAAACAATGTACCGCTTTTAGACGCAAACATCTGACATAATAATGCCGCCAGGGAGGTTAAGCATTTGCACAGAGTTTGCACAAGGTCACTTTCTAATTGGATTTATTGATGGTTTAGATATAGTAAAAAGTACAATAGAATTTGAGATCACATATATGGCACATTTATTTATTTTATAAGCAATCAAACCACAGCACTTTACTAACAAATTAAGAGCAGCGCCACACCCACTCCTTCCTTTCTCTCCTTAATTTAGCAAGCATTAAAGTGATTGTCAACTCGTGACAACCACTTTAACCTACAGGTAAGCCTATGACAAGGCTTATCTGTAGGTGCCCTGCATATCTCCTAAACCTGTATGGTTCAGGAGATATGCAATGTTCTGGATGTGTTGATGTCATTTAGACACATGCGCAGTGAAGAAACGGCCTCCGTGCGGTTTCTCCACTGCGATCGTGGCGTGACTGGTGGCTCCCGCGCACATGTGCGAGAGTGACAGTCACAGAGCCAGAGTCGTGGCCCCGGAAGGAAGAGGGGCTGAAGATGGACACCGCCAGCACGGGGGGCACCGCTGGACTTCGCTGGCTTCGTTTGCAGGTAAGTGACACATAATGGGCTACATTATGCTTCTACTTTACAGGGGAATGTAGAGGAAGTAAACCCTCTTTAACTTCAAGATTGATTGTGACTGCCAGGTCCATCAGTTTTTTTCTTTTAGCAAGCCAGGGAGCAACAGGCATTATTATGATTAATGATAAATTTACAATGAGGCACCTTTTTGAGGGATTTTTATTTTTTAATTCAGGCATTATCAAACATTTGAGTGTTTATATGTTAGGTTACATTTTTTGTGTAGGGATAGTATGTAAACCTTATTCATTCACATGAGGGTGCGTATCTGGGGATGCCCTGATTATTAAAAGGGGCTTCCAGACTCCAATAAGCTCTCTGCCTGCAGACCCCCAAAACCACCAGGACAGGGATGTGGGGAAGAGGCCCTTGTCCTCTTCAACACGGGCCCCCAACAAGACACCCCCCCCCCCATGTTGAGAGAATGTAGCCTCATAACCTTGTCTGAACTACCTGGTGAACCAAAAAAAAGACGGTAGTGAGAAGATACAAAGATCTTACACGACACGAAGAGAGTGGAGTTTGTATACTCCGATGTAAGAGAGTTGTACCCCCCCCCCCACAGA
>BLSH010186467.1:517251-531604 GCA_018402905.1 Glandirana rugosa
TGTGACTCTTTCAATAAAACCGGGACAAACAGAACTACTGTTCTGCAAACATCTGGAAACTGTGTGTGACACTTTCAATAAAACCGGGACAAACAGAACTACTGTTCTGCAAACATCTGGAAACTCTGTGTGAAACTGTAGCATGGAGAAGAACAGGGATATGGTTTCGCTCTGCTATAGTTTCACATAGAGTTTTTAGATGATTTTAGAACAGTGATATCATATCACCGGTTTTAGTTAAAGTGTTACACACAGTTTCCAGATGTTTGCAGAACAGTAGTTCAGTTTGTCCCGTTTTTTTATAAAGTGTTACACACAGTTTCCAGATGTTTGCAGAACAGTGATATGGGTTCGCCCGGTTTTATTTAAAGTGTTACACACAGTTTCCAGATGTTTGCAGAACAGTAGTATGGGTTCTCCCGGTTTTAGTTAAAGTGTTACACACGGTTTCCAGATGTTTGCAGAACAGTAGTATGGTTTCTCCCTGTTTTAGTTAAAGTGTTACACACAGTTTCCAGATGTTTGCAGAACAGTGATATGGGTTCTCCCGGCTTATTATACTTTTTTGACACAGTTTGAAGATGATTTTAGAACAGTGATATGGCTTCTACTGTTAATTAATACTTTTCAGACTCAGTTTGAAGATGGTCCACATCCACCTCCATTTTTGATTTTTTTAAGTTTTTATTTTTTTTTAAATGCTTTTAGTTATTTCCCTGTCCCCATTTCTTTGTAGGGCACTTGTCCCACCCTTAACCCCATTTCCTTCCTTTTGCAGACCTCTAGGACTTTCCAGGACTTTTTTACAGCCATTTTTGTGTCTAAAAGTTCGAGTCCCCATTGATTTCAATGGGGTTTGGGGTCTGGGACAAAGTTCGGGTTCTGTCCGGACCTGAACCCGGACTTTGTCCCAAAGTTCGGCCGAACCAGCAGAACCCAGACTTCCAGAAGTTCGCTCAACTCTAATTATAGGCTTACCTGTAGGTTAAAGTGGCTGTCATGAGTTGACAACCACTTTAACATGTATATATAATCATTTGTACATGTTTCCGTTCTTTTTCTGTTGTTAGGACTGATAAAAAATATACTTTTTGTCAGTTTAATAAATATTTCACATAAACATTGTATATGTTCCCTGTGAGGTAACTAGCAGGAAAATGTTTAGACTCTTCCCCTTGTTTTCTTTGCTTGCTGAAAGAAGCTTGTTGCTTACAAAGGTCAATAGTGAAAATACTTGTAAGTGAAAAAAGATTAAAGCTGGCCTTACGGTGCGTGGCCTAGCGCATGGCGCGATAAGACGTGCTTCGTCTCAGCTCCCGCTGACACCAGGCCGCAACCACCCTACAGACCCGCTGCAGCAGCTCGATTGCCTTGAGATGGGAAGGAAAGGTAGTGGAGATGGTCAGAGAAGCTCCGGACCCCTGAAGGACGGTGAGATTGGGCGTTTTTCACCCGTTTGGAGGCTTCACGGAGCGGCACCCCGGCCTCCAAGATGGCGCCGTCCCGCTCCTCACAGCACCAGGCCTCGCAGGTGAGAACGCGCCATCGCACACACTCCTCGCAGGAGTCGGATCGTGGCTCAGTCCGCTCTGGATGCCACTCACCGGACTCACAGCGTTCTAGTGTAGGCTGGGACATGGAAGCTTATATTAAGGCCCTTCTGACATGCCACGATTTCAAAACCTATGTAAAAAGGCTGGAGCACTCTTACAAGCAGGAGATTGCAGATCTCTACAGGGATGTGGCAGGGAGGATGGAGGACATTGAGCACACAGTTGAGGACACTGCTACTACTGTAAACTCCCATGACGCCATACTACAAGAGCATACTGTGCAAATTCAGCAATTATATTATCGCCAAGACGATCAAGAAAATCGCAGTAGGCGAAATAATATTCGCATCAGATGTCTGCCTGAAACAGTGGAGACTAAAGACTTAACGCCAGTGACCTTAAAAATATTTAATCAGCTATTATAGAAAACTGAGGACAATCCGATCGAACTTGATCGTATACACAGAGCCTTGGGTCCTAAAAATCCCAACCCAGCATTCCCCAGAGACGTGAACTGTCGTGTCCACCATTATACAACCAAAGCTGCCATTATGCAAGCGAAACGTGACCAAGACGCCATCATGTTCAATGACTCACAGATCAGGCTTTTGCCTGATATATCCAAGCTGACCCTAGACATGAGGCACGCGCTAAAGCAAGTCACCAGTGCCCTTCAAGAGAAGCAAATTAAATATCACTGGGGGTTTCCCTTCCAACTCTCCGCTTCCCATTAGGGTAAATCAGCAGTCTTCCGTACCCTCGGGGACCTCCCTAATTTTCTTGGTACATTTGAGCTACCCTAGATCTCCGTTCCGGACTGGCCCCTGAAGGCTGTGACACCAGGCTTGCCCTTGAATTCTGGTTGGCAGGGTAGTTCCAAGAAGATGAAACATCCTAGACCGACCAGCTCTAAATCCCCTCCTGGATGATCTTGGTCTTTGGGACTATTGGTTCTCTTTTCCACTGCTGGGTTTCCCACACCCAGAAGTATTGGTAGCGGTTGGTGCTACCTAAATTTAGACTTTGTTATATGGTTTAGGGGCACAGGCCTTTCACTTGATTGTCCTTTTCAACGGTTATATTTATGTCTCCCTCTGTGCTCCCTGTGTCCCCCCCCATTTCCCTCCCCACCTTGCACCCTCACTCTGTGTTATTTTGCTGCATTTATGCTGGTTGGGTGACTGAGTGGGTAACCCTCTTCCCTCATGTACATACATGGGGGACCCTTATCTGCTTGGCCACATTAAACTTGCCGCACCCACCTGGCCGGGGGATGCATAAGCAATTTTTCTTCATACATACTGTAGGATGTAAATTTGTTGGTTTATTCTGTTATATAACCTGGTCTATGTGGGCCACCCTATGCGCTGATCACGGCTCCCACCTTAGGGTTTTTGGCGCCCAGGCTGGCTCCATACATGCTGCTGTGTTTTGCACTTAGATACTGGCCACCTTGGCCTTTGTTTACGGTTCTTTCTCGTATTCAGTGCTTTATCATAACTATTCTATCTTCCTCTTCCTTCCCTCCACTGCAGGTCAGCAGTCACAATGTCTTTCTTTGTCTCTTCTTCCCTTCCTCCTCCCTACCTTTCTTCTCCCTTTGGTCTGGGCCCGGGTTCACTTATCATTCCTGATTAACTCCATAGATACATACACTTAAGATGACTTCAGGCGCCCATCTTAAGATATCCTCTCTGAATTGCAGGGGTTTCAATACCCCCGAAAAACGACATCAGATTTTAAATCACTTCCACAAAAGACATTCCCAAATCCTTATGTTACAAGAAACGCACTTTCGCGTTGACGCAGTGCCTCGAATATCCTCCAAAAAATACCCCACTTGGTTTCATAGCACTAATCCTTTGTCTAGATCGAAGGGGGTCTCCATTGAGTTTCATCAATCTTTCAGTCCAGAAGTCCTGGACCAGAGGATTGACCCTTTAGGTAGATATGTATTTTTAAAGATATCCTATGAACAAACAATCTTCACCATTGTTAACATTTATTCTCCTAACCAGGGCCAGCTTCGCTTCCTCTCCTCCGTGACCTCCCAGCTTGAGTCCTTCTGCACCACTAACGTGATCCTGGGTGGAGACCTCAACGCTATGCTGATTCTTCGTCTTGATGCCTCCTCAGGTTGGTCCTCCATTTCCCCTACCTCCCTGACCAACATACAGGCATTGTTCACTAAGCTATCACTGACAGATGTGTGGCGGATACTGAACCCCTCAGGTAGGGACTACACTTACTACCAGCCCATTCCTCATATTGTCGCATAGACTACATCCTGATTTCCCAATCCCTCCTTGACCACCAATAGACCGCCCCGATAGGACAGCGAATATGGTCTGACCATGCCCCGGTCCACTTTAGCCTCGGACATGCCCCTCCGGTTAAACGAGGATTCACCTGGCGACTAAACGATAATTTACTCTTAGACGCCGTTTGTCAGCAGGCAATAAAACAGGCGATTGTTAACTTTGTTAATGATCATCAATCTGATCAGACTAACCCCTTCACAAAGTGGGAGGCACTGAAATGTGTCCTCAGGGGAATCCTCATTCAGCATGGAGCCCGACTAAAACGGGAACGTTCTGCAGAGCTTACTGGACTCTTTGCTAAAATATCCACCCTCGAAGATTCGCATAAGCGATCTCTTGACCCTCTTACATTACTTGAACTATCCAATGCGCGCCGGGATCTCTTGCGTCTCCTCTCGGAAAAGTCGTTGGTGGCCAGGGACAGGGGGCGATATGTTCACTACACTCAAGTCAATCACTGTGGTAGGCACTTAGCAAGGGTTCTCCATCCTAGACAAAACCACTCACGGATCCCTTTCATCCTCTCCTCAGACAATGTGAAAAAGCACGCTAACTTGGACATTGCAGAAGAATTCCGCTCTTATTATTCCTCAATCTAAAATTTCCCCCCTGCCTCCCAGTACACACAATCCCCTGAGGGCCCCATAGACCTGGAGACTTATATATCAGAAAAGGCGTTACCCACCATTTCTCCAGGGGAGGCTAGTGACCTGGACTCCTCAATGTCAGTTTCTGAAATCCTTCAGGTTATTAAGGGCTTGAAGATTGGAAAGAGCCCAGGTCCAGACAAGTTCACGCTCAGATTTTACAAGACTTTCTCGCCTGTGTTAGCCCCACTACTGACCTCAGCCTTTAATGCAACAGACTCTCCGCCTCTCTCCCCACTTTTCTTGCAGGCCCAAATAGCAGTCATACCAAAACCAAATAAGGACCCTGCAATATGTAGCAATTATAGGCCTATCTCACTTCTGAACATAGACTTAAAGCTTCTGGCCAAAATATTGGTGAACCGACTTTCCCCCCTTCTCCCCAACATCATACATGGTGATCAGGTAGGGTTTGTCCCTGGACGTGAAGCCACAAAAACCTTACTCTTCATCTCCTTCGCCCAAAAGCAACATATCTCGACAAGTCTTCTCTCGTGTGACGCAGAGAAGGCTTTTCATAGGGTTAGTTGGCCCTTCTTAAGCAAATCTCTATCCCAAATAGGGGTTGGCCCCAAGATGCTCTCCCGAATCATGTGCCTTTATTCTTCGCCCTCTGCCACTGTCCTAGTTAACGGCGTCCACTCCAACCGATTCGTAATCTTCAACGGCACAAGGCAAGGCTGCCCTCTTTCGCCCCTTATTTGCCATAGTGATCGAACACTTAGCACAAGCCATAAGATCTAACCCTTCCATCAATGGCCTAAAGACTGCCTCGGCACACTGTAAGCTCTCACTTTACGCAGACAACCTTTTATTGTATGTTACCCACCCCCACATTAGCATTGCTTCCATTTTGACTGAGATCAGTAGATTTGGAGCGCTGAGTAATTTTAAACTGAACTTAGCGCTGAATGTTTCACTACTCCCTCAGACATTGTCAGCCCTTCAGGCCAACTTTAATTTTCGCTGGCAGCCTAAAGCCATCACGTATCTTGGGACCAGTATCCCGGTACGTTTCCAAGATCTATATGGACTAAATTATAGCCCCCTCCTCACTAAGATCAGAAGATTGTGGAATCCTGGAATGACATTCCGACCTCTTGGTTCGGACATATAAACATGTTAAAAATGGACATCCTCCCCAAACTGTTCTATCTCTCTCAGACCTTACCTATCTCACTACCTTCTGCTTTCTTTCATTCCTTGAGGTCCCTGATAATTCGGTTTGTCTGGCGTGGGGGTCACTCCAGAATCAAACATAAACTACTCTGCTATCCAAAGTCAGAGGGAGGCACGGGTCTCCCAGACTTTGAAATATATCACTCAGTGGCGATCCTTTCTTGCCTTCTGGAGTGGTTCCGCGCCCGTCGATTAAAATGGGCAGCGTGGTGGAGCAGGACATGGCCCCATGGACCTAAGGGCATTACTCTGGGGTTGGGGTGGAGCGTACAACGCTCTGCCTGGGCTCTACCCTCTGACGGTTGAGGCCCATTCGGGTCTGGTACCGTAAGAGGGACAGTTATCGGTTGTCCACTGACCCTAGTCCACTCACTCCGCTGTTTGATAACGTGGATCTCTCCGAAAGTGAAGGAGTTCCCACCTTCGAGTCATACTCCAGATCATCTTGGCGGACAGCTCTGTCATTTGTACATGCCCCCAATGGCACCTTTGTAGACCATACCCACGATTCCAGCGCTAGCCTTAATTGGTTGACAGCCTCACATGTCTCTTCCTATTGTAAGGTGATTTGGGCCTCGCAACAATCACACAGACGACTCACAGACTTTGAACAGCTCTGTCTTTTGACTGAAACCCCCCGCCACACATTGTCAGTGATGTATAAATCTATCTTGGCAGCCACCCACGCTACATGCCTGACCTATATGAAGGTCTGGTCCAGGGATCTGTGTATGGAGTTGACTGACGAGCAATGGCAAAAAGCGTTTCTTTTTACGCATAAAGCTTGTATCTCCGGCTACTCGCAGGAGAAAAACTTTAAATTGATCTCGAGGTGGTATAGAGACCCGGTCACCCTGCACCATATATTTCCATCTGTAACGGACGTTTTCTGGAGATGTCACGGAGCGAGAGGGACGTACCTCCACATATGGTGGGAATGTACGGTGATACAGCCATTTTGGAAACAGATTTTTCAAATTTACTCGGAGCTTTATGATAAGCCCCTCTCCCCAGACCCCACTATTGCATTGCTCTCTATCCTTCCTGGCTTTGTGAAACATCAAAAGGACACTTTACTACGACTCTTCCTGGCCTCGTCCAGACAAATATCTAGATCCTGGAGGACTGCTGTTGCCCCAACGCTGTCTTCTTGGATCTCTGAAATTAACAATACCATGTACATGGAGGAAATGAGAGCTAGAGAACTAGACCATTGGGAAAAATTCAAAACTTTGTGGTATAGCTGGATTCACTACACATCCTCTGACAAATTGAAGAATAGACTATAAACATAATCATAAAAGGAACTACAAAATGTTACTATGAACACAACTCGATTTGAACCCGCGACCCATTCTATTTCTGCCTTCCTTCCTTCTTCCTTCCCTTCCCTTTCTTTCTCCTCACTATTTTTCCTACTATCTCTTTACTTAATACTGTCATGTAATTTGGCAAAGCATGATAATATAATGGAGACCTAAAACCTTGCACGATAAACAATACTTGGCTCGCCATCTTAGTTATCAGTTTTGGTTTCATGAGTTGCTCACTGTACCCATCTTTTTCCTGTTTTTTTATTTTTCATATTGGTAACAGATGACTAAAATACTGTGTTTTATTGGCAACCTAAGATTTTTGTACCTGAACTTTTATAAGATGATGTCTCGTTTCATTTGTTAACTCATGACTAGTGTTGAGCGAACCCGGACTGTAACGTTCGGGTCCATACCGAACTGTCGGGTGTCCGGGGCACGGACCCGGACATTTCAAAAATCGTTTGGGTTCGGTCCGGGGTTCTGCTATTTTACTCCCCGTGTTGAGAAGCTGCAGGGCAGCCAATCAACAAGCGTTTCACTGGTTTGCCCTTAGAAGCCATCACAGTTATGCCTACTAATGGCATGACTGTGATTGGCCAGTGCATCATGTGACCCAGCCTCTTTATAAGCTGGAGTCACGTAGTGCTGCAGTCACATGCTCTTGGGTTAGTGTAGGGAGAGGTAGCTGACAGAGTGAGGGAGAGAATAGAAACATTTTAAGATCTGATCCTGCATCCTGAGATAGATTACTTTACTACTGCTGTGCTGTTGCTCTGAGGACAGATAGCAGAAATTAGATATTCACATACCGCTGCTTTGAGTTGCAGATCAATCTCTGCATAAAACAACGATCGCCACGATCGTGCTCAACGATCAGATTGTTGGACTAATTTGAGATTTCAAATACCGCTGCTTTGAGTTGCAGATCAAACTCTGCATAAAACAACGATCACCACGATCGTGCTCAACGATCAGATTGTTGGAGGAATTTGAGATTTCAAATACTGCTGCTTAGAGTTGGAGATTGCAGATTAAACTCTGTCTAACGCAACGATCGTACGTTTGTACACAACGATCTGATTGTGGGATCGTACACAACGATCATATTGTGGGAGTAATTTGAGATTTCACATACTGCTGCTTTGAGTGATCTGACTGCACTAGGTAGAGGCTTCTGCTTAGAGGGACATATTCTTGTTCCAAAACCATTGCCTACTCCAATAGGGCCAGCTGTTGCTGTAAGTGACACATTATTGTTGAAAAATCATCTTCATCTTCTAGTTCTAAAGGGAGAGTTTCCAGGTGCTGCTTAGAGGGACAGATTATTGTTCAAAAACCATTGCCTAAGGGGTGTGGCTACTGAGCTCCGACATGGACGTCTAGTCCCGAAGCTCCGCCGGACCACCGAGAGTTCTAGCATACACGGGAGCCGTGACCCTGCAAGAACGATACCGCAGCACCGCTATCCACCCGAGGACGCAAGAGCCATGACAAGGAGGAGGGAAGAGTCGCCGATCCAGCCGGGGAAGCTCACAAACTTCTTCCCCGTGACTCTCACCAGGCCGCAGCAAGATGGCGGCGAACACGCTGCCGAGAGTGAGCCCGCTCAGGCCGCTTCTTCCCAGCTATCCCCACAGGGAAGCGATCGGAGACAGCCTGCACACCAGGACAGCAGCAATTCATCTGCAGCCTCCACCCCCACAACAAGAAGCCCAGCCAAGGCCAGGCAACGCACGGCATCCCCAGGGAGCCCACCCTGGACGCAGGACATAGAGGTGAGTGCAGCACAGGCCGCAATAGGGCCTAGCATCCAAACACAGCACAACCCCATAGCGGGCTTTCCTACATCAGGGCAACCGGTGTCGGACACTGTCCTAAAGGACATGCTCTTATCTTTGAGGTCTTCGCTCCACAATGACATACTCTCTACAGTTAAGCACTGTCAAAAGGAGGTACAAGATCTAGGCTGCAGAGTAGACCATATGGAAAGGGCTATGACTGAGTATTCCACCTCCCACAATGTAATGGTAGATGCACATAACGACCATAATGAGGAGCTGCTTTGGATTAAGGATAAATTGGCTGATTTAGAGGACAGGTCTAGAAGGAACAATATAAAGATCCGTGGAATCCCAGAATCTGTCACATCAGCCCAATTACTGTCCTATGCCCAGGACATGTTCACAGCCATAGTGCCAACACTCACTGCATTGGACCTAACAATTGATAGAATCCATAGGCTCCCTAAACCTACATTCCTAGCAGAGGAGGTACCAAGGGATGTTCTGCTTAGAATGCATTTTTTTAAATCCAAAGAAGTTCTCCTTCAAAACTTCCGTAACCCGGACCACCGCCCGGCAGCCTATACGAACATACAACTCCTTCTAGACCTCTCAAGGTACACCCTACAGCGTAGAAAGAATCTGGCCACCATCACCAAAGCTCTACGCAATCATAACATAGCCCACAAATGGAAGTACCCAGCAACTCTTTTGGTCACTCACAATGGCTCTACCAAACCGATATCTTCCCTCGAAGAAGGCCTCACAGCACTCCGCCACTGGGGAATCATATTAGACTCACCACCTGCTTCCACTTCAACCAACAGGCTCCCACCTATGAACAAAGAATGGCATGTAGTGTCCCGCAAGAGATCAAATAAGAAACCTAAACCCACAAAGGTCACTTAACATGCGACAAACAGCACTAACCTCTCAATGGTCACAAGGTTATGAACCTTTACCCCCAAGCAAAGCAAACATACTGTAAATGTTTTCGGATCCCCCGAGGATCCTGTTTTTATATGTTTTTTTGTTCTTCTGTTTACCCGCTCTCCTTCCTTCCCCCCTCCCACATGTGGCATGCAACGAGGATGAACCAAGCTGCACCCTGGAATCACCACCTACAATGAATATGGCGTTACTCTTCCTGAGATCTACAAGCTCAACCCTTCAGGCGAACCTCCGGCAAACAGATGTCCAACGAGCTTGGCCAACTAACGCAGTGAGTGTCATCTACACTTTACACGCATCACATAAAAAAACACCATGAATATCAAGTGCCTATCCTATAATGTCAAGGGCCTAAATCACCCAGCTAAGAGACACTCAATGAGGAAGGAGGCCTTGAAACACAAAGCAGACATCCTATGTGTTCAGGAGACACACTTCCTCGCCTCAAATACTCCTAGATGCTCGCACAAACTATTCCCCCACATATTCCTGTCATCCTCCCAGGAGAAGAAAACCAAAGGAGTCCTCATAGCAATTAGAGATTCTGTGACATTCCAACTAAAGGACTCTATCCTAGACTCGGAGGGTCGCTACATCATCATCACTTGTGACATTAACTCTCGCCCTTACACACTGGTGACTCTATATGTGCCAAACAGGCATCAACTAAGATTTCTAAACAGGATTCTCAAGCGCCTAATGCCAATTAAATATGGTAACCTGCTGATATGCGGGGACTTCAATACAACTAGCGACCCAATCATAGACTCATCAGCACACACCACCAGAATCAGACCTTCTTTAAACAAACTCATGCACAATGAAGAACTATTTGATGTCTGGAGATGTCATCATGCCAATGAAAAAGACTATACCTACTTCTCCCCCAGGCACCTAACATTTTCCAGAATAGATATGATACTAATGGACAAATGGTTGCTTCAGAGAACAACATCCTCTGCCATACACGACATTACGTGGTCTAACCACGCTCCTGTATCTGTCTCTATCCAAGAGGCAGGTGCCCCCCTACCGAACCCCATATGGCGCTGTAATATTAGGCTGCTACAAGAGCCGGATAGCCAGAAAAACATAGCACGACACATTGAAGAATTTTTTGCTAACAATATAAATTCAGTTAAAGACCCCCCTGTGTTGCGGCAAGCCCACAAGGCATATATCAGGGGTATACTCATCCAGAGTGGAGCTAGACTCAAAAAGCGATACGACCACCAACTAACTAAACTGACACAGGACATACACAATCTTGAAGCCCAAAACAAAGATGCACCTTCCCCGACCATCCTACAATCTTTACAAAAAGCCAGGGATGACTTGAGACTCCTCCTACTACAACAATACGACACTTACCTCAGAAGGCTGAAACTCCAAACATACGCACACGATAACAGACCAGGCCGATACCTAGCCAGGAAAATGAAGGGCATGCAAACCAAATCCAGAATCCAACATCTACTCCATCCAACCAAACACCACAAAATAAGTAACCCCCAAGACATTGCGAACCAATTTGCAGACTATTACGAATCACTGTACAATCTCAAAAATGACCCACACACGGCCCAACCTACAGAAGACCAAATTATAGCCTTTTTAAACAAAATTAACCTACCCAAACTGTCAACAGAAAAACTCTCTGACCTGAACTCAGCCATTTCGCCTCAGGAAATAACCGCAATCATAAAATCAATACCAAATGGCAAGTCACCGGGCCCCGACGGACTACAAAACGAATACTACAAGACTTTCCACCACATACTGACCCCACATCTCACCTCAACATATTCCTCAGCAATAACTAGCTCCTCTCTCCCTGCAGAAATGTTAAGGGCACAAGTAGTAACCTTACCCAAACCAGGGAAGGATCCCAACACTCCGGCCAATTTCAGGCCAATTTCACTCCTTAACTCAGACGTCAAGATTTATGCCAAATTAATAGCGCAAAGAATCTCAAATATTATGCCGGCTCTTGTAGGGAAAGACCAGATGGGGTTCGTGAGAGGCAGGCAACCCTCTGATGCCACCAGACGGGTTCTCAATATTATCCACCTGGCCAAAAAAACACAAACGCCTTCTCTGCTTCTTTCCATAGATGCAGAGAAGGCGTTTGATAGAGTCCATTGGGCTTATATGTCACTGGTATTGGAGACATTTGGTTTTCAGGGTTTTATTAGGCAAGCAATTGCAGCCTTATACTCCAATCCATCTGCACAGGTATATAATTCAGGTTTTCTCTCAAGAGTGTTTAAAATATCAAATGGCACACGCCAAAGGGTGCCCCCTTTCCCCACATATTTTCAACCTTATGATTGAGCCACTAGCTGAAACTATCCGTACAGACCCCCACATTCTAGGTTTCCAAATTGGTACCAAAATGCACAGTATAAATCTGTTTGCAGACGACATAATCCTCCTCCTAACTAACCCAGCAAGATCCTTGCCCCAAGCTCACAAAGTCTTAGAGACATTCAGCGCAATCTCATACTACAAAGTTAACTTCTCTAAGTCCCTGATACTAAACCTGGGTATCCCACCGGCTACACAAGCTCTTCTCCAAGGCAAATTCCCCTACAAATGGAGTTCCCAAGGTGTAATGTATCTAGGAATAACCCTGACGCCCTCAATGAAAACCTTAGCACAGGCCAACTACACCCCACTAATACACAGCATCAAGCTCCAAACTCAAAACCTAACCTCTAAAACTATCTCCTGGGTAGGAAGGTTGGCAGTATTCAAAATGTTGATCCTTCCCAAAATATTATATTTCTTTAGAGTACTCCCCATACATACCCCACGCAAATTTCTAAAACTCATGACAAAAACCCTAAACGAATATATATGGAACAACAAGAAACCTAGATGGGCACTAACTAACCTTATGAAACACAAATCTGTACGTGGAATGGGCATGATTAACATCACCCATTACCAACAAGCGGCCATTTTAGATCAACTGAAACACTGGACTAGGAGGGATGACCCCCCGCTCTGGGCAGAAATAGAGTCAGAAATCTCTCCTACTAAAAACCTTAACCACCTCCTAATCTTAGACTGCTGGGAGACGTGGAAGAACACGGCTCTACCACCCACAATAGCAGCCACACTAAATGCTTGGCGAAACTTACAAAAACAATCCAACCCACCCGATCCCATAACAGCCCCCAATATACCGATACAGGTGCTAAACTCCCTGATGCCATTTATGTATACAAAACCTATCCAATTACACGGCATAAACTACATACAAGACCTGTTTGAAAACTCCACAATCAAAAAATGGGAAACCCTTAAAAAAGAATATCAATTACCAGATAACACTCACGTTTTTAGCTTCCCACCCCTTACCAACAATCAAAGCCCCCCAAGAGGCTTGGAGCTTCCTACAATCTAACACTACCACCCAAAAAGGTATATCCCCGTTCTATAACACCCTAAATGAAAAAACAACCTTCCAAAAATTTCCGGTACTTCAAAAGTGGGAAAGAGACCTCTCTCGCCCATACTCCACTCAACGGTGGAAATCAGCCATACAATCTACATATAGATACTCCAAGTGTATTAATCACTGGGAGATGATGCTCAAACTTCTGCATAGATGGCACTATACTCCATACAAGCTCGAAATTCCTACCCAACAACTCTCCCCAATGCTGGAGAGGGTGTGGCAAAATAGGCAACTTAATACATACGCTGTGGGAATGCCCTTGCCTCACAAGCTTCTGGGGACAAACCTTCAAACTAATAAGCTCTACAACTGGTGTCCTACTTACCCCTAAACCCGCACTGCCCCTACTAAATTTAGAAATAGAAAAAAATCCCATACAAATGAGACAAATAACAACTCATATCCTCTTAGCGGCCCGTAATACGATCCTTAAAAAATGGAAAACCCCAGAATCCCCCAACATATCAGAAGTCATAAATACGTATGGATAAATCACTCATACGAAAGAAGCTTGGCAGTTAACTCACTGAGATGCAAAACCTTTGACGAAAGATGGCTCACTTGGATGAGCACATCTTCCAAACCCATAACCTAATAACCAACTAGATCCCTGATTCTAATTATTGAAATCTACATACACCACCTCCACATTGTATGCCATATACCCTCCCCCAACCTTTCACCCCCCCCCCGTTCACAATTTATTCTTCTTTATTGTTACTAATAAACAAACTCAAAACATACAACCTCCCATCGCCCCCGAGCACAGCTAGTACCCATAAGGGGTGCGAGAGGGCAATGGGAGATTAAATAACGTCAACTTCAATGCATGATAAGACCAACCATCGGGTAGTCTAAGCAAAATGATGTATTACTGTGTCAATAGACTATTGCAAGGCTTTGCTAACCCATGCAATGTTTGTACACCTGACGCTCCTGTTATGTAACAGCTATACATATACTTGTACATGTATTACTGAAAGAAAATACTAATAAAAATCTATTGTTAAAAAAAAAATAAAAATAAAAAAAAAACATTGCCTACTCCTATAGGGCCAGCTGTTGCTGTAAGTGACACATTATTGTTGAAAAATCATCTTCATCTCCTAGTTCTAAAGGGAGAGTTTCCAGGTGTTGCT
>BLSH010186544.1:0-16309 GCA_018402905.1 Glandirana rugosa
GCGCGCGATCGCGCATTATCCTGAGGACGTCAATAGACGTCCAGTCAGGATAATGAACCCCCCGCCCGGACGTCATTTGTCAATGCGCCGGGCGGGAAGTGGTTAATGATGGTAATAAGCCTAAAATTATAACAAACAGATATCAAATAAAATCATGAATGGAAACATATGTGCAAAAAGTCCAGTCAACAGTACAGTGGGTGCCCGTGAAGGAAAACACTCTTCCAATAGACCATATCCTTTTCTCCTTTAATATATGTCCTCTGATGACAGATATTCAGTCCTATTCTTATCACCTCGTGGAATTAAAATGCAGGTGCTCGAATAGTGGATAGATGGACCCTTACCAAAAGCTATGGCTAGGCACTCATCATGCACTAGCTAAAAGCGCTTACGTGCTCTCTTGCACTAAAATCACTGGCTCTGTGTTCCACAGGAGTCTTTCCTCGGCATATCCCGGCAAAGAACCCGGAAGATAGGGGATAAGCAAACAGATAAAAAGTCATCATTCGCTTAAAAACATGGATTGTCCTTGGTTGCGGGCGCTGACCTGTCACGGTCCTACTTCGCCTGATCCGAACGCGGATGTCTCCGATCCCTGAAGCTCTCTGACCTGCAGAGAGGCGAGGGGCGGCAGACGTCCTCTGAAGATTGATGCCGCGCAGTCCAATCACGACGCGTTTCGTCATATGAGACTTCTGCTGGTGATTGGCTGCGCGGACTGGCAGCATCACTTTTATACCCGCCTCCCCATAGTCACGAATTTCAAACCCATCTATTCATTGGATTCTATTGACCATGGCGGATCAGCGTCGGCATATACACATATATATATTTCTACATACTTCATATTACATAATCTTTATTGGTACGGTCCCTATATAATAATAATATAAATATAATTATAAAAGCATAGCAGCATATCAGAAAACATCTTATTTCACTGCTGTATACCTAAAATACAATCCTTTCTAAATCATCTGTTCTAACTATTGAATTGTTATCAGCCATTTTTCAGGTCTGCATCATGGTTTAGTGTTTATTATTTTAATCAGCTTTTTATTTAATTTTGGGGCTCCTATGATGTTAATATTAACTGTTCAAATTGTTAGGGTTCCTGACCCTTTTAGTGAACGGACCCACAGTTTATATTTGGGGGTGTGTAACTAATTAATGTCCCTATTTATCTACAGGCTTTACTTATTAGGGATCTTATGCTGGGGGAATAGTTAGGAAGGATCCTTATTCCCTCCTAGATTAACCTTACATAGGCCAATCCCCCGTCCATATAGTGGCTAATTTTATAAGGGTGTCTAATTAAGTATCACTTATAAAGGCATTAATGTCTAATTCTATGTTGAGTCTTTGGGGGTGGAGACTCCCCATAAGGTATATCCAAAATGTCTCCCTCTGGGAGAGGTCCCTGATGCGGTTGGAACCTCTCCACAGTGGGTAGACCGTTTCAATACCACAAAACCGAACCAATGTGGGGTCTCTATTATGCTTTTCTCGAAAATGTAGGGACACATTATGTTCCTTAAAGACTTTTTTGATATTGGCCAAGTGTTCCCCAATGCGGACCCCTAGCTTCCTTTTGGTTCGGCCTATATAGCAAAGCCCGCATGGGCACCACAGGAGGTACACCACGTGGGTTGTATGTGATAAAGTCCCTTATTTTGAAGATTTTGCCTTCTGAGTTATTGAATTGTGTACATATTTTATTTTGTCCCCCTGTCCATCTACAGGCCTTACATGTTTTACATGGATAGAAACCGCTTTTACTGCTAGGGAATTTTTGTCGTCCTGGTGCATCCAAAGTTTTCCTCACTATATGGTCACCAAAGGACGGTGCTTTTCTGTAAATTAATTGTGGCCTATCCTTCAAAAAGGGACCCAAATGGTGATCCATTTGGAGTATGTGCCAATGTCTAGAGAATATCTTCTCAACCTCCCTGTACTGTGTATGAAAGTCTGACAAGAATTTAAATTGATGTGTATTCTGTATGGTTACTGGTTCCTTATCTCTTAATAAATCCTCCCTTGGCTGGTTAGCTATTTCATCTATTAATTTGTTTAAAACTGCCGGTTGGTAACCTTTTTGTTCAAACTTAGTTCTTAAAACTGTAGATTGAGTATAATAATTATTTAGATCACTACAGTTTCTTCTGATTCTCAGAAACTGACCTTTAGGAATGTTTCTGATCCAAGATGGATGATGGCCGCTTCTGATGGACAAATAGCTATTGCGGTCTGTTGGTTTGAAATACGCTATTGTTTTAAGGTGTGTATCCTGTCTTTCTATGGTGACATCCAAATTATTAATGGAGGAATCACTAATAATGTAATCCAATTTTATATTCTTGTCATTAGAATCGAGGGTGCTCATGAAGGCCTCAGCCTCATCTTTCGGTCCCCGCAAAATCAATATCAGGTCGTCTATATAGCGATGATAAAACATAATCTGTGGTCTACTTGTTGCATATATCACCTTGTCCTCCCATTCTGCCATGAACAGGTTGGCGATGCTGGGGGCAAACTTGGCCCCCATAGCAACGCCAACCTGCTGGGTGTAGAAGACATTGTTATACCAAAAATAGTTGTGGGATACACAATAATCAAGAGCCTTTCCCAGAAATCTTTTTTGGGCATGTGTGATGTCATCCCGTTTACTCAAGGCCCAATTAAGAGCCAAGATGGCATCCTCATGCTGGATTATGGTGTATAACGATGTCACATCTGCTGTAATGAGTAAGATTTGTTCATCTTCATTAAACGAGATTGTAGACAGAGCCTTCAGGAGGTCTTTAGTATCTTTTAGATATGCCCTAGTATGGCACACACTTGGTTGTAAAAACGCATCCAAAAATTGGCCCAATCTAGCCGTGACCGAACCTATTCCATTAACTATTGGTCTAGGAGGGGGAGTGGTGGTACTTTTATGAAATTAAGGAACTGTATAAATGATGGGTATCCTACAAAAACTTGGGCTTAAATAGCGTTTTTCCTTTTTAGTAATGGCATAGGATCTATAGCCCTCGTCCATTAATGCATGAAGTTGTTTTCTGTATGTATCTGTAGGATCTTTCCTTAATCTTCTGTAAGTACTTGTGTCATTTAAAAGCTCAGTAATCTGCTTATGGTAAAATGTTTTATCTAGAATTACCACTCCCCCTCCCTTATCTGCTGGTCTCACTATATCTTTATTTGTTTCCAACTTTTTAATTCCTTCTGTGATATATCTCGGGTTAACGTATTTTTTAGGGACAAGCTGTTCCATGTCCTTTAAAACCAAGGATTTAAATACTTCTATTTGTGCGTTATTAGGGTTCTGAGATTTAAAAGTGGACTTATTTTGTAATCCACTATTATTCTGAGGATCATCTGTATGTATCCTGTTTATAGGGTACGCAGGATGTGCCAGGAAATATTTTTTAAGATTCAAATTCCTGGTGAACTTATGAATGTCTATATATAACTGGAATTTATTCAATGGACGTTTAGGGACACTTTTCAGGCCAATATTCAGAATATTTAATTCTTCTTTACTGAACTCACAATGGCTTAAATTGTATATACCTGTATTTAGGTGTTCCTCCTGCGTTTTTTTGGGTTGTTTGCATCTTCCAGCTCTACATCCCCTATATCGTTGGAGTATGGGGGCTGTTGGTAATGTGGGGGGTTTAGTACTCTGTCCCCTCTTCCTCTCCCTCTGCCCCGAAATGGTCGGGGGAATATGTTCCCTCTCCCTTGGTGTCCTCCCCGATTTCCTCTGGGGTGACCAAAAAAAATTATTATTATTATTATTGGTCCTGTTGTCATTTTAATGGTATGTCTGATTCTCATAATAGGGTTGTGGGGTCTCCAATGGCCGAAAGTGGTTATATGTGGGGATGTTATATGATCCATCTCCTCCTTCTTGGTTAGGGGTCCCAGGGGGTACATGATATTGATGTTGATTACCCCTCCCTCTATATGGAAGACCCCTTGGACATCCTCTGTTAGGGATCTGATACCATTGCCCATCACCCTGATGTCTGTCAGGTGTGTAGTGATCATTGTTTCTGGGCCTAAGAGGTGTTTTACCCTTAGGGGGCACTAGATGTTGTTTATTTTTCGTCAGGGTTTTATAATTTCTTAGCTCCTGTCTATCCCCTGGTGCTTGTTCCTGCAGCAGGGTCACATTACTTTGTCATTGGAAAACCATATTGGTTTGAAAATCCTCTAAGTCCCTTTTAAATTTTTTAACTTTCTTATTTTGCACTTCTTTATCTATTTTCTCCAGTTTATCTTTAATTTTTAAGTTGAATTCCCTCACAGGGTTAGTTTCTTTGACGGGATCCAGTTTAGCCGTAATATCTTGTATGTTGTTGTGAATGCGTTCTAATTTAATTTTTTTCCTTTTAAGGACTAGTACCTGTAATTCCCGTGCACTCCTGTGAAAGAATTCATACCATTCATCCATGAATTCTCTCTCTATAAATCCATCTTGGGGGGCTACTTCCCACCTCATACTGCGAAAGGTGATATTTTCCTTAAGATAATGTTCGAACGTGAAAACGTCCCACCAAGCTTTAATCTGCTCCTCTAAAAGGACTTCTAACTTTTTCAACAAGTGATGTGTGTCCATGTCCTTATTAGTAGGGGTAAAGTTAGTGGAGAATATGGTATTTCCATCTAGGTTCCGATTAGCTAGAAATTGGATACCTTCCATGGCTGCAGACTTAGCACACACCTCTGTGTGTGCCCCAAGAAAATTCCCTAGCAGTAAAAGCGGTTTCTATCCATGTAAAACATGTAAGGCCAGTAGATGGACAGGGGGACAAAATAAAATATGTACACAATTCAATAACTCAGAAGGCAAAATATTCAAAATAAGGGACTTTATCACGTCCTACAACCCACGTGGTGTACCTCCTGTGGTGCCCATGCGGGCTTTGCTATATAGGCCGAACCAAAAGGAAGCTAGGGGTCCGCATTGGGGAACACTTGGCCAATATCAAAATGGGCTTTAAGGAACATAATGTGTCCCTACATTTTCGAGAAAAGCATAATAGAGACCCCACATTGGTTCGGTTTTGTGGTATTGAAACTGTCTACCCACTGTGGAGAGGTTCCAACCGCATCAGGGACCTCTCCCAGAGGGAGACATTTTGGATATACCTTATGGGGAGTCTCCACCCCCAAGGACTCAACATAGAATTAGACATTAATGCCTTTATAAGTGATACTTAATTAGACACCCTTATAAAATTAGCCACTATATGGATGGGGGATTGGCCTATGTAAGGTTAATCTAGGAGGGAATAAGGATCCTTCCTAACTATTCCCCCAGCATAAGATCCCTAATAAGTACAGCCTGTAGGTAAATAGGGACATTAATTAGTTACACACCCCCAAATATAAACTGTGGGTCGGTTCACTAAAAGGGTCAGGAACCCTAACAATTTGAACAGTTAATATTAACATCACAGGAGCCCCAAAATTAAATAAAAAGCTGATTAAAATAATAAACACTAAACCATGATGCAGACCTGAAAAATGGCTGATAATTCAATAGTTAGAACAGATGATTTAGAAAGGATTGTATTTTAGGAATACAGCAGTGAAATAAGATGTTTTCTGATATGCTGCTATGCTTTTATAATTATATTTCATAGGGACCGTACCAATAAAGATTATGTAATATGAAGTATGTAGAAATATATATATGTGTATATGCCGACGCTGATCCGCCATGGTCAATAGAATCCAATGAATAGATGGGTTTGAAATTCGTGACTATGGGGGAGGCGGGTATAAAAGTGATGCTGCCAGTCCGCACAGCCAATCACCAGCAGAAGTCTCATATGACGAAATGCGTCGTGATTGGACTGCGCGGCATCAATCTTTAGAGGACGTCTGCCGCCCCTCGCCTCTCTGCAGGTCGGAGAGCTTCAGGGATCGGAGACATCCGCGTTCGGATCAGGCGAAGTAGGACCGTGACAGGTCAGTGCCCGCAACCAAGGACAATCCATGTTTTTAAGCGAATGATGACGTTTTATCTGTTTGCTTATCCCCTATCTTCCAGGTTCTTTGCCGGGATATGCCGAGGAAAGACTCCTGTGGAACACAGAGCCAGTGATTTTAGTGCAAGAGAGCACGTAAGCGCTTTTAGCTAGTGCATGATGAGTGCCTAGCCATAGCTTTTGGTAAGGGTCCATCTATCCACTATTCGAGCACCTGCATGTTAATTCCACGAGGTGATAAGAATAGGACTGAATATCTGTCATCAGAGGACATATATTAAAGGAGAAAAGGATATGGTCTATTGGAAGAGTGTTTTCCTTCATGGGCACCCACTGTTCTGTTGACTGGACTTTTTGCACATATGTTTCCATTCATGATTTTATTTGATATCTGTTTATGTTATAATTTTAGGCTTATTACCATCATTAATGCAAGGGTTAACATCCCTGTGAGATTTAATATTCCCTAGCACCGCTTATGCCATCATATATGCATTTAAAGTTTGTACACTCAATTTGTTAAAGTGGCAGCTGCAGGAGTAGTTTAGTAGTCCGATATTAGTTCATTAACCATAGGCGCGGACTGTGGACACCTGATAAAGGACCGGAGTATATTTTGGTTTTCACCTGTGACGTTAGAACCTACATAAAATGTTTAGGCATTTTACACTGACTCTTTACTCACCATAAGGATCCCTGAGCGGCCTAGGGAGGTCTTCAGGAAAGCAAAAAATATTAAAATCATGACTGCACCAAGCAAACTCAGGCAGCTTAAATATGGCCACATTTGGTTCCATACCCAAATTTTTGGACCTAAAACAGGTCTTCCAATGCCAAAAGTGGGCTTGCTTTACTTGTTCTTTTATTTCCCACAGTCAAGCTTCCTTTTCTGACCTTATTGGTCGTCCTTCCCCCATCAATGAGTTTTTGACATGTTACTCTTCCTTTGTTATCTATTGTATCACGTGTTCGTGTGGTCTAAATATGCGGGGAGGACAATAAGAATGCAGAGGGCATACTTTGGTGAGCATAGAAGGCTTATTGAGGAAAGGCTCATCTAAGTAAAGTGTTGCTAGACATTTCGCTAAACATCACCATAAGGATCCTAGGGATCTGAACCTTGTAGCCATTGAGCCCATGACGTGTGAACTCCCGGAGGGTGAGAGATTAAAAAAAAGTTTGTTCCAGAGTAACATTCTGGATCCTTAATGTTAAGGGTTTGAATTTGCCTAATAAGAGGGTTAAAGCTTTCAAGACTTTCGCCTCCCTTAACACCTTGGAGCCGAGCGCACGCAAATGCGCGACCTCTCAGTGGCTGGGCCTTGGTGCCAAGTGGTCGCATATTCGTGTGCAATAGCGCCCACAGTGGCTCACAGAAAGCTCCCAAACAATACTTGCGATCAGGAGTTTTCCAATCATGTGATCACAGTGGCAGCCAATCACGGCGGTCACATGGTTACAAGCCCCACCCCCTGACATTCCAATTCTCTGTAAGGGGTTAAGGCTGATGTGGTCTGCCTCCAGGAGACCCGCTTCTCTACCATGTCCACTCCCCAAATTTTTTAGCCCTCAATACCCACAAGTTTTTCCCTCATCTGCCTGTACCAAACATAGGGGTGTACTTATCGCTTTCCATTGGAGCACACCCTTTCCCTAGCAGAAATGAAGGATCCAGAGGGTTGTTACATCCTTTTAACTGGATATCTTCAAGGCTCTGAAACTACTATAGTATCCCTACTATGCTCCCAACATCAATCCGCTCCCATTCTTTACCCACCTGCTTCAAGTGGTTGACTCTCCTAAGCCTGGCTTATGTCGGGAATCCAACCAGGTCTTGCATCCCCATCTAGATAAATACCTGTTTACCCCCCGAGTCTAAATTTTCCTTCCAAACTCTTCTGCAATGCTATTCCCTCATTGACTCTTGACATGAATGCAATCCAGTTCTTCGGCAATACACATTTTACTCACATACACACACTTTCTCTGGGATCAATCCTATCTTAGGAGCCACAGGCTCCATACCCATTATCCTAGCCTTCTCTGTCTGACCAATCCCATGGACTGACTACAATGCTGTCATCACATCTCTCTCAGCGCTAATCTCTAAGTTACGGGATACCACAAGGTGCGTTAATGACACACTACTGGTCCACCCTTCTCACTGTGAAGATATACATAAAGCCATTGCTGACTATATAACGTTCAACAACTTCCCTGATTGTGGGAAGCCCACAAGCCGGTCATTTGTGGCTCCTTTATTGGTCTAAGCCTTAAGTGACAGCAAACCCATCGAATCTTAGATCATGCATTTTAAATATGCTTTGCAGCCTTTCATTATGACCCCTCCCTGGCTAATAAACTTCTTCAAGACAAAGCTTGCAAGGAGCTAGATTTATTTTTAGTGGAATCAGCTAAAAAAGTTATTTGCTGCTCTATCGATAGACACTTACACCAGCAACCCCATCAAAGTTTTACAAATTTTCTGCAAACACCTCTCTCAACTCTATGAAACTACAAGGGACTATGTATGACAAAAAGTGCTGCACTACCATATATCTACTATAAATGCATATATCCAAAAAAGTGCAAATGTGTGCAACATAACATTAAATAATAAATTCTTAGATCATAAAGTGCAACTGCTAATATGTGCAAAAAGTGGCATAAGATAAATGAACAGATCTCTCACAAAAAAGGTCAAAGCCATATAAATATAAAGTGCTAGTGCTAAAAAGTGCAAATATTGAAAAATAGAACATCCATGAATTATGAAACAGTTCCAATAATGTCGTCTTCCAATCTTTGTGTAGGGAAGATCTCAAAACAAAGTGCACGTGCTAAAAAATCCACCACCAGTCTCTTATTCTGCTCACCTTATCCAAGATATAAAACAGCATTCATTCCCACCATGGGATATAAACAAGGACTGGCGTGACTCCACACAGATAATAGGCTCCTCTCCAACTGGGGACTCCCCCTTAGATAGGGGAGCTATTCTCCTCTCAGGTGTATATGGAACAAAAGAGAAGATAGATCTAGTGCTCTCCGTTTTGTAAAAACTATTTATTTCAAAAATAGATCTAGCACACTTACATGGAAGACATATTAAAGCTGTGCGAGTTAGTAAACGCTCATACACTGATCATCCAGATGGCTGCAACCGTGACGTCCAAACGCATGCTCCCTCCCCCTAGACGCGTATCGTCAGGGTGTGACTTCTTCAGTAGGGGTTGGGGGTTTTAGCACCTGCAAAGCCTGCAATTTTAGCCTGTCCAATTTATGGTAAAGCCAGAAAATACACCAAATCTAGTGATAGTTTCCATTTAAGTCTACCTGGGAGATACTACTGGTTCTTTGCAAAGTAATGTATCATCTGCATATAAAAATATTTTACTCGTCTAATATGCCTCTGTGAAAGCCTACAATAACAGGATTTATGCGAATAAGGTTGACCAAAGGTTCCACTGCTAGGGCAAATAAGGGAGACAATGGGCACCCTTGACAAGTGCCACTATGCAGTTAAAGGAGGGAGAGAGGATATTATTGATCCATAGTCTAGCTCTTGGTTCAGAGTAGAGGACAAGTACCTAGATAATAAAGCCCTCTCCCAGTCCAAAGCATGCCAGTATTTACCAGCGGTAGGCCCATTCGACGCTATCAAAGGCCTTGGCTGCATCTAAAGACAGGATTGGCCCTACCCCCGGATTAACCACAGACACCTGCAGATTCAGATATAAACACCTGATGTTATGGGCCGTTGAACTAGTTGGGAAAAATCCTGATTAATCATTATGAAACAGCTTAACAATTATCTTAGAGAGCCTGGTGGCCAGGACATGAGCGAGAAGTTTGACGTCCATATTCAATAGAGAGATAGGACAGTAAGAGTCCGGGAGGGTTTAATCTTTCCCAGGTTCTGGAATTATCACAATTCTTGCCTCCTTTGTGGAATCTGGTAGGTGTCCAGTGTAAACAGCCTCACGTAATGTCCAGAGTAATAGAGGCAAGAGGACACTCTCGTACCAGGAATAAAGTTCCTATTATTCCTGTATTCGTATTAGTCAAAGCCTGGAGATTTATGAATGGGGGCAGCTGTCAGCTCTTTAATAGTAATCACCAAAGAGTTTAATGTAGCTACCTCAGAGGGAGATAATTGGAGAAAAGGGCAATCATTTAAAAAAGTTGCCAATTCGAAGGCTGTGGCATTCATTTTAGAAGTATAGAGGTCTGTATAGAAATGTATTCTATTCACAATAGCGGGGTTAGAGGTATGCAATTCCCCTAATACCGATGTAATGGCATCTATAGCAGAGAAGTCTTGCTGCGCCCTAACCACCAGAGCTAGGAGGTGACATGTATTCTCTTCTCTACCTTTTCAAAGTAACTCTGTTGAAGAAAATATTGCTTTTACTCTGCTGCATTTAGAACCACTGAGTAATATAGCGACTGGGCTTCGACCCAATTTCTATGGGTGGTGGGGTAAGGGTTTGCAATCAATTCTACCTCCCTATGTATAAATTTCTACCCGGACAATGTCCTCCCATTCCCTGGATGCCCATGATCACTTGTATAAGTCTGCGTAAAACCGCTTTCAGTGAGTACCACATGACAGCCTTCGAGGCAGTCCCAATATTTGATTCCAGGAACTCCGCCAGTGCCCTGGGGAGGGTAACAAGTCGGGAAAAGGTTTTACCCAGATCAGGATGACGTGCCACAGAGGGCAGGTATGTGGGCCAGTAATTGAGAGGCGCACTCAAAAGGGGGAATGGTCTGAGAGAAGACGAGGCTCATATGCTGAGTCAGGCTTTGACTAATACCAGCAGAACTTTATTCCTGGTACAAGAGTGTCCTCCTGCCTCTATTACTCCAGGCATTACGTGAGGCTGTTTACACTGGACACAGCATTGCCGAATTACCTAAACCAAGATCAATATGAGAGAGACCACCGTGTGAGGCTGAATGACATGAGTAGCATTTAACATTTGCATGTTTCCCCTACACACATCTCTAAAGCCTAATTCGATAAGCAAATTCTGTGGACAGTCAAGGCCATAGCCCGTGAGGTTATGGATAGTTTATGCAGCCGTGGGTTCAAAACACTGTTAAAATCACCCATGGTTAAGACAAGTACATTTGGGTGCAATGATATCAACTGCGCCAATTTTTTCAGTGGGTTTGATGAGAAGGGGAGGGATGTATACTGTTGAAAGTATACAAAAGGAAGCCATTCATCTTACCCAACAAAGACATATCTCCCAGCTTCATCAATCTGCTGTTGAAGACACACAAAGGAGACTATATTTGCGTCATGTACCTGGTGGTGGAGTCTCACGTGCTGGGGACAGCCTCTTGCAAATCTGACTCGAGAGCCCCTGGTAGAGCAGACAGGGAGCTCGGGAGTGCAGAGTGGCACGAGTGCTTGGCAGGAACACAGGTGCAGATGCCACTGGCCGGGCTGAGACTGCAGATGACCAAGAAGGAAGGCACTTGACAACCAGTCGGAATGCAGACATCTGGATCACTGGCAAGTAGATCACATGCTGGAGCAGGTAGCAGAATCAGAGTACAAGCCGGGTCAAGAACAGGTGGACATCGAGGTACCAAGGAGCAGGCGGGAGAGAAGCCGGGTCGGCAGTGGGCGGACAGTGAGGTACCAGGGATCAGGCAAAGAATCGTCACAGGCAGACCAGGAGTCCAATGCAGGCAGATGGCAGGTAGGGTCAGGAACGAGCCAGGGAGTCACCGGAACAGCAAGTGCACAGTATCAGATGGCAGGGGTCACAGGAAAAGTAGACCAAACAGCGCTGGTAACATGTTGCAGCCCCGTTTAACCACATCAGGACTGGGCACGAAAACCCCTTTCCTGTCCAGGCCATTTTTCAGCTTTCAGCGCTATCACGATTTGAATGACAATTACTCAGCCATGCAACACTGTACCCATATGAAATTTGCATCCTTTTTTTCACACAAATAGAGCTTTCTTTTGGTGGTATTTAATCACTAAGGGTTTTTTTTTATTTTTTGTGCTATAAATAAAAAAATATTGAATATTTTGTGAAAAAATGCCCTTTTCTTTCTTTCTGTCATAAAATTTTGCAAATTAGTAGTTTTCTTTGTAAAAATTTGGCCAAAATTTATACTGCTACCTATCTTTGGTAAAAATAACCCAAATAAGTGTATATTAATTGGTCCTTGTGTAAGTTAGAGAGTCTACAAGCTATGGTGCCAATCATTGAAAATTGATCACACCTGATATACTGACGGCCTATCTCATTTCTTGGGACCCTAACAAGCCAGGAAAGTACAAATACCCCCCAAATGACCCCTTTTTGGAAAGTAGACATTCCAAGGTATTTAGTAAGAGGCATGGTGAATTTTTTGTAGTCATTTTTTCCCACAATGCTTTGCAAAATGAAGTTTTTTTTTTACCTTTTTTTTCACAAAAGTGTCATTGTTACAGGTTATTTCTCACACACAGCATATGCATACCACAAATTACACCCCAAAATACATTCTGCTACTCCTCCTAAGTATGGAGATATCACGTCTGAGACTTTTTCACAGCCTGGCCACATACAGAGGCTCAACATGCAGGGAGCACCGTCAGGTATTCTAGGGACATACATTACACATCTCATATCTCAACCACCTACCTATTACACTTTTGAAGGTCCTGGAGCACCAGGACAATGGAATTGCCCACAAAATGACCCCATTCTGGAAAGCAAACACCCTGAAGAATAATCCATGAGGCATAATGAGTCTTTTGAATGGGTCATTTTGTTCCAGTAGTTTTTGGAAAATGTGGGAAAAAAAATTAAAATGCATTTTTTTTTTTTTTACACAAAGTTGTCCATTTATATATTTCCAACACATAGCATGTACCTAGCAAAAATGACACCACAAAACACATTCTGCTACTCCTCCTGAGTATGACGATGCCAAATGTGTTAGACTTTTACAGTTGATGTTTACTGGCAATGGTCACTGATGGGTGACGGGTGTCTGCCAGTGGTCGGTGATGGGTGACTGGCGGTGGTCACTGATGGGTGACTGGCGGTGGTCACTGATAGGTGATGGGTGACTGGCGGTGGTCACTGATGGGTGCCGGGTGTCTGGTGGTGGTCACTGATGGGTGACTGGTGGTGGTCACTGATGGGTGTCTGGTGACTGGTGGTGGTCACTGATGGGTGATAGATGACTGGCGGTGGTCACTGATGGGTGACGGGTCTCTGGTGGTGGTCACTGATGGGTGACGGGTCTCTGGTGGTGATCACTGATGGGTGACTGGTGGTCACTTGATGGACGACGGGTGACTGGTGGAGGTCACTGATGGGTGACTGGCGGTGGTCACTGATGGGTGCTGGGTGTCTGGTGCTGGTCACTGATGGGTGTCTGGTGGTGGTCACTGATCAGTGATGGTTGACTGGTGGTGGTCACTGATAGGTGACTGGCGGTGGTCACTGATGAGTGCTGGGTGTCTGGTGGTGGTCACTGATGGGTGTCTGGTGGTGGTCACTGATGGGTGACTGGTGGTGGTCACTGATGGGTGACTGGTGGTGGTCACTGATGGGTGTCTGGTGACTGGTGGTGGTCACTGATGGGTGATAGATGACTGGCGGTGGTCACTGATGGGTGACGGGTCTCTGGTGGTGGTCACTGATGGGTGACGGGTCTCTGGTGGTGATCACTGATGGGTGACTGGTGGTGGTCACTGATGGGTGACTGGTGGTCACTTGATGGACGACGGGTGGAGGTCACTGATGGGTGACTGGCGGTGGTCACTGATGGGTGCTGGGTGTCTGGTGTTGGTCACTAATGGGTGTCTGGTGGTGGTCACTGATCAGTGATGGTTGACTGGTGGTGGTCACTGATGGGCGACAGGTGGTGGTCACTGATGGGTGACTGGTGGTCACTTGATGGACGACGGGTGACTGGTGGAGGTCACTGATGGGTGACTGGAGGTGGTCACTGATGGGTGCCGGGTGACTGGCGGTGGTCACTGATGGGTGCTGGGTGTCTGGTGTTGGTCACTGATGGGTGTCTGGTGGTGGTCACTGATTGGTGATGGTTGACTGGTGGAGGTCACTGATAGGTGACTGGCGGTGGTCAGTGATGGGTGACTGGCGGTGGTCACTGATGGGTGATGGGTGTCTGGTGGTGGTCACTGATGAGTGATGGGTGTCTGGTGGTGGTCACTGATGGGTGATTGGTGGGGGTCACTGGTGGGTGATGGGTGACTGGCGGTGGTCACTGATGGGTGCCTGGTGGTGGTCACTGATGGGTGACGGGTGTCTGCTGGTGGAAACTGATGGGTGACTGGTGGTGGTCACTGATGGGTGACTGGCGGTGGTCACTGATGGGTGACTGGCGGTGGTCACTGATGGGTGACTGGCGGTGGTCACTGATGGGTGACCGATGTCTGGCGGTGATCACTAATGCATGACAGGTGACTGGTGGTTGTTGGAAATTATGAATTTATAATATGTTGAATAATATTGGGCTCTGAAATATATGAAATGTATGAAATATAATGTAACATGTTAGTTATATTTGTAAGGTTATTTCAATGTGCTTTTGGACAGAGAAACATGTTGTATGTGCAATTCTATTTCAAACCTCATGTAAGGAGGAGTCATGTGTGATCTTTTTATGGACTAAAAGCCAAATAAGTAGGTATAGGTTACTTTGAAAAGAGCTGACCTAAGGTTTACAAACAGTATAAGAATTTGTGACTTTGTGATGTTAGCTAGGAAGGGAAGGGAAGAGAGATATAGGATATGAAAGCCTACATTCTCAGACGTGACGTGAACACCTGTCAGAACTCTTCCTCCTCCTGACTGACATCTGAAGCCATACCATATCTCATCATAGACTTCATATTATGTTGCTACGTAAGTTTGTCTGATGTTATGTTATGAAGAATAAACTAAAAAGATTTTCTAATGATGTCGTTCATGCAAGAGTTCTTCGATGAAAGCTGAGAAAGGATTTTCAACATCATGGTGGAAGAATGCGGGCATGCACATAGATTGTTTAATCTTGACGCCTGTTACGATCTTGCTACAAAAAGTGAGTTTTTATGTCTGTTTTCTCACCTGTCAATAGCTTGTATGCTTTAGCAAGCAGAAGAAAGAAAAAAAAAACAAAAAAAAAACAAATCACGGTTCGGACAGTGTCCCCCTATTTTTAACCGCCTCAGGACCGCCCACCGTCAAATGACGGCAGAGCGGTCCTCCTATTAATGCGGGTGGACGTCATATGACGTCCTCCCTTTAAGCCGGGATTGCGAGCGATCGGGCACGTGCATCCCAGCTCTGTCGGTGTGTCCCCAGGACACGCCACTTCACCGACAGGTGTGAACAGCCATTGGTTATGGCACGGCGCATGCGCGACGGTGGCGGCGTGTTCCTGGGGAACACTGCCTGTCACCGACACTAGTATCAGCCGCCAGCCGGCGGCTGATACCTTGTGATCTACTTCACAGCCGATCACATCCAGTGTAAACAGAGCGGTAACTCACGGTTACCAGCTCTTCTCTCCTCACACAGAGTCCAGTGTGAGGAGAGAAGAGCTGGGATCAGTGAGTTACTGATCTGTAAAGCACCAACACACTGCCCCCCCCCCCTGCCCCCCCCAATGCACCTGTCACACAACAGTCACCACATATGCCCCCATAAAGGGTACCTGTCATCATAAAGTACCTGTCAACAGACTGCCATCATAAAGAGCACCTGTCACCCATCACCCGTCAGTGACCGTGGCATGTCACCCGTCACTGACCACCGCCAGTCACCCGTCACTGACCACCGCCAGTCACCCTTCAGTGACCACTGCCAGTCACCCGTCACCCATCAGTGACCACCACCAGTCACCCGTCACTCATCTGTGACCACCGCCAGTCACCCATCATGCATTAATGATCACCACCAGACACCGGTCACCCATTAGAGACCACCGCCAGACACGCTTCACCCATCAGTGACCACCACCAGACACGCGGCACCCATCAGTGACCACCACCAGTCACCCATCAGTGACCACCACCAGTCACCCATGACCCATCAGTGACCACTGCCAGTCACCCATGACCCATCAGTGACCACCACCAGTCACCCGTCACCCATCAGTGACCTCCACCAGTCACCCATCAATGACCACCACTAGACACCCATCAGTGACCACCACCAGACACCCAACACCCATCAGTGTGCACCGCCAGTCACCCATCAGTAACCACCACCACACACCCGGCACCCATCAGTTACCACCGCCAGTCACCCATGACCCATCAGTGACCA